>CM035356.1:6117081-6184581 GCA_020137815.1 Hormiphora californensis
CTCTCTCTTTGTCTCCCCTCTCTCTCTCCTCTCTCTCTCCCCTCTCTCCCTCAATGAATATTATTCAAATGTTCGCACCGCATTATATAAGTGTTATAATCTATGCCCTCCATATTTATGCTTATCACCCAATACAATAGTTTAGTGGAATGCGAAAGCTATGTATGTAGCTACTTGAAATTAGTTATAGACTAACCACCAAATAACCACTAATTTACCATAAATTCATTGAACTAAAATTAAATTAACTTCCCTTCCCATTCAGTTTGCTGTAGACCAGGCAGTTCGAAATCCCCCAAAACTGGCCCGTGCAATTTCTCCTGGTAAAGATGATCTTGAGAGCGCCTTGGCAGATTTGGAGGTTTCACTGGGCACTAACGATCCCGACCTGGACAAGTTGGTAAGAGAGGTGGTGATAACGAGCAAGAAGATTGGGTTGGATAAATACATTTTAGGTTTAGGGGAGGTTTTTATGTAGTTGGGGGAGAATATCCTAGGAGAACTAAAACTAAAACTGTTTTTACCCTCCCTATCATATCATTTTAATAACATTGTTTCTCACCTATCTTTTCCCTCTCTCTCCCTACATATTTTCTCTCTCCATCTAAACACTAGTAAGAGGTTGTGTAACTACATCCCCTATAAAGTATGTAGTAATGTTAGAGTGCTACAGATCTAGGAAATGAGTACCACTTCGCAGGACTTTCACTTTTGTTACACATCCCCTCCTTTAGTTGTCCTCATACACAAAGAACATGCCATACAGACAGACAGACAGACAGACAGACAGACAGACAGACAGACAGACAGACAGACAGACAGACAGACAGACAGACAGACAGACAGACAGACAGACAGACAGACAGACAGACATGAATGTGTGTCACTTAGACGAACTGAGATTAATGGACAATGTATTGGTCAGGGCACGCACTGGATCAGAGGCAGCACACGTGTTATGGTATTGTCCATGAGATACACTGTACCGCACCCATATATCAACACCTAGCAAGGAGGGAGTGTGTGGGAGAGAGAGAATGAGAGAGAGAGAGATAGAGAGAGACAAAGAACAATATAGATCGAGCTCACATCATATTCTTTCACTTTCACTTCTACTTTTTACCACTTTTTCTCATCTCCTGTAGCTGTTTTAGTACTCACTGTATAATGTAATCAGTGTGTGTCTAGCTTCATGGCTCCACAAGGGTAGAAAAAGAAAGCCAGTCAACTGCTGCACATTGTCTATCTATCTCTCTCTCTCTATCTCTCTATCTCTCTCTCTCTCTCTCTCTCTCTCTCTCTCTCTCTCTCCCTCTCTCTCCCTCTTTCTTTCTTTCTTTCTCTCTCTGTCTCTTCTATTCCAATATTTTGAACACTAGCGTGCATAAATAGTTTTACGGAAAGAGAAAGGGAACATTTTGGCCGCACAAGTTTCGCTGTTTAAAATAGCAATAAGGGGATAGAAATTAAAAATCAACCTCCAACTATATTTCTCCTTTTCCAGAACAATTCAGTCCTTCCCAACTATAACAGAGAACTATCCGCCAATCTCAAGTTCAAAAAGTACGTACCAAGTTTTCCAAACTATTTCAAATCTATCCCGTTTATCCAATCAATCCAAACCATCTTCATATCTAATGTTCTACCTATTTTCCAGGCCCAACAAGATATTCTTCTTCCTTGCAAAGCCAAAGATGCACAAGTTCACCTTCAGAGGTAGGAGAGAACGAGAGTTACTGTGCAACTCAACCCTGTCAAGATTGTTTCTTGCCGCACAGTGTGTGCAGCAAAACGTCTCCAGTATCAGCCCGATACTTTCCCGCTGCCAGTCTCGTGTTTGTTAAGTGTGGCGCGCGCCTCTCCAAACAGTACAAAGTGCAAAGTGTCAGTACTACGCCGCGCCGCGCACTGTCATGCTTATTACTGGGCGCTGGCAAGAGACAATAGGGGATTGAAAAGTGTGTAACTGGTTTCCTGTTTCAGATACCACCATGTCATTCTACAAGGATAGTTCTGCTAGTGGACCCCCTGATTTTGTACAAGATCTCAAAGGTACACACATTCTGAGGTTCTTTTTAATTATTTCTTTCGCTCACTCTCCTTTCTGAATCAATAAACGCCACTTTTCACAAATATCTTCAATTTTCAGATTGCCAAATTGTTCCTGAGGTCGATATCCGTAAGGGAAAGTACATTTTGCACATAAAGCCACCTGGTGACAAGAAATATCAAGTACTGTTTGCTGATGTAAGTAATAAGAAGAATTTAAACATGGGTGTTATTAACAGAATACATGTTAATTTTAACACACTTTTGAACTAATTTAAGAAATAATTTTCACTTATTCATCACTTTTAAAACCAATTTAAAATTATTATTTTTAGAAAGAAGAGTTCTGTCAGTGGACTGCTGCCTGTAGGCTGGCTAGTAAGGGTAAACCCATTAGTGACAGTACGTACGAGAGTGAGATTGAGATGGTGAGGAGTATGGCAAATATGCAGGAGCATTCCCAGACCCTGAAACTGAACCGACACAAGAGGGCACCAGTTAATCATGATGAGGTGAATATATTTGGGGGAGGTTGCCTTGTGCACTTAGTCAGAGCACTACAAGGTTTTTTGCTACACATCAACGTATTGTGGCACACATAACAGGGAATAAGATTCTAACAATATCCCAAACATAGTCAGTCATTTTGACCCAAAAAGATCCTAACAATGTCCCCAACCCCAGATCAAGACAGAGGACCTCGTTTCTGCTCGGGTATCCAGGAAGTATCGTCCTGAACAACTGGCTAACCTGATCATGGACGCTCACAACATGCTGCCCCGCCGAGAGTTCACTGCTACGGAACTGAGATTGAAGTAAGGAGAAGAGAGGTCGATATTAATAAAAAAGAGGCCATCCACTTTTGAGACCTGGCTAAAAGGAGATTGCTGGCACAACTATTTCCAACTTCTAACATAAGTCGCTTCTTTTCAGCTACATTCTTAAGTGGGAGAGACTCATGGATTTCGGTATGACATACTTCATTGTCAAGTTTGATAAGAGCAAGAAAGAGGAGTTGTTGAGCGTTGGAAGGACTTCCATGAGCAGGATTGACCTGTCTCCACCTCACGATATCCTGAAAACTTGGCACTGGACCAGCGTCCAGGGATGGCACGTGAACTGGGAGGTTAGTGTTCCGGGCAATAAAGATTGAAGTGTGACCCTTTGGATGATGTTTAGTCATTTTCCCTACAAAAAATTTGCAAGTGTCCCTACTCGGGCTACACCCTACCGTAGAAACTGTCACTATATACAATAGTATATTCAAGTATCTAATTTCAGGACCCAGAATTCGATTCTAACCTCCCCCGATTCTAACATCCCCTCTTCCTACCAGGTTGAGAAGTTAACATTTGAGGTTGACTCCGACTCCTTCACATTTTCCTGCAACTCCGCCTACATCAAGGTGGTCCACGAATACATTGGCGGATATATCTTCCTCACCATCCGGAAAGAGAGTGATACGGAGCTCGACAAGGAAATGTTCTACAAACTTACCGGAGGGTGGCAGTGAGAGAGAGATATTGAGATAGAGAGGGAGAGAGAGAGAAAGGAAAACTACACTTATCTAGGACACATGTATGAGTTTTTAAGCCATGAACAATTACTTTACAACTTTGTGCGACTCTTTTTCCTTTTTTTCTGGGTATGATTTCCTTTATTCCACGTTTTTTGTGTGTTTTACGGCAACATAATATCTATTACCGAAGATTGAAAATCCGAGAAAGACAGTTTTTTTGTGTTTCCCAATATTGAAGAGAATTGAGAACAATGATTAATTATCTTAGGAAGAGAGAGAGACTGTGTGATACGTATTCGTGTGTGATTTTTCCAAACTGTTTAGCTATTAAGGGTACGCTAACCAAAACTTTTTTTCGAGTGCAGGGAAATCTCTCACCGTAGGGTTGTAGGCCATGCCAAGGAGACCTCAAATATGCAATTTGAGCTCTCAAGTCGAATTCATATTTTTGCTACAGCTGTTTAAAATATGTCCTGTAAATACGTTTTTGGCATCTCAAAAAAAATTTTTAAAAGATAGGAGCATGAAAATTTGGGGATTTGAAGAGGACATGAAGGTGAATAACCACAGAAAATTTTTTTGCAATCCGAGCTGATTTCCGGTCCTGAGATGGATTTCTTTTTTTCCACTTTAACGCCCTTTTTGGCCAAGTTCCGAAAACATGTGAAAGCTGTAAATTGGTGAAAAGTTGCGTCTAACGATTATCTAAGTGGCCATAAATTTTAGGCGTGTCCTTATTTGAGATAAGCTGTACAGAGTTTTT
Organism: Hormiphora californensis; assembly: GCA_020137815.1. Lineage (NCBI taxonomy): Eukaryota > Metazoa > Ctenophora > Tentaculata > Cydippida > Pleurobrachiidae > Hormiphora > Hormiphora californensis. The sequence continues at coordinate 6,121,413 of CM035356.1, forward strand.
TTTTGTGAAAGCCATCATTTCAGAAATAAATAAATTCCCTGTATCTCAAAAACGACTGATCGTAGAGACCTGAGACTATGCTTAAACGATTCAGAAGGTCCGATTTTGGGGGGGTCTTCTGAGAGACATTTTGCTCCTACTTCAACCGTTTTTGCTGTAGTTGCGAAAAACAAAAACCCATCTTCGCCATCGTGGATTTTTTGCGATTTTGTTTTTGGTGATTATAGGGACCCATATGGACCAAATAGTGAAGGAATTAGCTTGTTACACATTTTTCCATAGGTTCGGTCCTTTTTTAGCTAAAATTCCCTAATTACAGGATATTGGATTTTAGCTTTTGCCCTTTTCATAGAATTTGTTTTTCGCAATTACAGCAAAAACGGTTGAAGTAGGAGCAAAATGTCTCTCAGAAGACCCCCCCAAAATCGGACCTTCTGAATCGTTTAAGCATAGTCTCAGGTCTCTAGGATCAGTCGTTTTTGAGAAACAGGGAATTTATTTATTTCTGAAATGATGGCTTTCACAAAAAAAACTCTGTACAGCTTATCTCAAATAAGGACACGCCCAAAATTTATGGCCACTTAGATAATCGTTAGACGCAACTTTTCACCAATTTACAGCTTTCACATGTTTTCGGAACTTTGCCAAAAAGGGCGTTAAAGTGGAAAAAAAGAAATCCATCTCAGGACCGGAAATCAGCTCGAATTGCAAAAAAAAATTTGCGGTTATTCACCTTCGTGTCCTCTTCAAATCCCCAAATTTTCATGCTCCTATCTTTTTAAAAATTTTTTTGAGATGCCAAAAACGTATTTACAGGACATATTTTAAACAGCTGTAGCAAAAATATGAATTCGACTTAAGGGCTAAAATTGCATATTTGAGTTCTCCTTGGTATGGCCTACAACCCTACGGTGAGAAATTTCCCTGCACTCGAAAAAAAATTTTGGTTAGCGTACCCTTAAGTAACCAGTTTATCCGACTGCGTTTGTGTGTGTGTGTGTGTGTGTGACATGTGTAGCTTGGCTAGACCTCATTGTCAAATGTTACCATAGGGTAACATTAGAAAGAGAGAGAGAGATAGAGAGAAAGTGTGGTGATAGGACATTGATTCTTTTGTACATACGTTTTTGTAATCAACACTGGTTTATCTAAGTTCTGTTTACGTGATGCGTGTCCCCTGAACACGAACAATGCCCACTTCAGTTAACATTTAAAGCAAGGAAGATGTTGTACGGCTGACTTTTTTTCGTATATTATAACTTAGTTTAACAACTGCACACGCTTTCTAATTTCCAATCTTGGCGAAAATTATTTTCAAAATATGAGACAGTAGCTCCTTGTTTCAGCTACTTTAATTTTGTAGTAATATTATAAAAGTTTTATGATTGGTTTTATAAGCAAAATAGCTTGTTTTTAATGTGGAAGAATGATATGACAGATCCAAAATGCGGCTCATTGACGGTTGGCTCAATGATTTAGCCGTATTTTCGGCCACTGGGAGTGGGAGGGGGGGTGCCGGCCAATAATTAATGAGGATGAGGTCTTGTCCAGCGTTTTTCGAATTAATGAGGGCCCTCAAAAATCCTCAATAATCCTCAACAATTATTTTATAGTTTTTACAAAATTTTTGACGATTACGCATATTATTGGGCATACACATTCCTTAATAGGAGTAAAACAGTAAGACAATTTTCCCAGATACCCCGGTGATGGTCCTAAAAACATCCTCAAAAGTCCTCAAAATGAGGCAAAATCGTCAATGTAAATATGGGGTAAATTTGTGCTGCCTGTGCTGCCTCCACTCTGACGCGTGAGGCCCGGGTTCGATTCCCGACCGGGCCCGGGTGGGGACACTTTTTTTTAAACTTTTGCAAACTTTATAAATGATTTATAAATGATTTCTAAAAATTTTCTAGACATTTATCTTACTAGGCAGCAAAATTGTTGATTTTTTGGACAAAGTTGGCAGCATATTTGACTGAAAACCGTATTTATCTAAAATTTTGAAAATCTGGGCACCGGGGTCTTGTCAAGCATGTGAAGTTAAAACTTTGCTAAAAGAAAGCAGTGCTTCAAGTGTGGGAAGCTAAAGAGTACAGGCAAGAGCATTTGAATTGATAATCAGTGCATTTTATACCTCTAAAATATAATCTATTATTGTTTTTTATCAGGCATTTGCTGTGTTTATGTTTCAATAGAACGAACAATTTTTGAGGATTTTTGAGGAATTTTGAGGATTTTTGAGGGCTTGTCCAGCAAATAATAAATGAGGATTTTTGAGGTGACCTCAAAAATCCTCATAAATTCCGGCCGGAACCCCCCCGAGTGGGACGGCGGGCTCAATTTTGCGCGTCATGAGATGAGATCATAGCTGAGCTGCGCGCGACCAAAATGCTGACAATATTTAGGGCCTTGTGAAATTTGGTCCGTCGACGGCGCGTTCCCTCTGGAAAGGTAAACAAAAGATGAGACGACCCAGTCACCAACTGTACACTCAGACCAGGTACTTTTGTTTGTTCAGGTGAAGTCACTCCTTAACCATTTGGTAAACCTCCTGACATTTTGAAAAGAAAAACAACGATAATTTAGCTAATGGTAATGTAAGAAATAGAACACATCGCACATTACAAATACACAACTAACCCCATAAAGAGGAGTGAACTCAGTGGAATTCGGAAACCTTTAGTTAACACATGATGGTTTGATATGAAATCATTCAACCCTTGATACACTCTCTCTCTCAGCCCGATAAAATATGTAAATATTGTGTAAATAGGTGGTAGAAATAAAAATCGGTCGGTAAAACAGCACTGCTATTATATAGTTCATTAAATCTGATACATTTCTCTCTCGCACATTGCAGCTATCCGCTCTAAATAATAAAGTTTATCTTTCGGCCTCCAAAATACAAATGAAACAACAAATTATCTCTCCAATTAATTGAGGTAAGACAACTCCAATTAATCCAGTCTAATTGGGTGGGACAACTCCAATTAATTCAGTCTGACTGGATGAGACAACTCCTCAGCCTGATTCCTCATAACAAACACTATCACAATCACGGCCATCTCAAACACCATGAATACAAGACAGAATACCCCCATCATTGGCATGTAGGTTTGCATCCACTCCACCATGTTGACATAACAACCCTGATTAGAGAGAGGGAGGGAGGGATTAACAACCCTGACAAGAGAGAGGGAGATTAACATTAACTTGACAAGAGAGAGAGAGATTAACATTAACTTGACAAGAGAGAGGGAGATTAACATTAACTTGACAAGAGAGAGGGAGATTAACATTAACTTGACAAGAGAGAGGGAGATTAACATTAACATTCTTTTTTCTGACGATTGCGAAAGCATGAAACTATTAGTAAAAAATTAAAAACTTGTATTACTTTGAGATTAACATTAACTTGACAAGAGAGAGGGAGATTAACATCACGTTAATCAAGATAAAAGAGAGCTGAGAGAGATTTAAATTAAGTTGTTGTTTAAGTAGAAGGAATGATTAGATGATATGACGATATGTGCAGTGCACAGGATTATTAACCCCAGACTACTTACCCCATTATGTATTGCCTCACTGTTACCAAGTGCCTGACCCAATCCACAGCCGGGGGTAGGATTCCACTGATTCGTTAGTCTGGGAAAAAGCGGTTACATAGTTATCACCATGTAGAGAGATTGGATCTCAAAACCAAATGAAGCTGTGTTGAGACCTCAAAAACATCTCGATTGTTACTAGAATGCAAATATCCTCGAACCAACTGGAGAATCGAGGAGAACAAAACAAAGATCTGATAACCCTACTTGGTGATCTGTTTTACACATATAATAATACTAGCGCACCCATTGGGTGCGTCTCAAGTAAGGGCGTTTTGATAACCCACCCTTCCGCTGTACCCATCTGCACGTGCAGTATCAACCAACCCGCCCCTAACGACGGTTGCTAGCGACATCTCCAAATTATAATAGAGATGATTATTAATCAGGCACTAATTACCCAATTATATACCTTTTACAGCACGAATCAGGGACATCATTAATATGTGATTGAATCCAGATCTTTGCTTTGTTTGCCTCGATTCTCCAATCAGCGGAGTTTTGTATTCCGCAACAATCGAGATGTTTTTGGAGCCAGTTTATCCCCCGTGTGGTCGAGGAATCACTTGTGTTGTATCGTGCCATTGCCGTGAGAAAACCGTTGTGGCCGTTTTTAATTCCCTGAAAATAATAAAATTGAAATTGCTTTTTAAGGAATCAATGTATTGATGAGTGAGTGTGTAGGCGTGTGTATGTGTGTATTGAGTGAAAATCCCGAAATCTCTCTAAAGAGAAAGCACAGAGGTACAAGAAACACACGCACACACGCCCACACAAACAAACAATCACAACAGCAACACGCAGAATTAATTTGGGGGAAGATAATAATTAGTAATTAAAACACAACACGCTTAAAAAGTGTCCCCGAAATCATTCCGTTTTCTTGTTTTCCTCTGTCTGCTGTTTTTCAACCTTCCGCTCTCCCCTAATGCCTGAGACGAGATATCTGGCAAACATTTTCCCCACAGTAACCAAGAAGAAGATGACGATGTACTTGCCGAACCGGTCCCAATAGGGGACGTTGGCCTTCAGGAAATCATTTGTATCGGCGAAGAAGGTGGTATCTAGCATGGTGTGACGGGTAGCTACTAATAGGGATTTGTGTTTGTTTGTTTGTTTTTGTTGTTGATTTGTTTGCTTGTTTGTTTGTTTGTTTGTTTGTTTACTAAAGTCAACACGGTTTGTCAAGAACGAAACAAAAGGTAGATTTACTGATTTGAATAGGAATCCAAGTTTTAAAAGGTAATAAAAACGGTACAAAATACATCATCTATCAAATTATATTTTAGCAATTATTATTTTGGGAAGGATCAAAGTCAAACTCTCTATTTCCACACTAAGTTACTCATATCGTACACGCCGTCCCAGGCAGCCAGCAATCATAGCGCAGACAACTTCGAATATGATAAAGATAAAACCGCACACTCCCATGGCTGTGGTATAGTTCATCAGCCAACTTTTGCCTGCTTCATAACAACCCTGAGAGAGAGAGGGAGGGGTTAGATGTGGGGACTGAGGGAGAGAGCGAGGGAGAGATATTGTTAGAAATGAGTGCCTCCGACTGAGTGTTATTAAATAATTTAGTTATCATGTTGTATATATATCTCTCCTATCTAAAACATTATCATTACCTTGGTATACACGTCCTTGTTATTATAACCCGTTGCAGCCCCAGTCCCACAACCATCAGCAATCTTAGATTCCAGACAGCACGAATCTGGGGTATCTAGTTCGTGATTACCACCCGACGCTGAGATCCAATAAGTTGAGATGTTCATATCCCGACTCCAATCCTCGGCACCATCGACGCCACAGCACTCCAAGTTGGCCTGGAGCCAGTCAATACCTGGGAGATGAGGATAAGATGTCTACTATCACTCTCGATCAGCTGTGTAGGGCTGATGGCACCGTCCGTGGTGGAGACGTGTGGAGATCACCACAGGGGTCACACCCTCCACATGTTACTACTATCAGTAGAGAGTATAATATCATCCTTTCAAAGATTTGGGATGGCTTTTGATTGGTCAAACAAAGAGAAGGGTTTCAGTAATCATGGGTTAATTTAACTAACTAATTAATTAATTAATTAACCACGATTAATTAATTATTACCCATGGTCCAGCTAGAATCCTCTCCATCAACCTGCTTCCCATATTCCACGAGAGCCTCATCCAGACCTGTCCTCACCAGATTCTCAGCCTGTAAGAGAGAGGGGCATGGTGAGGGGTTTGAGGGAGGGGGAGGGGAGGGGGCGCAGTGTTTGTGGTGAAGTAGCAGCAGACAGCAAACAGCGGGGATTTACAAAACATGAAATTGAAACGGTAGAAAAAACAATAATTTTGGTTATATTTGGTCATGCAAAATCATTAGTTATTAGATAATTGTCATTGAGTAATTATTCAGTTTTTTAATTGGCTTGTTCAGACTGACTCATGCAGCCTCCGCAATAAAACTAAGCCACAGTTCCTTCATTTTGTATCTCCTCCTCTCCTCCCTTATCTTCCTCTCCTCCAACCCCATTCTGTCCCTCCTCCTCAGTAGCGGTCTGACAACATGGGACCCTCTCACCCCTAGCCAGGGGCCATGCTAGGACTATAGCCCCACCCTCAATCAGAATAAAGATCACTAGGAGGACCCAGGAGAGAATCATTCGCTTTTCCATGAACCCAACTGCGATAGAGAGACAACCCTTGGGGAAGAGAGAGATATGAATTATTAACTGAAATTGAGGAGAAAGAGAGATGAATTATTAACCGAAATTGAGAAGAATTTAAATTAGGATTTTATAATTTGAGTATAAGTAGGAGAATAACATGAATTATATATCCTGTATTTTTGAGTAATTTGAGTAATTTGAGTAGGTGAATTATATATCCTGTATTTTGAATTTATACCTGGTTGTGTGTAGCATCATCCCCAGTGCTATTTACAGCCTGTCCAACTCCACAAGACTCAGTTACAACCTTGCAACAACTACTAGGTACATCGTTGTCGTGGGTTCTGGATGGGGACGGGTGTGTTATGTTTTACACTACTTGAGGGGGAGGGGAGGGTCGAGAGGAGGGGGTTAGAAGGGGGCTGAGTAACACATGTTGTAGAGAGTAAAGATAGAGAGTAAAGAAAGTCGAGTTAGTTAGAGAGTGAGAGGAGTCTTCTCTAATAATGCTGTACAGCTGTGACGTCGGACAAACACGCTTACACCGTTTACCGAGTATCTCTCACACTTCACTAACTCTATGTTTCTCCCTCCTCCTACTTTAGTAAAATGACAGTTACCATGGTAACAACCCACTCACCGAATCCAGGTGAATGCAAAAGAATCATTTCCCGAACTAGACCAATCCGAGGGGCCGTTAACTCCGCAACACCCAAAAGTTTGCTGCATCCAATCAATGGCTGAGGGAGTTTTTAGTTGCCATGGTATTCGGGGAAAAGCTTTTGAAACACATAATTCGACAGAAAGTCTGATAAGATTCTAGTGTCCTCACTTTTTGTAGTGGCTCGAGCATTTTCCTTTCCATAACTAACAAGTCCAAATTGAAGATTTTTGCTGACTACGTCTTGCGCCTGAAAGCACCTTATAATGTACTGATCAACCAATAAATGCTTCGAAGTGAACCAAAGTTCATTCCCATGCGAACTCGCAAAACAAAAGAAAAAGATATTTGTCTAGCAATGAATTTAGAAAGAAGATTTACTATTTAAAGATTGAAATAAAGTAAGGTCAGTAGGAGTTAAAAACACGTTAAATCTAAGGAAAGAGCGGTATCATGATTAGGAAACACAGGGTGTCCCACAATTTCCTGAACACCCTGCACGGTGAATGATTAAGGACAGTCTGATGTCTGTATATTGGTCTGTCTGACTGTCTCTCCGTTATATAGATCCCTTCTACGTCTCATAAGGGTTAGCGTATCGCTTTGATTTCCGTTCCTGTCTCTTCTTTTCCTTCTTGACTTCCTCGTTTGTTAGCTCCCTGATTTTGTAAGAAAGTAACATGGCTACCAGCTCAATAACGACCACACCCACACCTAGGAGTCCCATAATCATGCCCCTGTCCATCACGGCATCATAGACAGCTCGGTAACAGTCCTGAAGAGAAGAGCGTTAGAAAAGTTACAGTTTAGCTGGTAATACGAGTCAGTTAACTTGAAATCGACATGATATATCATTAAAAGTGATAATGCAGATATTGTGGAAAGTCACCTGTTCCCAAAGGTTGAAACCAGACGTAGCACGGTCATCTCCACAGCCCGATCTGAAGTCGACACAACAAGAGTCTGGGACATCGTTCCTGTGACCTAACATGGCAACCCAATAGTAGGCAACACTCGTTTTGGTCCAATCCTGGTGATCATCAACCCCACAACATTCGAAGTTGGTCTGGACCCAGTCAACTCCTGGGAGTGAATTATAAATTAGATGCCGTTCTTACCCCAATTTTCCATAATTTTTTCACAATTTTCAAAGAAAATTTAAATCAATTCATTACCGTCACTGAGACTTTTGGAAAGCCCGTAATCCCTCAATCCCTTTTGCATTCCCTCTCGAGCAAAGACTCCTGCCTAAATAGAAATTATCAATTGCTCTCTGGGTATCACTAAGTGCAGTTGGGGATGTTGTGAGATATGCCAGCATCCAGCAAGGTCTATAACTGACACAATACTAACCACACACAAACTTACCTCCTTGCAGGAATCTTCTATCCCAAAACCAGGAACCGACCGACACAAGTAAACAACCAATCCGAACTCGTTATTTAGGTCACGTGACTGGTTATCAGCCAATCAGGGACCAGTATTTCCTGATTCGGTCGGTTCCTGCCCAAAACCAGGGGGCTGCAGCATGCAAATATCAAAACACGATTATTAAGAGGGGGTTACAACGAATCTGTGCTATAAATAGTACTATATAATCTGAAAAGTTTATCCACAGACAGATATATATTTCAACGGCTAAACTGCATGGTAAAGAATTGAACGAAAAATAATGTTTTATTTTGTTTTCACACGTCTTATGAATGAATAAAGTCTCTCAAGTAGTACTGAACGGGTAAAATGTTCAAGCTCTTCTTATCTACCAGCAAAAAAGCAAGAAAAGTTATTGAGTTCTGTCGAGCATGTTCACAGATATCAAATTGAGTTCTGGTCACAATGTCACAACACTTCCATTTTTCATGACGTCATATCACATACACACACTCCATATTGTTACCATATTATGCGATGAGCCCTTCAGCGTCCTTTCGAAGTTGACATGAGATAACGATGAGGATGACTTGGACGAGAACCGCCACAAGCACAGCAATGGCACTGTACTGGACGTTATCGAGAATACCAGTAAACTTGGTCAGGCAGCCCTGAGAGGGTGAGAGAGAGGGAGAGAGAGAGAGAGAGAGAGAGAGAGAGAGAGAGAGAGAGAGAGAGAGAGAGAGAGAGAGAGAGAGAGAGAGAGAGAGAGAGAGAGAGAGAGAGAGAGAGAGAGAGAGAGAGAGACACTAACATACCTCATGCCAAATGTTGTCGTCAGCAGTGGTGTACCCCCATCCACACTCGCTCTGCATCACCTTACAACAACTGTCCGGTACGTTGTTTTGATTCCAAATTGAACTGTTCGTCCTAAGAAGAGAGGGTGCTTGTTGAGAGCTAGAGAATAGAAGGGGATTTTTGGTTGGGTTAGTTAGGATTGGTGGCCGTACCCCTTGTGGATCCATGGAGTCCTTGGGAGTGTACAGAGTGATTTTTTGTTTTCCTTAGAAATGTTTGTATACCCCCTAAAATTCTTCTTGAATCTTGAAGTAAAAAGTACTTAGTTGCACTAAATGGCTTGGCAGTCTACAATTAGTGTCAATATATTGCAGTTCTTGTTGCAGTTAGATGACCTAAGCTAAGGGTGTGGTACTATTTACTACTGTTATTGTTGCCCTACTATTAGTTTGGTTTAGAATTAGTACCCAAATTAGCACTAGCAAGATACCGATCCTAAGGTGATCTCATACTATATCTTGATCTTGTCAGACTTAGAGCCTGTCACATGATCTAACACACTGTATTTCTTGATATGTATCTCTCCACATGGTTTGTTGCCACTAGGCGATGACCCCACCTAACTAATAGCACTACTCTGAAGTAATTCAGTAACGCTTCACTACGTCATAAGAAGTCCAACCTTTGACCTACAGTGCTAGAAAGAGTCTAGAATTACAGCGTAATTAATTGCGGTTATTGACCAGTGACTGACCAGTGAGGGTGTGCTAAGTGAAAATTTTGTCGACTTGGCCAATAAGTTAAGGGTAGATATGAAACTATGGACAATTGTCTACTACATCCTGAAAACGGAATTGGGGTAGTGTATGTCAATTACGTGGGCCAGGCGATTATAAAAGTTTAGTTTTTTTACCGAAAAAAGGAAAATATGTGTGTTTTACACCAGTGTCTGGCATGTTCTTGATATCAACTTTTTATGGTCAGGGTCGTGTTCAGCGGTTTGATACCGATCAGAATGGATGTGTATCATGAAAGTTAGCCAATGTTCATTTTTGACCTGAAAATGTTCATTTTGGACCAAAAATGTTCATTTTTGACTAAAAATGTTCATTTTGGTCATTTTCTTCGATTTTGAGAGCTTTTTCATGAACGGGATCGTGTTCAGCAGGTCAAAATTAGTCGGTTACAACCGGAATTTGCTTTCCGACAAATAAAATCTCAAAAAGTTAAAATTCGTCTCTACTAATACTGCAAAGTAGGAAAATGTGCAAGAAAAAAAGATGAAAAAAAAAAAATTTTCATTATAAAATGGAGTTCTGAAGGTACAGACTGGAAATAATGGTTGTACTGGTTCTCATGAGGCGATTCATATGTGTGGTTTTTTCGAAATAACGCCCCAAAAAACATTTTTTGATGTGAATATGCCCATATATGGGCATACATCGGCCCACGTAATTGGGCCAGGGTAGGACTAAAATTTTTTTACCAAATGTTTTAGAATGATCGTAGGAACTCATTCTAGGGGTAAACTATGTGAAAATTGGATTTGATTTATGAGTTGGGAAAAATAGCACACTTGCGGGTCAAGAATCTTTAAATTGTAAATAGTCGTGGAGGGTGGTCAGTGACCACCCTCCACGACTATTTACAATTTAAAGATTCTTGACCCGCAAAATGCAAATTAATATTTAGTGTTAGGAAATCAGTTGCATTGTTAACCCCACAACTTACAGTGTTAGGAAATCAGTTGCATTGTTAACCCCACAACTTACAGTGTTAGGAAATCAGTTGCATTGTTAACCCCACAACTTACAGTGTTAGGAAATCAGTTGCATTGTTAACCCCACAACTTACAGTGTTAGGAAATCAGTTGCATTGTTAACCCCACTACTTACAGTGTTAGGAAATCAGTGGCATTGTTAACCCCACAACTTACAGTGTTAGGAAATCAGTGGCATTGTTAACCCCACAACTTACAGTGTTAGGAAATCAGTTGCATTGTTAACCCCACAACTTACAGTGTTAGGAAATCAGTGGCATTGTTAACCCCACAACTTACAGTGTTAGGAAATCAGTGGCATTGTTAACCCCACAACTTACAGTGTTAGGAAATCAGTTGCATTGTTAACCCCACAACTTACAGTGTTAGGAAATCAGTTGCATTGTTACCCCCACAACTTACAGTGTTAGGAAATCAGTTGCATTGTTAACCCCACAACTTACAGTGTTAGGAAATCAGTAGCATTGTTAACTCCACAACAGTCAAATTCCTCCATTATCAGATTCATGATTTCCACACTGTTCTTGTTGGTGTCTCCATCGTATTCCTCCACGTATTCAATCAGACTCTCCGACGCCAGGGATTTCGCCTTCGTTCACGAAAGGAGAAGATAATGTTTTAAATGAGAAAATTAAAGGATAAAAAGGAGCAAAGTACCTGTGATCAGCTTTGTAGAAAGGGGGCCTGGACGTCTGTTTGTCTGTCATACCGTCTGTTTGTTGTAGTAGATCAGAGAGACAGTGTCTCTGATGTCTTTTTGAAGGAGAATCAGGTCGCTTTAAATCTTTTTTTCATGTAAAAAGTGCTTAAAAACTCGAGATGGCATTATCATATTGTGCTCGTACCGGAGAGAGAAACTACCACTCCAAACACCCCAAACCGGAGAAATAAATAACAAATTACAGACATTGCACAAATCCATGTCAGGGAATATAAATATAGTGACACGGTTACAACGTACAATTACACAGAGACTCCGGGAGGTGAGGACATCACGCGGCTTTTGGAATGTGAAACATGGTGTGTGGGGTATATAAAAACACAGAACTCTCTGCCCCGGGTTGCCAGGAGACGACACTCTTGGTTGCTAAGAGACGCACTCTTGGTTACCATGAGACGACACTCTTGGCTAACCCGGTTGTGGCAGATGAGTTGTGTGGAATGTAGTGCTATATATCACATACCTCATCAGAGTAAATGAAAGCGAGGATACCAGCAACCAACTGGACGAGAATTACAACTCCGAGAACAATGGCGTACTGGGAGATGAGGGGAGGTTAGAGAGGTGGGGCGTACTGATAAATAATAAGGGGAGGTTAGAGAGATAAGGAATAAAGGGAGGTTAGAGAGATGAGGAATGGAAGACATATCGGCTAGAAGAAAAGAGAAACCGCATATATAATGAGCTTTGAACTTAGACGTCAGAAAAAGGTCATCCTTCACAGACTTCATATTGGCGTATAGCCAGTGGATAGACCGAGAGGGAGGGATATACCGAGAGGGAGAGGGAAGATAGAGAGATGTATAAAAAAGAATGAAGTAGAGAGAGAGCCGCTTAAGATTGTACAACACACACCTGAAAGGTGTAAAACTTAGAGGGAGAGCCGAGCGGGAGAGAGAGAGGGAATTAAGATTCAGAGACCAGAATGATATGCCCTCCCATAAAAACATAAAAACTGGAGTACCACTTTTAGAATGTACATTTAATAAACAAACAAATACAAATATTTGGGAACATTTAAAAAACAGACAACCTACCACAAGGAGCATTCCACTGTTCTGTTTCATGGCACCGAAACACCCAAGGAAGCCCACAATGGCAATCACCAGTCCCACAATAATGAGGAGAACGGACACGGGGACGGTCTTTCCATCGATGATCTCGTTCCAGTTCTCTCCCTCAACCAGGACAACAATTCCAACGACAAAGAGTACCAGACCAAGGACCTGATGGGGGAGAGAGGGGTTGTTAGGGGTAACCGAGGAACAAACAGGGGAAACAGGGGAACAGGGCGGAGACACGCAGGGGGAAGTCTCATTATATTAAGAGTCTCCAATCTCCTGCATTGGTCATGGGGTTACAGTCGCTTTGTATCTTGTCAATATATCAGGAGTATATATATCAGCAAACTCTTCTCTGAGTAGCATGATGGGTAAGGTATGAGGTAAAGTAAAAGTAGTGCAGGACAAAGTATGATCTTTATCTACCCTACTTCTACTCAGGTTCCTTATTCATCACATGGGATATATACTTCCTGATCTAGACAAACATAGGAACAGAGGAACAGACAGAGGAACAAACAGAGGAACAAACAGAGGAACAAATAAAGGAAGAAACAGAGGAACAAATAAAGGAAGAAACAGAGGAACAAACAAAGGAACAAACAAAGGAACAAACATAGAAACAAACATAGAAACAAACAGAGGAACAAACAGAGGAACAAACATAGGGAACAAACAGAGGAACAAACAGAGGAACAAACCGAGGAACAAACATAGGAACAGAGGAACAAACAGAGGAACAGTGAACAAACAGAGGAACAAACAGAGGAACAAACAGAGGAACAAACAGAGGAACAAACAGAGGAACAAACAGAGGAACAAACAGATGAAGAAACAAAGGAACAAACATAGGAACAGAGGAACAAACAGAGGAACAGTGAACAAACAGAGGAACAAACAGAGGAACAAACATAGTAACAAACATAGAAACAAACAGAGGAACAAACAGAGGAACAAACAGAGGAACAAACAGAGGAACAAACAGAGGAACAAACAGAGGAACAAACAGATGAAGAAACAAAGGAACAAACATAGGAACAGAGGAACAAACAGAGGAACAGTGAACAAACAGAGGAACAAACAGAGGAACAAACAGAGGAACAAACATAGGAACAAACAGAGTAACAAACATAGTAACAAACATAGAAACAAACAGAGGAACAAACAGAGGAACAAACAGAGGAACAAACAGAGGAACAAACAGAGGAACAAACAGAGGAACAAACAGATGAAGAAACAAAGGAACAAACATAGGAACAGAGGAACAAACATAGAAACAAACAGAGGAACAAACAGAGGAACAAACATAGGAACAGAGGAACAAACAGAGGAACAGTGAACAAACAGAGGAACAAACAGAGGAACAAACAGAGGAACAAACAGAGGAACAAACATAGGAACAAACAGAGGAACAAACATAGGAACAAACAGAGGAACAAACAGAGGAACAAACATAGGAACAAACATAGGAACAAACGATGAACGAGCTTGTCTCACTTACCCATACGATGCCGTTGAAGACGAACATCAGGGACTTCATCAGTCCAGTTCCTAAACCCATGATTGCTACTAAATAAGAATAAAAATGTTAGATTTCATTGGACTTCCTTTGTTGTTACAGTTTGGGGTTGGTAACATACCAGCCCCGCTCAAAAGAAGAATAAGAAGGAGTTTGGGAAGACACAGTGCAGGCTATAAGACTACCTTATTACCTTTATACTTCTCCGCCGATAATTAATAAAACTATGTACTAAACTGAGTTCCTTGCTCTCTACTCTGATCAAACACAACACGTCCGGATTGGTATGACGCAATTGATTGCCTTGCTCATGCTCTACCCTGTTTCCGCGTGCCCCGTGGTTTGAAAAAAACAAGCAATTGACAGTGATTGGCCATCTCATCATGGAAAAATTGAAAGGTTATATACAATAAATAAACATCAATAAATATCAATAATATATGTCGATCAATCTGTACACAGTAATAATAATATATTAATATGGTGTTTACACAAAATTATACACATAACCCATCTTTGAACACCCAGTACACCTTTACTTGTCGTCGAAGTAGGTAGTTTGAACCCAATTTCGACATTGCAGCTCCAGTGGAATTTCTTCACATTCGTACCAATTCTCACCATAGGCCAGTTCAACCATTTCCTTTGCAAATGTATCTTCACCAGCAAACTTGAGCTCACCGTTTTCCAACTTTTCTGCAAGGCCTAGACACCGATAATTCCACTCACCAATCGAAACAAACGCTAGATGGTAACTTTCCTTAGGCCCAATATCAGTCATTCTCTAACGATATCTCTATTGTTTTCGGAATGATTTAAAGAAGTTTGTCAGGTACTGCATGAGAAAATGTGATGTGGAAAATGTGTCGGCGAATTAGCTTTGTAACACGGTCTAGCCAAGGCTAAGAAATTAACTTTGGCCGGAAATTTTAACTTTGAGCAAAAATCAGTCACAATTCACACGTATGCAGTATGGTAAAAGACAACGGAAGAAACAATTAAAAGATAAAGGAGTGTTGTGTAGTTAATTGCAGGCTGGCTTTTGTGTGCCAATTAGTGCCTTGGGTTGCTCCAAAAAGGAGGAAACAAAAAGATAGCATCACAAAAGTTAGTCACGCACTGATACAATATCGTGAGAAAATGATGGTCGGCAGACGGTGCCGCTGAGTGGCTATGGTGTGATCTAACTTTGATCTTGAGAAAGAGAAAGAAAGAGAGAGAGAGGGAGAGAGAGAGGGAGAGAGGGAGAGAGAGATAGAGAGAGGGAGAGAGAGAGTGAGAGAGAGAGGCGAAAGAGAGAGAGAGAGAGAGAGAGAGAGAGAGAGAGAGAGAAGAAAGGGAGAGGGATAGAGAGAGAGAGTGAGAGAGAGAGAGAGAGAGAGAGAGAGAGAGAGAGAGAGAGAGAGAGAGAGAGAGAGAGAGAGAGAGAGAGAGATAGAAAGCATGAAGATCATGATGATCTGACCAGTGGTGTGGTGTTAAACCAACAAGGAAGGTGTTGGTAGGTAAACAGACTCGGGATGCACCCCTTCCTTCCTATGATAACAGTGCACCATGACGCACCCCGGCCTGAACGTGTGTGTGAAAGAGAGATAGAAAGAAAGAGAAAGGGTGAGAAAGAGAGTGAGATAGAGAGAGAGATTCACCTGCTCATGCTGCCCTTATAATACAGGGTGTCCCACTGTCTTTGCATAACCTGCGATTTTGGGTGATGACTGGGCTTCACTGAAGACTAGGTTGGTAAGAATTTGTTTTGTGTCCCGACTCCCAACCTTTTCGTCCCGACTAAGAATAGTTATTGTGGGAAGGGAAGAGGACAAATGTTATAGGTGTAGGATACACGGAAAGCGAAGTACAAATCACCCAAAAGAAATTTAGTGAAGATAATAATAAAAGTTGATAAGTCGAGCATCAGTAGTAAAGTCCCACGGGAATACTACAAGAAGCATAAAATATTTATCATGTTTACATAGCAGTTGACATCTTTAGATGGAGACAAAATATATGAAAGATCGCCAGTCACCTTCAGCCAACCGGCCAACAACCAAAATGAACATTGAACAATAATCGAGTAAATAAACACAGTATATTCTACATATAACAAAGTGGTAACGAGGTACATTTAACAACTCTTATCAAAATACCCGTTTGGGTTGGCATTTTAACGTAATTGACAGTGATTGGCCATCTCATTTTAGTAAGCTCAGACCACTGCTAACATGCTATATCAATCAGTACACAGACAAACTAAACTAAATCAGTATTTAAAATCTCATACAAAAATATATATAATATCTAATTAATTACCAAATTATGTACACACAATTATCTACACTCATGTTTTCCGGGCAATTGTTCACCTCATTTACTTATCGTCAAAGTAGGTAGATTGAACCCAATTTTGACATTGGAGCTCCAGAGGAAGTTGCCGGGCTCCCTCCCAATCCGCATCATATACCCGTTCAATGAATCCCCTTGAATGTACACCTTCACCAACAAACTTGAGCTGACCATTGTCCAACACTTCTGTAAGGGCCAGACATCGGTAGCTTTCCCCATTTATCGTTACAAAAGCTTCATGGTAACTTTCCTTCGGCCCAAAATCAGTCATTCTTTAACGATATTTGAATAAGAGAATGGTAGAAGCAACAGGCAAGATCGACAAGCTCAAATTTGAGGAGCCTGTCGGCAGAGTCACACTTGCTATCTAAATGCATGTGAAAGAAAAGCAGTAAGGTGAGGAATAGAGAGTCACTTCTGCGGTCAAAGATAATCATTAACTTTTCTACAGTCATGCAAAGTCGCCGTTCAAGATCAAATTAACAGTGCCACTGTTGATTTGATCTAACAAGACGTGATGGCTCTGTACACGGGGAACCATGTGCATATATATATATATATATATATATATATATATATATATATATATATATATATATATATAATATATATATATATTTACACCATAGTGCTTGCCAGCACTAACGGCCTCATGTTTGGCCCGCCGAGTGTCCCGATGGGACCCGTCGATCAGTATTCCAAATATGAAGGATGGTAACCTGATACTATACGCCAAGTGTCCCGATGAGACCCGCTGAGTTGCCTGTTGCGTGTCAAACTTATCCAATTCAAACAAAATTCTGACCAATATGCCCACTCTACATATCTCTTAAAATGTCCATAACTAATCAATTAAAGTACATAAAATGTATATAGATTTAACAAAAAATAAAAAACCGCTTGATCAACTTTCCAGACTCCATGCAGTTAAGATTGTAGCAACAGTGAACAAATATCTATGCTTTGTTGTTGGGGTTCAATTTGCATTTTAGCATACTTTGTAATAATACATTTGAATTACTGCAATTCGTCACCTTCAACACATTCTATCGGTCCCACAGAAAAAACGATTCACCTCATTTACTTATCGTCAAAGTAGGTAGATTGAACCCAGTTTTGACATTGGAGCTCCAGAGGAAGTTCTTGAGTTTCATGCCAGTATGTACTGGCTACTCGTTCAATATATCCCCTTGAATACGTAGCTTCACCAACAAACTTGAACTGAACGCCATTTGCCAACTTTTGTGTGAGGCCCAGACACCGATAATTTTCACCATTTATCGTTACAAACGCCTGGTGGTAACTTTCCTTCGGTCCAATGTCAGTCATTCTCTAAAGATAGAATATAAATGACAGATTTAGGTAAAAACGGCCCAGAAGTCAAACCAAATTCCTTCTATAACTGTTTACCCCAAACACGTGATATTTATCTTTTTTGACGTGTGCAGTACACAGTATGTACTACACACTGTGCACCACACCTTAATATGCAAATTGTAATAGCGGATAGGCACACAAAACTAATTCGCGAACAAAGGGGGGGGGGGGTAAACAGTTGAAATAAATGGTTTTACAACGACGGAATCTCTCAGCTTCCGACCAATAAGTTAATTCACGGTGTCTTCTTCCTCAGTTCCTCAACTCCTCAGGTAGAGATCCTATCCCGATCCTATCCAGTCTTCTGACTAAGTCAAACTGACTTCTTTCTTCAGTATGAGAAAAACTGTTGACTGCAATCTTACAACATCAACAAGGATTCTCCCGTACTTTAGGAATTTCGGGATAAGATGCTCTCCGGGACCTTCTGAAACTTGTTGGCTATCCCGCCCACCCAACTCCTTTTTAACTGTTCACCCCGGGGCCCTTTTTTGCGCTTCTAATGATATCTCCGGTTCCCGATAAGATAGAAAAGTCGCTATTATATCAGGAACCGGTCATTTGACATACTTTACAGACCCCAATGGGGTTAAAGTCCGTTTCAAGCGACTTGACCCGTAATTCTTGGAATTCGGCGCATTGCGCGTGTATTTACAAAGGGGAAATCCTGAATTTCCAGGAATCTCAGGTCAAGTCGTTTGAAACGCACTTTAAGGCAGCGTTTTTCAAAGACGAAAACGTAAAAATGAGGGTGAACATTTTTTAAATTTTGTAAAGTCCGTTTCAAGCGACTTGACCCGTAATTCTTGGAATTTGGCGCATTGCGCGTGTATTTACAAAGGGGAAATCCTGAATTTCCAGGAATCTCAGGTCAAGTCGTTTGAAACGCACTTTAAAATGGTGCGCGAAAATCAAGCGCGCGAAAATCCAGCGCGAAACGTAAAAACAATTTTACGCTGCATTTGCAATATGCGCGTCGCAACTGCATGCGCGTCAGAACGCATTAGTGGAGAGCGCAGCTCCAGACCGCGCAATTCCGAGCCGCGCATTTTGTTCTTGTTTGCGCGCGCTCTGCCACTTGTTCGTCCGTATAGTCGAATTTTTTAATCAAGGGACAGGGGCCGCGCATTTACAAAAGTCTTTTTGCGCGTGCTAAACGTTTTCGCTCATATCTCCTGTTCCTGATAAGATAAAGACTTGGTCTTGGTTGCGTTGAAAAGGTCTTAAAATTATCTTTCCAATGCTTCCGGGTTCAAGTCTTAAGATTGCCAGGAACTTGATCTCGATTGTCACGCGCAAATACAAAGCCGCGCGACTCCTCTGAATGCGCGGCCCCCTGTCCCTTGATTAAAAAATTCGACTTTACTCGAGCCAAACCAGAAATTTTTCATTTCCACTTCGGTGGATTCTGGGAAGTTCGATCCGGACGCTCTGTGCGATTTCGATGTTCTTTCTTTGTATTCTGTTTTATTAGTGCCGTTCTTGATTCTAATTATAAATTCATCTTTACCCAAAATTTAGCTACTTTTTTATGTTTTTCGTTGAGAGAAATTTTTGAAAAAGCTTGATCAGTCATCAGCCTTGAGCCTTGACCAAATGCCTGGATAAACAATTTGTCACTGTTAACTACATTTTTGCTAGTTGTGTTGTACACCTTCTTTAAGGTGTAATAGCTCTCACACGCACCGCCGAACTATTCAAAAAGTCCTTCTATGGCCATTATTGATATGAGCCAATCAATCAGGGAAGCTTTAGATTTGTACCTCTTGTTCCCCGATCCCAGGGATGTCGCGGCCTGCTCTAGCGTGTCGTCAGAAAATCGTTTCAGTTTTTTAACGTTAGTGTTGTGGAGAACAGTAGGGCTGTAGGCATCGATCAGTCTCTTTACCTTAGCGTTAGCAGTGTCGTCATCACGCAGCTCCTTGAGTCTACGTTTCTGCTTCTCCACTTGATCACAATTGTCAACCATTTTGGCTCAAATTAATTTGTTTAAAGTAGTGTTGAAAAGTTTGAAACTTTTTGAAATTTGGATTTTTTTAGTATAATCAACACCTGTGTTTCAATTTCATTTTTGAAACGTTAGAGCACTGGCAAACCTGTACCTCCTCCGCATTTACCACTTACATGTCGTTCAATTTAACGAATTGGGCTAGTGTGCTATACATTTCGATATCTCTCGAAATCTTTTGCGAGTGGAGATTTTCGTCATAAAATAATTTGAGTGTATTCTTTTTTCAATATAATAAGTTGAAGCTTCTAAAGTAAACAACACCCACTGCACCATTGTTTGAAAAATACAGTTGCCTGAAAACCACCACCTCTGATACAGATAGAATCAAAACCCAGACATGACAATGATCCATCAGAACCATTTTTCATAAACCAAGTGAGTTGTCTTGGAGATTCTCGATCGCAGGATATTCTAGTAACAACTGTTTTTACATCTTTCTACACCAATGTCGCAACATTATCCTCTACAATATATAACTATCTTTGCGCTACCCAGGTGCCAACTGATATATAATGATAAACACAGGAATAAAGACCAAGCTTCTACAACGTCCATGGCTAGGCAGGATTGCTATAGAACGTGGACTACAGTGAACACTCACACAACCAATACTAAGCTAGAGGTGAATTATCGCAGTAATACTACAGTAATAGTAATATCTTCCCTTCCCTTCCCTTCCCTTCCCTTCCCTTCCCTTCCCTTCCCTTCCCTTCCCTTCCCTTCCCTTCCCTTCCCTTCCCTTCCCTTCCCTTCCCTTCCCTTCCCTTCCCTTCCCTTCCCTTCCCTTCCCTTCCCTTCCCTTCCCTTCCCTTCCCTTCCCTTCCCTTCCCTTCCCTTCCCTTCCCTTCCCTTCCCTTCCCTTCCCTTCCCTTCCCTTCCCTTCCCTTCCCTTCCCTTCCCTTCCCTTCCCTTCCCTTCCCTTCCCTTCCCTTCCCTTCCCTTCCCTTCCCTTCCCTTCCCTTCCCTTCCCTTCCCTTCCCTTCCCTTCCCTTCCCTTCCCTTCCCTTCCCTTCCTTTCTCTTTTCTTTTCCTTTCTCTTTTCCTTTCCTTTCCTTTCCTTTCATTTCAAAACTCTGCCTATACGTAACTCCCCATCCTTCTCCCTGCTGCAGGTTCAGTTGATTGGAAATGGGGGTAGGGCACTCAGACTACCAACACGAGTTAGGTAGCTCATTATTGATCCCACTAAACAGATGATATAGGAGATGTTGTTACCTTTACTGTTGACCATAACAACACCGAGGTCCGAGTGTTCCACTGGAGGAGTTCTTATACAGGGTAACTTATCAGGATTGACTGTCAAGGCTTTTTAATCGTCAAAGCTCTGTTATACCAAAATCATGTTTTACACGTTTTCCCTCCCCCTCAGGACTTCACACTGCGCTATCAGAACGGACCAGTAATAATCGAGAGTTACTACTATAACACCCCTAACCATGTGGCTGCTGGTTGATCCAAGTTGGTTGGGGATAGATGAGATCTGGTTGATATAGGTGACTGTGTGGGGCTGTGGCTAGTGTTACTGTCAGTTATGTCAGGGTGGTCCTGTTGAGAAAAACCACGCCCCAGAGAAAGAGAGAGAGAGAGAGAGAGAGAGAGAGGGAGAGAGAGAGAGAGAGAGAGAGAGAGAGAGAGAGAGAGAGAGAGAGAGAAAGAGAGAAAGAGAGAGAGAGAGAGAGAGAGAGAGAGAGCGCGCGGGAGAAAGAGAGAGAGAGAGACGGGTGGGTACTGGATACTGGGTAGTGAGAGAAACCTTCTCCAAATCGTGTCTCATATCATAAATTTAAGCTTTCCAAAATCTATTTATTAAACTCTTTTGGGTGGGTGGTATTCAAGAGGTCAGCCAAAATTTTACACTGACTCATCGTTATTGCCTGGCTCTACCCTCTTTGCGTGCGCCCGCCCTCTTTTACAAAATTAAACGGGTTATAACGTCTCATGCAGCATGCTGAGAATTTAGATATAGGGATGCCAACCTACTCAGTACTCTTGACATCATATCTATAACACACACACTCAATTCCAGGTGTTCGACGGTTGATTGTCCTTCTCAAAAATAGTCCATCAGAGGATAACTACTATCTCACACATCAACAGCTACAGCTGCAGGTGGAACAAGAAAGGAAGCAGTGAATCACTGTCAGTGATCGATGGGAAAAGGGGTTATGTTGCATGTCGCGCCCCTCTGTTCGCCGTCAAGTGGTTATGGCATCGACATTATAAGGTGAGAGCAACCAGTGGTAGATTATGCTTTATAGTTCTCTATATTTTAGTACACACACTCAATTCCAGGTGTTCGACGGTTGATTGTCCTTCTCAAAAATAGTCCATCAGAGGATAACTACTATCTCACACATCAACAGCTACAGCTGCAGGTGGAACAAGAAAGGAAGCAGTGAATCACTGTCAGTGATCGATGGGAAAAGGGGTTATGTTGCATGTCGCGCCCCTCTGTTCGCCGTCAAGTGGTTATGGCATCGACATTATAAGGTGAGAGCAACCAGTGGTAGATTATGCTTTATAGTTCTCTATATTTTAGTTGACAAATGACAAGTCAAAATATTTTAATTCTCTAATTATTTTCTCTCACCCTACCTGCTAGCTACCATTCTATGAATCCTCAATCCACCCTCAGTAGCTACTAGCTGTCACTCTCTCGCTCTGGCTCTATCTACCTCTCTCCGCCTCTCTCAATCTCCTCTCTCTCTCTTTCTTTGTATGTAGCTGTAGTACGGGATAAGATCTCGCGTATGTGATCCTATCCTTCTAGTTGTGGGTGGTTGTGTTGCAGGACCGGATCACTCGAATGTGATGTTAGGTTTTATCAGTTGTTTAGCAGACATAAACCCTGGCCCCTGTCCTTACTCAACAACCGCCCATAGTAATCCCTGGCAACCGTTTATCTTCCCTGGGTGGTATTAATTCCACAACCTTCTTTTTTCATTTTTGGTGACCCCCCGAAATTTATAAAACTTTCCTAGTAACCCTGTAGGCCCGGCCCTGGCCCCTGGGGCCCGAACAACATGACACTTGCTATTCCCAAGATAGCAGATATAATATATAACATATATTCTCTCTACAGATAACGTTACGATTAGTCGAACACGGAACACTGTCCTATCTTTACCAACCCTCTTTTTTACCCTCTAACACCCCTTACCTCTCAGGAAAGAGATCTTGAAGAGGAACAGCCCGGCCCAGCAGCCAAGAGATCTCAGCTGGAAGCTATGACCCAGACTGATAAGGAGATCACATCTCGACCTGAAGCTGATGATGTGGAGGATTACTGTGATAAGGTTTGTGTACAGCTCTATCCTCTAATCCGAGTTAGGTTGTTTTTCTCAATCGCCTAACTACTAATTTACACTCTCGTGTACTGGTATAGCCCATGTTATATCTAATCACTTAACACCTGCTATCTGAACCGAAACCCCAGTTTCTATCTATCTCACACCAACACCCCTACCTCACCCCCTGATTAACCAGGCCCTAACACCCCATCTCCTCCTCTCCAGGATCACTCAGAGCCGGAATTCGACTTTGGAGTTGACTGTAACAAACTGCACCACATGTTACTATGACGGCGACTGTGGCCTGTGGGTGCTGTTGTGATGTATGCTGTGATGTCAGGACATTGAAACAGAATCTTCCTTACTCCCCTACACTGTATATATATGTATATATATATATATATATCATCTACTGACTGCAGTATTGATCCAGCTCTATTTTGGCTGTTTACATGGAATAGGAATAACAGTGAATGGACTCATAAACAATACCGAACATGTCTATTATTACCCCTGTTATTAGAAGGAGAATACAGAGCGGAATTTTCATTATAGAGTGTTTTGACTATCGAGCTGACCTAAAAATGCCATCCTTTCATTGATGTTTTCTGTTTTATTGCGACTCAGTGCCACTACCCACTGCGGTAGTTTTGATAAATTGGTCTACTTTCTAACTGCTGTTCATAGGACACCATGGTATGATATACCTTCCCCACGGCCAGCTCTATATTGTATTACCATGTTGGGACTCTCAAGTCCCATATTTCCGTTTAACTTACTATCTCAATGGTGTCCTGCAAGTTTCCAAGGCGACCGGCCACTTTTGGTGACAAAATCCATTTTCAGTCACACTCACAAACAGTCCGAACGAACTAACACGTACCGCGCGAAAAAAGCGCTCAGCGCGCGGGTGAGAGTGCCACTGTCAGTTCAATCCGCGATGTCGCCGACGTCGGGCGCGCACAACGATGGACTTAGGCTCCCCACTGAGAGCTGAGCCAAGATCGGGAAATGTTAAAATATATGTTTTGAGTGTCAGCACTCACGGTTTTTAGGGTTAGGACTAAAGTAGGGTTATGGCTGGGGTTCGGGTTGGCGCTAGGGCTAGGGCTTGAGATTTCCTATCAGATAAACTTTGAGTTAGCCAAAACGGTTGAGTGGTTTGCTGGTTAGAGCCATTTTAGTGCATGGTACTTTTTAGCAGCGTGCCTCAAGGAGGGTTAGGTAGATGGCGCCCGCCAGGCCATGGTGATGTGGCTGGAACCGGAGGCCCGACAGCGTTAACTTGACTCTTGAGATTAACATCAGCTAAAACCGTTGAGTGGTTCGGCGGTCAGAGCTTTTCCCGTGATTCTACGATCCTAGGGATAAGGAGCAAATCCTGTTCGACACGTTCTTCGGTGGAAAACATTTGAGGAATCATCAATTTGACGAGCAACACTATGAATTCATACAAGAGGAAGTGGATTCTTTTCTACGAGAGGATGAGGAGGTAGAGAGCGAGTTAAATAAGCAGGTTCAACCAGAGGAAATCATGGCGGCCATATCGGCACAGGGCAGTGGAAGCAAATCTACAGATGGAGATGGAGTACACCCCGTGACATTGAAACACCTTGGCCCTTTAGCAAGGATGTTCTTGGCAAAACTTTTCACAAACTGCCTCGTTACCTCGGTTTGGCCATGGAAAACAGCCATAGTATCGTTTATCAAGAAACAAGGAAAATCATCTTACCTTCAACCTGGATCTTTTCTACCGATCTCAATTGGAAGCTATGTTGGTAAAATGTTTGAGCGAGTTATGGATAAGAGGATCAGGGCTCATTGTTACGAGGAAAACATCTTGGAAGACGAGCAAGAAGGTTTTCTTCCCATACGAAACACAACACGGTACTTATACCGTCTCCTGGCTACACTGCACGAGAACAGACGGAGAAAAGCAACTGCCTTTTTACTTCTCTTGGATTTCGAAAAGGCTTTCGACAGCGTCCCCATCCCCTGCCTAATTTACAAACTCTATAAAGCTGGAATAAAGGGGAACATCCTACGTCTGGTAAATTGTTTCTTGTCATCACGAAAAGTGAAGCTGAAGATAAACGGTAAAATTGGTTCTCCCAGGAACTGCACTCTTATTGGGCTACCGCAGGGGGCAGTCATTTCCCCTGTGCTATTCATCATATACGTTTCGGATCTCTTACAAACGAAGAATATACCCGAGGACGCCCGAGAAAGATGCGAAACGTTTAAGTTCGCTGATGATGGCACGGTTGTAATAACCGGAGATCAACTTCAATGTGAAACAGCTCTGTCCTGCGTGCTCAATTACATCCAGAAATGGTGCCGTCTATGGAGATTGGTCATCAATTGCGACAGAGGGAAAACTGAGATTCTCGTGATCCACCCAAGGAATCAAGAAGTATCATCTACCCCACAACCTATGTACCTTGGACGCAGAGAAATTCTCTACACGGACTCTAGCAAGGTGCTGGGAATCATTCTCGACACAGACCTGAGCTTTAAAAAGCATGCTGCCTACACTTTGCAAAAGTGTTGGAATTCCTGGAGTAAGCTGTCGGGTGGGACTACCAGGTTAGCTGGAATAAACAACAACGGCCTCTCGCTCCTGTTCCGAATGGTAATCCTTACCAAACTTCTATACGGAGCACCTCTATGGCTTCGTAACAGATTGGACAGTTTTAACGATCTAATTGCAAGGGCTAAACTGAAGATTATTGGAAGCCAATTTCACATCTCGAAAACACTAGCTGACCTTCTTATTGGTATACCACCTCTACCGATTATTTTGACAGTACTCACAACGAAGTTTGTCCTAAAAGGTCTTACAGCGGGAGACACCATGACTGCTAAATTGCTCCAAATTGAGCATGAGGCAAGCCACCCGTTCTATGGACATATTGTGGAAACTAAAAGGTATCTCCATTGGACTGCACAGAGAGCGGAATCTCAAACGGGACGGAGACGATCATTTATTCGATCATGCGATCTACTGTCATATGAGTCGGAAGAGTTTCTCTATTCCCGGGACACTATGGACATGTTCACGCACAAATTGTGGGACGATCACGTCAAGGCTAACATCACGAACATCTCTGCTGACGACTCTCCTACTACGACGGTTGAAGAGCTACGATCTATTGTGGATACTGAAGCGGTTTCGATAGCCCCTCTTACCAATAGGAGTATGGACAGAAGGCACTCTTCGTTGACTATGGACTACATCCACGGGCATAGCTTAAGATTTCAAAACTTTGTCGGCAGCTATCAACGAATTGACAGGAACGTAGAGGAACCTTACTGCCTTGAATGCGGCATGCACCACGACTCACCCTTCCACAAGCTCTTCCAATGTCCAGCTGTCGGGGCGGTATCGGCTCTTAGGGACCAGTGTCGTGTGGTCTCGGTTTGCACTGGCAACTTCCACCTAGCACTTATCTTTTCTAGAGATAGAAACCTTAAGCATAAGTTTAGAAAGCTTGTTTATGAGGTCACAGAAAACTCCACTTTTAATGATGAGCTCCTTACCAGTTAAACTTAACCTCACCTAATTACTTAATTAGCCTATCTACCACTTAAAATACATAGTTTTACAACCCGCTGGCCAAGCACACTTCACTGCCTATTTAAATCATTAATACTACTTATAATAATATCCTATCTTAACTTATTACTATTCCTGTGTCATGTGTGACTCTGTGTCTGTGTTTTTTACGGACATGCTTGTTTGTGTGAGTGTGTTTTTTGTGTGTGTGTGTGTGTGTGTGTGTGTGTGTGTGTATGTATGTGTACTGTATACTTTTGGGTATGAGCATGTATGTGAGGGTAATTTCTATTTTTCTATTTATTTTAAAATCTGTTTTAACTGTACAGCTTAATTTGACTCAGCGACTATACTAATTTATTACTATGCTATATTTAGCTGTTCTGCATCTTCCCTACCCCTAGTTATCCCCTAGTTAATCATCTAAGTATCTACCCTTGTCCCTTATTTAACTATCTATCTATCAACTTACTATTTATTATTACAGTACCTAATCTATATATAACTACCTCTTGGACTTTTGAATCGGCATCAGCATAACATGTACTTTTTACCGGACAACCGTTTTATTACTCGCTAAAAGGAGTGTCAATATGTATTCAATTGTTATTGTTATATGTATTGAATCAGATTGAATAATAATAATAATACGACCATAATCCTTAAAAATAACAATTAAGCAGGTTAGCAGGTATGAGCTTGGACCAGATTCGAAAACTTGTGGAAAATAGTCCAGGGTGTTTTCCCGAGGTGGAGAACTTGCTGTCCACATTAAGGATTGAACATGCCTTGTCCGGCCTAGTGGACACTTCACCTGTAGAGGTCGACGATAAGAGTGATCCGTTTGGGGACGGTGATCAATCGATGGTATTTTTGAAAGAAAAACAGAAACTCCAGACAAGCTGGGCATCGGGCTTTGATTACAATCCCCAAAACAACACTCGGCTATCAGCGTGGTGTCGAGCGTGTGCTAGTGCTGACATACCCTCAATGGAGCGTTTCATATCGGAGGCGAAGGAGAAGGGAACTCTGACGGAGTTGTTGGAGCGAAGAGAGAGTAAGCTGCGTTTCTGTGCTATTCTTATGATTATTTGTGGTGCTCGGCAAGATCAGGAGAGGAATTTGAATGGATTTGTTGCAGCTGCAAAGATGGTGATTGATGCGGGGTGTCGTGTTGACTGCAAAGATGTAGCCGGTTATTCTGCAATCCACCATTGCTTCACAATGTACGGTAATAAGACCTCCCAAGAGATTGCTAAACTCCTGGTGGCGGCTGGTGCCAACATAAATGCACAGAACCGATTTGGGTATATCGCACTTCACGAACCCATCATGCACAACATGCTGGATGCGTGTGAGTTTCTGCTGAAAAATGGAATCGATCCATCAATTAAAGATAACGATGGTGTGGCCTGCACTAAGATGGTCCACGGCTCTCTCAACATACCAATGAGTAAACTCTTCTCCGAGAGCTACGCTAAGATGACCAAGGAAGACCGTGGCTCTGAAGAACCCGAGTGTGTTGTGTGCCAAAAGACAACGGGACGCCTTCGTAACTGTGCCCAGTGTCTAAAGGTGAAGTACTGTGGACCCAAGTGCCAGAAGAAACACTGGCCTGCCCACAAGGAGATGTGTCGGGGACTAGATGAGGAGGGGAGTGTCACTGTCCAGCCTATGGTGTTCAACTTACAGCAGGGTGTCATGGTGATGAGGAACCATATTCAGGGAGAGTGGAAGTACAAGAGTGTCAAGGAACTTGGTAAATTCGAGGGCGTGGGAAAGTTGATGAAAGTCAAAATCCAGGTAAAAACAACTTAATTTTCCATTTGGTCGTGTGTGCAGTGAAAACTGAAAAGGGTGTATTTATTTTAATTAAAATTTAATTAAAAGCGGGTTTCTTTTTAGATTCCGCTGAGTCCGGGGCGTGGTGACATCATGGTGTACAACAAGGGAAAGAAATATCAAGTTATGATCCCCTCTGCAGGTAACATGTTTTCTTTGCATACATTTCACTTCCTCCCAAGCAAGCTACCCTTTCTTGCATTTTATCCTCCTGTTTGATGTTTGTATACTTGTTTTGTTCAAACCCAGGGCGTGGGGAACCAGGGTCGAACAATTAGAACCGTTACATAGTTATTCCTTTATTCACAACCTAATAGTTATTCCTTTATTCACAACCTAATAGTTATTCCTTTATTCCAGATCCGCACTGTGCGACAGTTCATGCCGCTGTGGTGGAGAAAGGTTATGCGGGTGTCAAGGCGTATTTCCTTAGCAAGGCACTAAAATCAGGGGAGTTAACTATCGATCTATCTCGAACCTATGCTGAAACTTGGTAAAGTAGACGGGAGTGTGTTTGAAGGTGGTAGTCGAGTATGTTTGAAGATTGTAGAATGTAAGAACTGTACAATGCCAATATCTTACCTTCATCTAAAATTTATTTTTAATATTTTGCATTATTTTTATCATATTGTAATGTATTTATATTTTTACAATTAACTTAAAAAAATTATCGTTTTAATCCCTGAATCCCCCTTTCAACTGTTCCCAATCCTCACTCCTCCTCCCCCGTATTCTAAGGATGCGTTCTATCCTGGTTACTGGTGCCAACAGAGGCATAGGACTGGAACTGGTCCGACATTTTGCGAGACAGAAGGATCCTTCCCTCAACGTGATATCTTGTTCTCGCCGTGTTAGCCCCGAACTGGAGGAGCTGATGTCTGATGGGGGAGTGCACCATGTCACATTTGATGTCACAAACCCTGACACTGGCCCCATGGTCGAGGCAGTGGCTGGGATAGTGGGGGACAATGGTCTGAATGTGCTGGTGAACAACGCTGCTATCATGAGACATGGAGCAGGGGCCTTTGGGTGCAGCAGGGAGGAAATGATGGAGTCATTGGATGTCAATGTTACTGCTGTCCACTGTATCACGACTGCATTTCATCCTTTGTTGAAACTCGGGGGAGATAAGATGTTGAGGAAGGTGATCAATATCTCATCAGAGCTGGGAAGTATTTCCAACACCCACAACTCCTTTACAACTGCATATCGGGTGAGTAAGGCCGCTCTGAACATGCTCTCACGGTGTACAGCTACGGATCTTATCAAAGATAATGTGATATGTCTGGCAGTCCACCCTGGGTGGGTTAGGACAGACCTGGGAGGACCAAATGCTCCCTTGTCCGTGGAGGATAGTTGCCGGGATGTGGTGGATATTATTGAAAGAGCGGGCAGAGAGAATAATGGAATGTACGTGAGGAAGGGCCTTACCCCAGAACCTTATTAGAAATCCGGGACTGATATTAGAAATATATAATGAACTGTGAATTTTGATTTATATGCGCGACTTTTTTAGTTTTTATGGGTTTTTTATGAGACTGTTACAGAGTTTTAAATGTCTATTCGTTCTTTTATATTCGTGCGATGAACCGGGGTTTTCTAAATGACTACAATATCTAACTGACGCGTAGAGTCAAACCAAACTACAGAATCACTAAACAAAATCACCATACTACACAAGGTCTTCTCTAACTCTCAACAAAATGTTTCAGCACAGCTGCATCACTTCTGTTTGAACACTACAGTTGGACCCCGATTTACTACAGTTCTATTCCTCGGGATCAACATAAACGTAGGGTTTGTTGAGTCGAGCAGTGAACATCCAGTCTAGACGTCCAATTAAACCCTTCTCTGTGCCTTCAGCCTGAAACAAGGAACATGTAAGTCCAGACTTTATTTTATTTTCGGGTATTTACCCTGTTGGCAGAGCCCTATGATCAGCTCTTTTTTAATAAATAAACTTTTTTTAATAAACTTCCAGTTTCAACTTTTTCACTACAAAATATGAAATACTGGATTGTGATACTGACCTCTGAGGGGTTTGATAAGATCCGAGGGTATAGGAAGAGGAGAATGGTAAACACGACAATTATCCCTGATATTACTTGGCCGAATACTAGCTGGCCTGTTGTATACACTCCTGCAGGAGTTGTAACGGGCAGTATATTAGCCTGCCAAAGCTCAAGTCGTCCACCTCTTGTGAGAGATGTATAGAACTAGCTCCCTCTCTCTCTCTGCTGAGAGATGTATAGAACTAGATCCTGCTCTACTGCGAGAGATGTATAGAACTAGCTCCATGTCTTGTGAGAGATGTATAGAACTAGCTCCATGTCTTGTTAGAGATGTAGAACTAGCTCTATAGGCTCCCCATCTTGTGAGAGATGTATAGAACTAGCTCCATGTCTTGTGAGAGATGTATAGAACTAGCTCCATGTCTTGTGAGAGATGTATAGAACTAGCTCCACCTCTTGTGAGAGATGTATAGAACTAGATCCCGCTCTACTGTGAGAGATGTATAGAACTAGCTCCATGTCTTGTGAGAGATGTATAGAACTAGCTCCACCTCTTGTGAGAGATGTATAGAACTAGATCCCGCTCTACTGTGAGAGATGTATAGAACTAGCTCCATGTCTTGTGAGAGATGTATAGAACTAGCTCCATGTCTTGTTAGAGATGTAGAACTAGCTCTATAGGCTCCCCATCTTGTGAGAGATGTATAGAACTAGCTCCATGTCTTGTGAGAGATGTATAGAACTAGCTCCATGTCTTGTGAGAGATGTATAGAACTAGCTCCACCTCTTGTGAGAGATGTATAGAACTAGATCCCGCTCTACTGTGAGAGATGTATAGAACTAGCTCCATGTCTTGTGAGAGATGTATAGAACTAGCTCCACCTCTTGTGAGAGATGTATAGAACTAGATCCCGCTCTACTGTGAGAGATGTATAGAACTAGATCCCTCCCGCTCTACTGCGAGATTTATAGAACTAGCTCCATGTCTTGTGAGAGATGTAGAACTAGCTCCCTCTCTTAAACTAGCTCTAAGCTACCTCTCTGATCGTGAGACGTACTGTAACCATGTTTACCTGTTCCGAAGCTTGTATCATGAATGTTGTTACATAGCAGGACTAGAAGGGCAGCAGGTGCTAGGTACTTGACACAGAACCCAAACAATATGGACACCTTAGCGGGGCTAATAAAGGAGTCGAACTCTGAGTCGAACTGGTTGGGTGACCACCGTTTTACTGGGGTTGAGTTCATCATTTTACGGAGGTTATCTGCTCCATGCCATCCTATTAGTGTCCACAGAGTGTTACTGAGAGGTTAATTGAGAGTATGATTTATCTAGCTAGAAATCATTTGGAATACAAAGTGTGATTTATAATTTTAATGTGAACGGTTTGGACGCAAAACAGAGCAACTCGAGCACACCACACGTCGCACGCTACTAAAACATTTCACGTACCCCCTGTTCAAATTCTAAAAGATCGGACTTTTTTCACTAACCGTTTTGTTTTCCTGGCCTTGTTCTTGTCCATAAGGACATAAGCAATAACAAGGGATCCAAAGAAAAGAGCGGCACACAGAGAAAAAGCAATGATAATACTCTTCATCCTATCATGTCCTTCTTCTACTAGAACAAGACCTGCAGTTAAATGTGTTACAGTGGTGCTCTGTTATAGTGACCGCCCAAAGCGTTGTCCACGACGTCCAAGATACGCGAAAACCCACTATGTCTAATAATAGTAATATCTAATACTAACCGACTATTGTTGGCACCAGGACAGCCATGAAACAGCCGATATTATATGCCAGTACCGCCGGCTTCCCTACTCTCCTGTACTGCCGTTCACACTTGTAGAACCATCCCACGGCTATGCAGTTTAGGAAACCAAGATAAAACAATACCCAGTTCCTCACAAAGTGATCTGAAACGTTTGTATTCCGAAGGATGCTCTATTTACTTCTCGGGTTTTCTAACCATGCAATGTTCAGAACTTCCGCATGATTCTATTTCCAACCTGTAATTTTATATATTCCTATGACCCATATATTTCCCAGATTTTAAGTAGCAATCATTACATGGACATGTAGCAGATTGACAAATGCAATAAGAAATCCATAAGTGGAGCTATAAGTGGAGCCTATTTTAAAAATAGCTATTTTCAGGGGTATTTATCCCTCTGAAACAGGTGGTACCCATTTTTCCTGGGTAATATAACTCTTTATCCCCTCCCATCTCTCGTCTCTTATTTTCATGCATCGCCAACCTCCCCCTTTACAACAGCTGGTGGGACTTTGTCAAAAGTTGTTTTGTTTAAACCAAGAGTGAGCTGCTAGAGCAAAAGTGTCTTCTGCAGATCTTTAGGCTACTTTACCTTGATCTTCCGAACTCTCACAGAGAAATATAATGCGGTGTGAGCCACACAAGTCTTACCCAGTATTTCCACCCAGCTAGATCCACAGTCAAAAGTAAAGGGAATGCCCAAGATGAATCCAGCCATGCACACATAACCCGCAATAGTACTTCTACCAAGCTTCAAACTAAAGAGGGAGTGAGGGAGGCTGTGAGAGGGGAAGGGAGAGAGATTGGGGCTCAATAATGAGCGAAAACGCTCAAAAGAAACTGTAGGAACACAGATAACTAAGCAGGAACCGACCGACCCAAGTAAACAACCAATCAGAACTCTTCAATCGTCATTTAGGCCACGTGACTGGTTATCAGCCAATCAGGGACCAGTATTTCCTGATTCGGTCGGTTCCTGCAACTAAGCACCTGTCTGCTACCCAGCTATCTCGTATAGTTGAACAGAATCCCTCGATGAGTGAGAAGCAAGTCCCCAAGGTCAGGAAGAATATAGCACCGTAGAAGAGGGCTGCCCAAAGGTTGGCCACTGAAAGCTCCGAGAGAGCCCCTGCATAAACCTGAGCGGGGGAGGGTCATGTTATAGGGGACGGAGGGGGAGTGGTAGGGGACTGAGGGGCATGTTATAGGGGGTATATAATATAGGGACGGTGTGAGGGCCAGGGGCATGTAGGGGATGGAGAGGGAGTGGCGATAAACCTGATAGGGGAGGGGACGGAGGTGGCAGGGTTAGAAGGGATGAAAGGGACGGAGATGTGAAGTAACAGGTGTGATACTCGCGGCTGGAGGGCCATGCAGAAAGAGGGGATGGGTTAAAATTCATACTGTAGTAAGTCACAGGCTACTGTCTGTGAGCTGAGCGTTTATTACAGGCTGTCTCACTCTCTCTCTTCACTCTCTTCTGTCTCAGAGAGCGTAACTAACTGTCATCATATTATTTTGTTGAGGCATATTTTGTTCCAAATTGGGTCTTGTTGAGTGATAAAGAGAGTTCATGCTAAAAACGGGTGAGAGAACTGAATGAAAGTGATTAGAGGATGAACTGCGGGCCCCCGCGTGCTACTCGTGAGCCCACGATGAGAGGGACCTCCAAGACACATCTGGCGGTGTCTCTTCCATCTCTATCCTCTCATTTTCGCAATCCTTCTCTGACTCACCTCACTGTGAATCTTTCTCTCCTTCCATCTCCTTCATCATCTATCTATCTCTCGCTCAATCTTTCTCTATCTCTCTCTCTCTCTCTCTCTCTCTCTCTCTCTCTCTCTCTCTCTCTCTCTCTCTCTCTCTCTATTTCGCTAATAGACGCTAACTTTGTAAACACGGTCCGAGAGCGAGGGGATGTTGTTCTTTCATTTAAAAATTCGCCAACTTAATTTTGTGATTTTTGTATTTTCAGGGCCATGTCTAGCTATTTGTTTAATGAAACCACCCACGGAGACTCCCACGACCCGTCTCTAGATCGACTATTCGGATCAGTCCTTCTCATTTGTGCGGTGTTTGGTATCATTGGTAACATTCTCTCCTTCCTCTACTTCCGGCACAAGAAAGGTGACGTTTCAACCACGCTGTATCGTGCGATAACCGTTCTGGATTTCACAGTATGCTCATTGTCCTTCTCTGTGGCGGTGACAATGCTAGGTGGATATCGACAACCCATGCTTTTCTCCTGGGCACCATTCTGTCAGTTCTGGGCTTATGCGTGGCTGTGCGCAACCCGGCTCAGTGTCTTCCTAATCGTCCTCCTCTCAACATCCCGGACAATCTCAATGTGTCGGCCATTCCTGAAGCAACGCCCAAGGACCATAATCATCGCAATTGGAATTTACACAGTCTTTATCCTGGCCAACATGGTTGGGTTTATGGCCCACAAGTCGGAAATCACGGTTACCTACTACTGGTTCTATGCACGGTGCATACCAATCGTTGCGGATCACACGAACAGCGATAAGATTAAACTGCTAATGATTGAAGTCCCCATGATCCTATCCTACATCATACCTCTATTCATCGTCATCCTTTCCTGTGTTGTATCAGTGGGAGTAATCACGGCAACACATCACCGGGGATCCAGAAGGAAGTGTTGTGGAACTGGACAGATAAAGAGAACGAGAGTCCGGGCGACCAACACGATTATGATATTTACAGTTTTGTATATAGTGTGTAACTAGTGGTATGGTAACCCAGCTTATAATACAGACTGTGTATATCCATCACTGTGACCCGTTTGATTCTATCGAGGGAGCGGGGTGTCTGTGGAACAAAATGGGAGATTGGTCGCCAATCACGTTCGCCTATTGGGATCTCTTTGCTCGATCTGTTAGCATTGCTTTGAATGCAACCTTTAATCCTCTTATTTATCTATGGCGCATGAGGAGTTTTAGAATTTATCTTATGCGCCTTTACAATTGGTTTGTTTGGGGCAGGAAATCCAGGTGTCAATTCTCTCAAACTTTTTATTCTGCCCGACCTCCCAAAATTCTGAAAAATCCGGTGATACTAGACGAGCCTCTGAATGAACTGGAAGAACTTGAAGAAGAAGGACAAAACGGGGATATTTTAGTTGTGTCTGATCCGCTATAATGTAGTTATTAATCTCATTCCCTTCCACTAAGTTTCTGTGTGTTGTGAGTATATAATAAGAAATGTTGCATCACAGTCAGAAGTGACGACTTTCGCACCCTATAATTGGGTCTCATTGGATCACTACCAGAACAGTGCTGCTTCATTACAGCTGGTGGAACGCTCCAGTGCACAAGTAGAACAGTGTGTGTGTGTGTGTGTGTGTTTAGTACCTCCCAACATTCCGACCCACTTAGCTGTCATGTAAGACGAGACAGCCTGCCCCTAGGAATTCACCTTTCGCCACGTGTCCCCACACAAAAAGGTCACGTGTCGGTGTTCTCCAGGTCGAGCCTGGGTTCGTCCAGTAGGCCGCGCAGAGGGGATGGGGGATCTTACTCCCCCCCCTCCTTGCTGCCCGCTGAATTTCCCCCTGCCCTGTTTGGCACCGCGAGAAAGGTATTGCATACGAAGGAAGTAGACGCCCGACTATTACAAGGACAGTGGCGGAATTTACCTGTCCGAGTGACTGGTCTCTGGTTACTACTGTTGCAAGCAACTGTAGAAGTAGGTGGGTTACCGGATACGATGTAACGATGGTTCACTGTAGCGGACTACGGTGTCGCTGACAACGTATCTTACACATCTCAGGCTTTGGGTCGGTACCCTTAGTATGACAGATCTGCCTACGGCCTGGGAGTCCGGCTACTATTTTCCAATAGCGGTAGCTTTAAATCGATTTACACTGGCAAGCATTTGCTAAGTATCAGCTTCCAGAGGCGGCACTTTGCGTTTTCTAATGTTTCCAGAGATGTCTGGCCGTAGGTGGTCCTGTTGACCTCGACCTGCCCGGTGGTCACGGGCTCTTATCGATCGTATTAACACCATAAGTATTACCCCCTCGTATTCGTGAATACTCTTCAGATCATAGATTTTGGCGGGGGGATTGCAATTGTTTAGGCTACATTTTGCCATGCGAGGTTAGGTTTGGCGTTTTCCGTGTTATACATTGGTCCGATTTCCTATTCAAAGAGGTTACACTTAACTACGATTTTGTTGAGTTTTCTGATGTCTAGGATTTCGGGTGGTGAGAGGATGTTGCTGCCAATGTTCGTATATTCTGTACGGTATCTTAGTTCTTCTAGATCAGGACAGTGGATGAGTTTATGTTCCGAGTTTTCTTTTATCTTGCATAGTTTGCATAGGGCTGTTTCGTTTTTGTCTTTGTGTGCTATGGCGCTGTTTAGGTTGTTCTGGCCTGATATTGCGAGCGTTAGACTTCTGAGATGATTTTTCTTTGAGATGTGTAGTTTTGGGTAGTCCCTGATTAGTTTGTATAGGATTGATGTTGTCCAGACCGAATATTTGTTGTCCTGTATTTGCTGTATGAACTTTTGTTTACAGTCCTTTTTGGTGAGCTGTAGTAGTTGGGTTTTGGTCAGGTCGAGGGGGTTTGTAGTGTTTTGGCTGTCCCTGGTGGCCCGTTTTGCTAGTTTATCGGCAATTTCGTTTCCTGCTATGTTCGAGTGTGCTTTAACTTTGTATATGTTTACGTTGTTGTTTTGTTGCAGTTTATGGAGAGCTTTTATTGTTGATGTTAGTTGTTTCGAGTTTGAGAAGGTATTGGTTAGTCTTTCTATTGTTGTTTGGGAATCCGTGTGGAATGTTATGTTTTGTTTTGTTGTGTTGTTTTCCAGCAGGTTTTTTGTACTCATGTGGATTGCTTGGAGTTCTGCCTGGTTTATTGTGTTTTCAGGGGCTAGTGGATATAGTAGTAGTTTTATCGTGCTTTCGTAGATTATTACAGCGCCAGCTCCCGTGACGGGGCCTTCTTTTTGGTTGATTTTGGAGCCATCGGTGTAGATTGTTATGTTGCTTTCGCAGGTTATGTTTTTGTTGGGTTTGAAGTATAGAATTTCGTTTGCTGTTGTGTCGATTTCTAGTCCTGTGGCGAGTTGGTTGAGGTAATTCGAAATGTCTTTGGAGTGTGTGAGTTTAGCCCTATGGCCGTGGTTTGGGTCGTGCCACCAGGTGTTGTTGATTTTTAGGTGAATGTAGTCGTTTATTCTGGCCTTGTTGATTAGGTAATGCATGTTGTCAGTGCCTGCTAGTATTGTTAAGGTTGCGGATTGAGTGTGTTTATGTCCGTTAGTTATTTTACGTGTTACGATGTTTTGGACGGTTTGTAGTTTATTGAGGGTAGGTTTGTTGTTTAGGGCCGCGTGCCCCCATGTTCCTGCTGCGTAGAGAAGGTTTGGCATGATTATTTGGTTGTGGATGTGTCTAACTTGGTTGGGGCTTAGTCCCCAGTTTTTGTTCATTAGGAAGTTTAGTGGACGTGCTGCTTTTGTTGCTTTTTTAACTTTATTGTTTATGTGCGTTTTGTAGGTAAGATGTTGGTCTAGGTCTACCCCTAGGTATGGCGCGAATGGTTTTATGGAGAGGGTTTCATTTTCGATTGATAGGTATTTAAGGTTTATCTTTTGATGGGGGTTGTGGAAGGCTACTATGTTGGTTTTTGCTGTACTGAGTTTTAAGCCTTGGTTGTGTACCCAGGTTGTTATTAATTTCATTTGTTCGACTATTATGTCGTGCATTGTAGTGTTTAGGTCAATTCCTGTTATTATGATAACTATGTCGTCTGCGTAGAGGATGATTAATTCGAGGTTGCATTTTGTGTCTTGAATGGTGTTCATGCATAGATTCCATAGGAGAGGTGAGAGAATGCCGCCTTGGGGTGTCCCTCTGTGGACCGTTTTTTCAATGGTTTCGCCACCTAGTTCAAGTACTACGGTGCGGTTTCGGAGGGCGTGGCTTATCCAGTCAAAAGTTTCTTTCGGGATTGGGAATTTGTCTAATCCTCTTTCTAGGGCAGTGAAGGATACTTTATCGAATGCGCCTTCTATGTCTATGAATGCGCCTAGGGCCAGGTGTTTGTCTGCTAGGGAGTTTTCTATTCTGCTGGTTAGGTCGTGTATGGCGGATATTGTAGATTTACCTTTGCGGAAGCCATGTTGGTTGCTGATTAACTTTGCGTCTATCTTGAGATCGTCATGGAGGAAGTGAAGTAGGCCGCGTTCCATGAGTTTTAGGATGTTTGAGGAGAGGCATATGATTCTGTAGCTTTTGGGGTTAGAATAATCTGCTTTTCCTGGTTTGGGAATGATGATTCCTTTGCTTTTCATCCAGAGTTCTGGTTTTGTCTTGCAGGAGAGTGTTGTCAACATGAAAGATCTTATTTTGTGATTTATGTGTTTCCAGGCGTCTATGAGCATGCCATTTGAGATTTTGTCTATGCCAGGGGCTTTCCTTCTTTTTAGTTGTTTGATTGCTTTGTTGAGGTGTGCTAGTTTCAGCTGTTCAGTGACTGGTGTGTTAGTGGCATTTTTTTGTTTCCAGGCTTTTTTGTTTCCTTGTGTGTCAGCTGGAAAGTGGGTGTCAGCTATCGTGTTTAGGATGTCAGTTGGGTCGTCAGTTACGGTGTCTGAGGCTGTTTTGATTGTGTTAAGTTTGATGCGGGGTTTGGAGTGGTTTTTCATCCTTTGGGAGATTGCTTTGGTTGACTTTAATTTTGAGATTTCTTCTTTCCATAGTTTGTTTTCGCAAGTTTTGATTTCGACGCCTAGTTCGTTTTTTAGTTGGCAAATTTTTTGTCTGGTTTCATTGGTTTTGTTTTTTGATTTCTTTAGGGGTTTTAGTTCTTGTTTTATTGCTGTAGCAGTGGGGGACCAGGGTGAGGATTTGAGGTGTTTTATTGTTGTGGTCGGGGTCGCTTCTTCGAAGGAGGAGTACAGCGCGGTGCAGATTTCTTTGTAAATTTTATTCATTTCCCGTTTGTTTGGGTTTTGTTTTATTAATATTTTAGAGAATTTTTGTTTAACTAGGTCTTGGTATTTTCCTGTGTCTGTGTTTTTAGCTAATTTGATTTTTTCTTCCGTTATGTTACCAAGGTTTATTTTGATACTGATCTTTTTATGGTCTGAGAGGGTGGAGGTTGTCAGTTGCCAGTTTTTGATTCTTATGTGCGCCTTCGAGTTGGTTATTGTTAAATCTATTAGTGATTTGCCATTTTTGCTTACGAAGGTGGGGTCGTAGGAGGTGTTTTCGATGTGGAGCATTTCTTCTTCAAGGAGGTTTTCGAGCATTATTCCTCTAGGGGTTGTGATTCTGTCTCCCCACGATTTGTTGCGGGCGTTGGAGTCGGTGCAGATTAGCCAAGTAGAACAGTAATAGTGCACTGGGGGTCCCATAATGATTCCTTTGTAGTGGCTGCCGTGTTGTGTACCCTCATTTCTATCTCATGATACACCAAGATATACCTTTGACCCTCCTTCAATAATCATCCGCTGTAAAACTATATGCGCTTATAAACGGTTATCACCTGTCCAGCGCTTCTTCTTTCTTGCATCGTTTGACGTTGTTCTCCTCCTTGTTGCACAGATCTATATTCTGTCTCGGCTAACAACCCCCACACTTATTGTTTCAAGAAGAGAACAGCTGCACATATTCTTCTATCATTCTTCTCTCTGTCTTGTCTTTCTGTATAACTTCAGACTTAGACAATAACTCTCCATGTGGTGGCTCTTGGCAACTCCTAGAATCAACTCCTCACTTGGCAACTCTTAGAATCAACCTCGCCTCTTCTGATTCTGCACCTTTGTTTATCTGATTTCTATGCGTTTCACTTCAGCAACTCATTTACGTTTAGTAACAACAAAGCAACACATGGAGTTTTCAAAGCCACTAGACATGTTTTACGGCTTTTTGGCGCTTGGCTCCTTCATAATTGGTTTCCCCGGTAACGCCTTTTCATCTTGGTACTTCTACAGAAACAACAACGATGTCCCAAAGGTCACGTACCTCGTTATATCTGTAACTGACTCGGTCACCTGCTTTCTATCACTCTTCCCTGCAATCTCATACCTGATGGGGAGGAGTAGCTTGGCGTTTACCTGGCCCCCCTTTTGTGCTGTCTGGGCATGCCTTTGGTTCATAGTAACGAAGCTGTCCACCTTCAACGCAATGGTGCTGAGTATCAGTAGAACGATCACATTGATGTCATCATTACGAGGGGCAAAATGTGTCACAATCAAAGCTACAATCATCACAATGACCTGCTATGCAGTGTTTTCCGCCCTGCTAGTTCTTATCATGTTCATTATCCACATGCGGACAAGCTACTCCCTCTTCGTGGTCGGTTGTTTCTTCAGTGGGGATCCTGATAATGACAACCAGAACGAGATCGCTAATTACATCCTCGTCCTCTCCATAGCCACCTCACTGGTTCCTGTTTTGGTTGTAATGGTCTGCTGTGCCATCTCAACTATGATCCTCATGTCCTCTCCTGGGATGGCCCCAACGCGAGATAAGAAACGTCGTGCCACTCACACCATCCTTATCTTTACCGTTTCCTTTCTACTTTTCAGTATGCCCAATGCTGCACAAATCATCATGAGGACCATCGCAACCATTACCAACTGGAGGATTAACCCCCTCCAATTCGACATGGTCAGCCTTCCCTACTGTATTCTACTTCATGAACTACTCTTCCATGATCAGCGTGGCCCTCAACGCGGCATGCAACCCTCTCATTTATTTGTGGAGATTCTCGGAGTATAGCAACCGTTTCCATGGCTCCCGGAGACGTGTTAGCCGTGTTGTTATGAACAGGGTCCTCGTGTCACGTGATACACAACAGAGCAACCTGTAATGGCTACAAGACAAGTAATGACTTACTTTGTTCAAACAGGGTCGAGCAAGACAAGTAATGACTAAATTACTATAATTGACTATTGGCTAGTAACGGGTGGAGTAAAAAACAGTTAATAGAGTGCTATAACTAACTTTAAAGATGAGATCGATGCCGTAAGAGTTGAACAGTTCTTCACAGTCCTCCCCTTTCTCCTCACACTCGTGAACCTTGTGGCCCAGGAACAGATATACAACAGCCCCTCCAAGAATTGAGACTAAGAAATCAAATATGCCAATGATATTCTTATCTGAAGACGTGATCTGTATTTAGAAAGAGACACACAAGTTATTACAAGTTAGAGCTAGCTAATTGAGAAATACCTAGAGCAACGTTTTGTGAACGAGGATTGAAGGAACTGAATGTGGTCATGACTCCGACACAGATAGACATCGTATACAACACTTGCCCTGAAAATATTTGTTACTCAACCAGAAAATATTGTATCGGTTTTTGAAATTCTACCACAAATAATCTTTGATATTATCCGTGTCTATATTACCTGTTGCATCAGACCACACATCTGTGGATTCAGTTAGTACAGTTGTGTTCCACTGAATCAGATAGTTCTTAAACCCATCCACCGCACCATCCAGAAACACTCCTCTAACGGTGAGGCCGATCAAAATGGCAAAGGGAAGAGGAAACGTCACTTTCACAACAGCACCCACACTTCGTAGCGATCGAAAAACGCAGAAAAATATAATGATCCAGCATGTGAAGGCAGATAGGAGTACTCGTCCACTTATGATCATCTCACTTTGCGCTATTGAGCTATTCTGAAACCATTATTTAGAGTTTAGTTCATCCCGTGTTAATGCAGTGCACTGTCAGAGTATTGACCTGACCAGCTATTCTCATTTCATTCAAATAAGATTCAACACGCAAGAACAACGGTCAGATCATTGACCTGACAGGTTAAATATTACCTTTAGCACGTAGCTGGTGAAATATTCTTCAACCTTATCATCTTGCCAGGGCAGGGTGTTATTTGTATCAAAACTGTGGAAAAAGTATATCGCACTCCAGGACAGATAAATGACGTTATAGACGGCGATCACAAACCCGCCCAGAACGCTTGCCAGTCCTACTCCTCTGAGACGGGGATTAAGGTTGCCAAAAGCTTCCACTGCGCCACCTGTCATTATATGTGCATTAGCCCGTGAAAAATTGTGTTAGTGAAATTTTCAATTATACATATATATACATTTAGAGCAAAAACTAATTGAAATTAGTTCGCCAGAAAGGTGGCCCATTTTGAACTTAATCCTTCATTTCGGTCACGTTTGAGTTGAGGCTTCAAAGACATTGAGGTATCCTTAAACTTTTCCGCCTTCAACTCAAAGGTGACGGAAATGAAGGATTAAGTTCAAAATGGGCCACCTTTCTGGCGAACTAATTTCAATTAGTTTTTGCTCTAAATTTGTATTCTTTTTTGGTCGTTTGAGGTCATTTATGACCTCAAACAACTAAGCTAATTGTCAACTAAAGTGTTCAAAATGTAATTCAAATGTACCTGGGTTGTAGGAAACTGATTTGAAAATTTTCAAATTCGACGTCGTTTTGACGTCGTGACGTCACACGTGACGTCACGACGACGTAAAAAATTATTACAGACTATATTTTCGGCCAATGAAGCACCAAACGTGTGAAAACTTTTAAAGGCCATGGTAGTCAAGAACTGAAGTTATTGCACGAATTGTGAATTTTTACGTGGATTTTAACATCAAATTTTTTAGTTCTGACGCGTTTTATGGTCTGAAAATGACGAGTTAGAAAAATTTGCGATATAGTATCTGAAAGTTCAGACAATTTGCCACTAACGATTTTGTATTAGGTCATCCAATATTGATCTGGACTGG
Organism: Hormiphora californensis; assembly: GCA_020137815.1. Classification (NCBI taxonomy): domain Eukaryota; kingdom Metazoa; phylum Ctenophora; class Tentaculata; order Cydippida; family Pleurobrachiidae; genus Hormiphora; species Hormiphora californensis. Next base: position 6,164,539 of record CM035356.1, read on the forward strand.
GTTGTTGTGAGAGAACGGTATCAGATAGAGCCAAGTGGCCGGTTCCAGCGTCTTCCTTGGATATTTTTGGGTTGGACTAGCATGGTGGGAGCCTTCACATGCCTGCTCTATGGTCTCACAGGCAATGAGTTTAGGCATTACTCTAGTTGCCGCTTTACGCCATTTTTCAACTCAATTTTGGACCAATTAGACCTACTTCCGGATAATTTGGACGGTTCTTAACCCTATATGTGTCTTATCAAATGGCTTGAGGTATTCCATGAACCTTCCTGAAATTTTTGGATAAAATTTCTAGCACTTGGAAGTGATTTTCGCAAGGTTTGGATAAGCTGAATTTTCAAACTTTTTACTCATGTTGAAAAAAAGCCGCCATGAGCTAAGTATCCATTGATCGATCGTAATAAAACTCACATTGGACCTAGAAAATTGTACTAGCTAACATTTAACGTTCGATTCATGTCATTTAGACGTCTAAAACGTACAAAAACGGGCATTAAGTGCGTTAGACGAACTTTTGACAAAAAGCCAATTTTTGAGAGTGAAGATGGAATGTAAAAGCTTCAATTTTGGTTGCATCGTGTTCGGGCTTAAAAATTGATCTAGGAACAACGGTCAAACCGATCATCTATCCCCAATAGACAAAATGCCATGAGTCATGACATATTCAATCTTCCATAGTGCCACAGTTTATTCTTGCGTAAAGCGGCAACTGGAGTAATGCCTAAACTCATTGCCTGTGAGACCATAGAGCAGGCATGTGAAGGCTCCCACCATGCTAGTCCAACCCAAAAATATCCAAGGAAGACGCTAAAACCGGCAGCTTGACTCTATCTGATACCGTTCTCTCACAATAACCTAGTCCAGATCAATATTGGATGACCTAATATCAAATCAGGAATTGGAAAATGTCTTGAGGGTGCTAGAGGCGTTTGAAAATATTTCGTCGGAGATTTTTTCCATGACGTCACTTCGTGATGTCATTACGCCCGTCATAGTGGACATTTTCACTTGAAACCTTAACTAATGCATGCCCCGAACAATTTCCTAACGGATAAAACTTGGTTCAAGTCTCTAGCTAGTATGGTTCGAGATTACAAGTGTTACACAGTGAAGCGTCTATATCTATCTATCTATCTATCTATATCTGTATATACCTATCGCCACACTGAATTTTCTGTTTTGGGGGTGGTGTCATAACTTGCGACCGGAATGAGCTAGCTACTTGAAATTTTTACCATCAGTAGAGGTCTATGTGAAGCTTCTTAGTACCAAATTTCAGCCTCCTAGCCCATCTGGTTCCGGAATTAGGAGGGGTCGAAAAGTGCCAAAATGGGCTAAAACTTCAAAATTGTTATATCAATTTTGAAGTTTTAGCTACGCTGTTGGCAAGCGGGCCCACTTTTTGGGGAAAAGTTTTTGGGGGGATTGGATGGGGCCACCTTTGCGCTTGCCAGCGCAGTGATATATATACAGATTACAGAAGTATCATGGTAGATGTGTCAGAGGGTGGCCAGACGAGTGGTAGCTAGCCTACCATAGTAGCTTTGTTACCACTCGTCTGGTCAGTTCCCAGCTACTATGGTAGCTTACCATGGTAGCCTACCATAGTAGCTACATACCTACCACTCGTCTGGACGTGAATAACTGTTGACTCAACAAGTGAATAACACATCACACGAACTATTGTTTGAACACTGATCACTAATCTATTCAATTGTTTGTTTGTGATTGCTGCGTCTGGAGGATGACCTATTTATTCAATTAACATACCTTGAAACATTTGGCCGACACACAGCTCTATTGTTAGAATAGGGATACCAATAAAGAGAAGTGCAATTGCGTATGGCACCAAAAAGGGTGCTCCTCCGTATTTGCTGTGGAAAATAGAATGTCAGTCTGTGAGTTATCAAATGCAGTAGTTGTATAACAAGATAGAGAATGTGTACAACAGCTTAGGAACGTGTCCTACTTGACGAGGTAGGGGAATTTCCATAAATTAGCGAGGCTAGTTGAAGCAGCCAATGCAGCCAACCAAAAAGTAGTCTTCCCTTTCCACCTATCTCTCCCTTTCACCTATAAATTGTTGTAGATTGTAAAAATTGTAGTTGACCAAAATAAATTGGACAAGAAAAAGGAGTTGGTGACGTACTCACCTTTCCAACTCGCCCGCTTAGCGCGCCAAAACGAAGCCCACGTAACGGGCTGAGTTGTAGAGAGGTGACGGCGCCACCAAAAAAAGGTGCGGAATGTAGAGACATGAACTTTGAAATATTTACCTTAACAGAAACAGCAGGGCTTTCAAGGGGCGGGAGATTCTGGATCATAGGACTCATGACTATTGGCTTCTCCACCAGTACAAATGGAGAGGGCCGTTTTGGTGGTGGGGGAGTGGGTTGTTTGAAGAACACCTGTGTCCCCTGAGCCTTGGTTACTTTCGGTGGTGGAGGGGTCGGAGGTTTGGGCGTTGGTGGTGGTGTAGGTGGTGGAGTGACCTGGGTCTGCTTGTTCTTCGGCTTGGGTGGTTTCGGTGGAGGCGGGGTTTTTGGTTTTGGAGTCATCTGTGTGGCCTGGTCCACTAGTTCAGGTGGAATTGTAGTGGTAGCTGCACTAGATGAAGATGAACTGGAAGAGGAGCTGGAGCTGGAAGAAGAGCTACTACTGGAACTTGAGGAAGAGGAGGAGGATGTTTTAGCGCTGGTGCTGGTCGCCGTGGTCTTGCTCGTTTTGCTCTTGCTAGTCTTACTGTCTGAAGAGGAAGAGGAGGAAGAGCTGGAGCTGCTACTGGAGCTCGATGATGACGAATCACTGGAACTTCCCATGATGTTGGTAGTTGGGTCGCCTGTGTATGATCACAATTCAATGATTGTAGTACACAATATACAACAGACTACTACTGCAGTTTATACAACTGTCTGTTTAGGGTTTACACTGCGTGTGTGCGTAAACGTGTGAGCTGTGTGTGTGAGCCGATCACTGGTATATTGGTACGGGGAAATAACCTGAAACACGATAAATAAAAAACACCTTGGTGCCAAAACTTGAAGGGGAAATTAACTCTTTATCCAAACAAAACTCTTCCAGTCATCTCAAAAAAGATGGATTCAAATACTTTTTAGGTCCTCGCAATGTCAACATTGTCACTCAGTACGGAACTCAAACTTCTGTCAAACATATCTCCAACGAGCCATGTCATGTATCTCTCAACTCAAAATTATCTCTCGATATATATTTCCTTCACGTACTATCCACGACAGCTTTCCTCACGTTTATCGTTCGTGCAAGGTTCCGTGAAATGATCTTACAGTCGTCTGAGTGTTCTAGGATATCCTTTTTTCGGATGGACTCCGTAGGAGTGATGAAACTTCCCACGCTAGCCTCGGAAATGACGAGGGAGTAGCCTGCACCATTGGATGCTGGAATATGGGAGACATCTCCCGATATAAATAACTGTTTTCCTCTCCGATACTTGGGCTTCTCACAGTCACACCCATCCACTCTCATCATCTCGAATCTTATCTGAAGGTGGTATAAGTTGGTGATTCTAGGAATCATAGAGTTTCACTCGCCCTTGTATAGCTTTAATTAATGTTTTGACCGTTCAGAGAAACTTATTTAGGAGCTTTTGTTTTTGGTACGAACCTTCTTCTTTCTGTAGCTTTTCTTCCCCTTGAGAACGTCAAGAATTTTCAACTTATACTGGTATTTCATATCAGTCACACGCACGTGATCCACCCGTACCTTCAGTACTGAAAGGAAATTTGATTATATTTTAAAGGGAAACGAAAGTTCTGGTATCTCGTAGGTAGACGGCATATCTCACGTGAGATTTGGCGTGTGTCTAGACAACTGCAAAGCCCTTATCAGAACTATCCCAAAGGCGGAAGTAGCCGAGTAGAGCAATGGAAATAATACAATGGGACCCTGATTTACCGGAAAGTGGAAACCCTTTCCCCGACTATCCCGGTAAATCGGGATCCGACTGTGTTCTTACTTGTTTCTGTTATACAGATGTCTGTGTAGGTCGGTCCAATATGTTCTTGGTCCTTGGTACAGTCACAATCCAACATATCGTTTATAAGACTCTGGATAATGTTACCCCTTTCTGGAATCGGAAAATTATATATGAAAAACTAAAAAGCATAACAGGATTAATTTAATATATTAGTACTGCAAAATCGTTGTTTCTCTTTCAAAGGATTGAATTATTATATGTTCGTTCACACATATCTGATAACACGGCGTGCCTGGTGAAATTTTAACACGACCTAGCATGCGACGGGAAACCACCACTTGAACGTGGTAGCTGAGGGTCTACAGAATGGCGCTACGGTGCGGGAAAAAACATTCCATTCCCTAAAATCGTTTTTTTTACTTTTATTTGATTTGGGTCAAAATTGGCTATATTAAACGTGGTCCCGAAAAATCCATAATGACTTAGCACACGAAATATGTCACCCCCACCTATTTTTGCACGTAGAATCGATTGCCGTTGAAATCGAATCTCTAAAATGACTATAAAATGGTCAAAAGTTGATTTTTTACCATTTTTTGGAGGTTTTTGGCCCCTAAACCATTGAAAACGTTGAGATAGGAATATGAAACTAGTGCCAATCGTTAAAATGGTCATTTTTCTACCAAGAACCAAGTTTTCGTGTATATCCGATTTATGGTTAGATTTGGGCAAATTGTTGAAATCTGCCAACTAGGAGAACCGTAACCTGATTTTCTTGTTTTTTGGATTTTGGCATTTTTGACAAACTTCTGATTGAAATGGTCAATTGGGACCATGCTTAAGTTGTTTATGGGACAATTTTCGACTAAAATCCAAGATTTCATACCAATCCAATAACAGATCGTTGATTTATAGAAAAATTAAGTAGGCAAAACGGTCAAAATAAGCAAGAAAAGTTGTCATTTTGACCGTTTTGCCTACTTAATTTTTCTATAAATCAACGATCTGTTATTGGATTGGTATGAAATCTTGGATTTTAGTCGAAAATTGTCCCATAAACAACTTAAGCATGGTCCCGATTGACCATTTCAATCAGAAGTTTGTCAAAAATGCCAAAATCCAAAAAACAAGAAAATCAAGTTACGGTTCTCCTAGTTGGCAGATTTCAACAATTTGCCTAAATCTAACCATAAATCGGATATACACGAAAACTTGGTTCTTGGTAGAAAAATGACCATTTTAACGATTGGCACTAGTTTCAAATTCCTATCTCAACGTTTTCAATGGTTTAGGGGCCAAAAACCTCCAAAAAATGGTAAAAAATCAACTTTTGACCATTTTACAGTCATTTTAGAGATTCGACTTCAACGGCAATCGATTCTACGTGCAAAAATAGATGGGGGTGACATATTTCGTGTGCTAAGTCATTATGGATTTTTCGGGACCACGTTTAATATAGCCAATTTTGACCCAAATTAAATAAAAGTAAAAAAAACGATTTTAGGGAATGGAATGTTTTTTCCCGCACCGTAGCGCCATTCTGTAGACCCTCAGCTACCACGTACAAGTGGTGGTTTCCCGTCGCATGCTAGGTCGTGTTAAAATTTCACCAGGCACGCCGTGATAAGTGATAAACTTACGACAGTTTTCTTCGTCCGATCCGTCCCCACAGTTGTCGAGTCCGTCGCACGTTTGCAGCTGGTTCACGCACTTCCCGTTTCCACAACGGAATGCGTTTGAGTTACACTGACCTAGTGAGAATGCATGGAATGTTAAAATTACCAAATTATAAATTCTCAAAACAGTGCGCTCAGATCTGATCAGCATCGCCAGACAGCCAAATTGTATCTCTCCTGGCTCCTGCAGCCTGCTAGCTCACCACAGTTAAGTTCATCTGATATGTCACCACAGTCCACTAGCCCATCACATCTCTGTGTGAGAGGAATACAGCCCATACCATCCACACATTGGAACTGGTCTGGTCTACACGAGATACGGGCTGCAGGTCAGTGTGTGCATTAGTTTCAGAGATTAAGGATTGGTTGATCGTTTATAATTAGCTGCATAATCAGTGAGGAAGTTGTACAGTCAGAAGGAGAAAACTTCCTCACATTCAATCACAAACTGTCAAATCTGTGAAGCAAGATTATGCGTGGTGAAACAGGGTTGAGCCAGGCAAAACACGAAATGGAACCTACCTGGCGGCATGGTTGATGTAGGCTGGTCAACTGCAGATGGGTGTCTCATTCCTTTAATGTTCCTTCTTGAACTCCTTGAGCTACACTCCTCCGAGTTTTCAGGAAGCGCCTCACACGAGAAAGCCCATTTATAGTTGTTTGGGTTCGTCCACTGCATTATTGCCTCACAACTCTATTATATGTAAAGGGCGTGGATTAGAAAACTCGTGTTCGATTTTAGTGACGCAGTCACCCCTATAACACTAGTAGCCTTGAGAATCACGACAAACAAAGCCTATCTTATAACGAAGCCCCTCTTATAACAAAATATGGGATGGAATCACCAATGTTCTATCATGTATTACGTACCTGGCGTGTGATATAGGGAGTGACAAATGCTAGCACGGAGAAGACACGAAAAAAGAAAAAGTTACCTGTTTAACATCCTCGCACAGGCTCCTGCACGCAGGGAATTCCTTATCCTCCTTGGCTGGGGAGCACCGGGGGAAGAAGGTGAGACACATGAGATGACGGAGATCCCTGTGACATCCTGTATTACCATCTAGGTATGTGGTGTAGAGATGGTGCTCCATTGCAACGTATGCCTCCTGTGAAATGAATTGCCATATTAGCAATTAGCATTAGATAACACATTACACATGTCATACAGGGTCAGTCGCCCCGATCATGGTAAGTGGGTCGACGTATATAATTTAGGTGCACCATTCAAGATAATATTACAGCAATACTTACACAATATCCTGTTATACATGTTGTCAGTCGGACCCCGAACACCAGGTAGATACTGGGGGTCCGCTGTATTTTAAATGGTCACCGCCGTCCGACTCATTAGTCCATGAAGTCATTTCTGCGATGACTTGCACGACAATCCTGTTCTATTGATATATTCCGTCTCGTGCAGAACTAAAATGCAAAAAAAGGGCAGAATAATTGTGAATGAAAGAGTACCTTGTAAGTAGTTTAACATGAAAGATTACATCCCCCTCCATACAGTGAAACTAAGAGTAATGTTAGTTCACGTTCATGTTGCGAAGTTGCCGGAACTGGAACTCCCACCACTTGGTTAGCCCCCCCTGTCTGAGAAGTCTACAAGTTTCTGACTTTTGTAGAGGTTTTGTCGACTGTTTCTTTTAATTATGGCACTTGCTAGGATGCTATAAACTTTCGTAAACTGTTAGTCACCGATGGCGTACCCACTTTCTCTCCTACAGGTTAGACCGGCAAGTTTGCTCGCGTCGAACACAAGGACCCCCCCAAGAATGCCCGACCCGCACAACGAGAATTCACTACGTTGATGTAGTTAGACTTAACAACACAGGTACGATGAGTAGCAACTCGAAACATAATCACACCGCCGAACAGATATATCTAAAACAAGGTAAAGATAGAACTACATAATACCCGCCGCTCTGGTAAAGATCATATTCGAATCATATCGTCTCCATGACGTTGTAGCATTAGGGGATAGTGTACCCTATTGTTTCGAAGAAAATGGGTGTATGTAAGAATTATGATCGCTGATATATAATGGCAAATTAGTTTTGGATCAAAGCACAAATTCCTAAACGCATAGTATAATGCAACACTTCTTCGGTTGAAAATGGACTAAAAACCTGTTGGTGTACCTCAAGACGGGGAGACAGTAAACACGCACGTTGCGGTGCCAAAGGACAGAGGTACAAACTAGAAAGAACTAGGGGTACAGCAGTTTTCTATCCGTTTTTCTCTTATCAGTTTTCACTAATTGTTCAGGAGGTGCCTATTGGCTTTTGTGAATACGATAGAAAACCCGACAGCTTAGATGCGTGATGGCGGCTGTACTGTAATTCAAGGGCAGCTTGGGTTTAACAAAATGAGTGTTGCACAACGTCTAAGCAGATACAGACCAGCAATATATCTTGAAAGACAGTACGAACTATGTTATTGTACAGATCATCCGGCCAAGGGGGCTGTTTATTAGTTATAGACTGTTCTCTATTTTAGTTAATCGGGTTACTCGTGTGGAGGTAGATCAATCTATTTAGCTGCATATCCAGGGCAATATCCCTCATACAGCCGCCAAGCTGACTCACCCAGATACGATAATTTGTCTGCAGCCAATCAGGCAATAGACAAATGGGAATGAGCGATTGAGCGATAGTCAATTTGGAGCTAGGAGAAAAAAAAGGGGAGGCTGAAACTGTGAGAACGAGAAAGCCAAAAAAAAGGCCAAAGAAACGGAAAATAAGGAAAGAGAGAGTGACGAAGAGAAAGACAATGAGATGTTGGGGTGGGAGAGGGTTGTAGAAACTGTTCCTTACTAGTAGGGCTTCCTGCACGTGCCACAAAAGGAGACGCACAGTGGTATAACACTGCACTGAGACGGTATGTTGGGACGTGCATGGTACGATCCTAGTTGTACTCGCCGCTGCAAAATAGATACACATTCCTGGTTCGTCATGTTGAAAGGATTTCTCTAACAAAATCGCATCCTTTCTCTATCATTCTTTCTCTATATCTTTCTCTCTCAAATGTACACACCTTTTCTCGCCTGAACTTAAAGTGAGAGTGGACCGGATCAGAATTGGACAAGTTTGTTGTAGGCAGTAGAGATTAGCTTTGTGAGCATTTTGCGTTTTTGCCGCTCAAAATCGACACAGCCATCACTGAGATATTTTTGTTATGTTGGGAGAATTCTTGCTGGATCAATATTTATCAAACAGGATAGAAACAATCCTTGTGTTCTACTAACACATTCTTTAAATTTTTAATATGCTGGCTTGCATTGCCCTGCTTCTGTGCATGGACATGTCAACCTCACTGATTATATTCAGAATTTGTTAGTAAAACACCTCGATTGTTTCTATTCTGTTTTATACATACTGATTAAACAGGAGTTCTCCCAACATAACAAAAATATCTCAGTGATGGGTGGGTCGATTTGGAGCGGCAAAAACGCAAAATGCTCAGAAAGCTAATCTCTACTACCTACAACAAACTTGTCCAATTCTGATTCGGTCCACTCTCACTTTAAGTTTCAAGAGAAATGTGGCAACAACTACAAATCTACTTATACGACAAGGAACTGTGTATAATATGACTGCATAAAACCAGTAGACCGAGACTGTTACCACTGTGCAGCTCTTTGCACCACAAACATACCACAAGAGCAAAGTTTCCAAGTTGCTGAAGTGCCACCTTAACTGAAGTCAAAATGTGTGAGAGAGAAAGAGAGAGGGAGAGAGAGAAAGAGAAAGAGAGAGAGAGAGAGAGAGAGAGAGAGAGAGAGAGAGAGAGAGCGAGAGATAGAGAGAGAGAGTTTGGGGTGACCTAACCGGGGAGCACACACACGTGGTTGTCTCGCCATGGTGTCTGGCTCGGAGAAGCCGGAACAGATCTACTGCACGGCTGTAATTAACCACCTGGGTTGCACGTTGCACAAAGTTGGGAGTGCCCACCACCACGGGGAAGAGAGTTGCAGCACACTTGACAAGATTATATCGTGAGAAATGGAACAGCGGAAAAACTATTACTTTGTTAGCATGAAAACATTGGAAATTAGCAGAGAGGGTTTGTATAAAACAGATTTATTAAAAATAACCAGTCCTTGTATAGCTCAGTTCATTATTCGACAATAGGAGGTCCAGGGTCAACACGTTTCGTTCGTAAAGAGAAGTTTCGTTTTATGGAAGAAGCTCTCTTTACGGAGTTCATTCGTTGGTAGATGGGGTTTACATAGCGTGTCGTTGCAGAGTGGAAAATGGGGGATTCATTTGCCGTCCATCTGGGGAGGGGAATAAAGTTCGTTGGTAGTGGTGTTTATATCCAAGGTAAGATAACTTTGTAGCCGACAATATTTTACGAAGACAAGCTAGTGATTCACTGAAAACAACTTACTTTGTCATGTTTGACCCTCCCTTTGAACAAAACAAAAACTTACTTTGTCATGTTCGACCCTCCCTTTGAACAAAATAAAAACTTACTTTGTCATGTTCGACCCTCCCTTTGAACAAAACAACAACTTACTTTGTCATGTTCGACCCTCGCTTTGAACAAAACAACAACTTACTTTGTCATGTTCGACTCTCCCTTTGAACAAAACAACAACTTACTTTGTCATGTTCGACCCTCCCTTTGAACAAAACAACAACTTACTTTGTCATGTTCGACCCTCCCTTTGAACAAAACAACAACTTACTTTGTCATGTTCGACCCTACCTTTGAACAAAACAACAACTTACTTTGTCATGTCAGAGAGTTCTTTGAACAAAACAACAACTTACTTTGTCATGTTCGATCCTCCCTTTGAACAAAACAACAACTTACTTTGTCATGTTCGACCCTCCCTTTGAACAAAACAACAACTTACTTTGTCATGTTCGATCCTCCCTTTGAACAAAACAACAACTCACTTTGTCATGTTCTACCCTCCCTTTGAACAAAACAACAACTTACTTTGTCATGTTCTACCCTCCCTTTGAACAAAACAACAACTTACTTTGTCATGTTCGACCCTCCCTTTGAACAAATCAAAACAACTTACTTTGTCATGTTCGACCCTCCCTTTGAACAAAACAAAAACTTACTTTGTCATGTTCTACCCTCCCTTTGAACAAAACAACAACTTACTTTGTCATGTCAGAGAGTTCTTTAAACAAAACAACAACTTACTTTGTCATGTTCGACCCTCCCTTTGAACAAAACAACAACTTACTTTGTCATGTTCGACCCTCCCTTTGAACAAAACAACAACTTACTTTGTCATGTCAGAGAGTTCTTTGAACAAAACAACAACTTACTTTGTCATGTTCGACCCTCCCTTTGAACAAAACAACAACTTACTTTGTCATGTTCGACCCTCCCTTTGAACAAAACAACAACTTACTTTGTCATGTTCGACCCTCCCAACAACTTACTTTGTCATGTCAGAGAGTTCTTTAAATTTGAGATATTCCCTCTCATCCAGGTACGATGTGTATAGTTTCCATAGTACCAGTCCAAACATACAGGGGAAGATGAGAGCTGATAGGATCGCCATAACTATCCATGCTGCGTTCGACTGAAAACTGAAAGGTAAGTTCAGGGTTGAAAAAAGGTAAGGTCAGGGTTGGAAAGAATTGGGCGGGTTATTATATGGCATGATAAAATAATCTTTACATGATCTGATCAGCATGTTACAACCGAAAATAGACATGCTGGCATTGCGATCAATCGAATCTATTTGATTGATCCAGTTAATTGTTACGTCAGCCTGCATTAACAGCATGAAGCCTAGCTAAATTTGGGGTTTCCAAGAGGAAATGAGTTTCATTGTTTCTCATTATAGCTCCCAGCTGGAATGTTTCTATTTTGGATATCACTATATCACACAGCTTTTGAAAGTATTGAATCCAATACAGGTCGAGCTGCAGTAACACTGCCAGTATGAGCAGGAGAACTAATATTAGTAACTTTTGCAGTTGTCTTTGTATAGCAATGTCTTTGTAGCAATGCAGATCCTCTCATTTGCATGCCCAGTTGTTGTTTCGCGAATACTGATCCTCTGAAGACTCGTGCTGCAGACTTCACTAGTTCATCTGCCCTACTCTGCCCTACATCTGCCCTACCCGAGGATTTATAAAGAAGTTCATTCATACCCATGGATATGATATACGCAGCGTATTTAACTCAATTTCATGTGGAACGATGCCAAGAACACGAGCTGATAATTCCTACCGGGGTTCCTACTTTGGGCTTCCTACTGTAAGCGACAGGTACCGACCGAATCAGGAAATACTGGTCCCTGATTGGCTGATAACCAGTCACGTGACCTAAATAACGAGTTCTGATTGGTTGTTTACTACTTTGGGCTTCCTACTGTAAGCGATCAAGGGTTCTTACTATGAAGACGAAATATTGATATTTTTATAGTCCATGGAAGTCATCCGTCGAACCTTGAATGATTCTATTCATTATATTCCACTGGAATGCAGAACATGGAGAATTTTGTTTTGTTCAAACCCCGGGCGTGGGGAAACAGGGTCGAGTAAGGCAAAGAAAATCAGAATGATGACCCAGTTTTCGATATTGGTGACCACATTACATCTCAAAACATATTGCTTTGCAGCATTCTCAAAATATTTCAGGGTTCAGTTACGGAGATCTCTGCAGCTAAATTTGGGTACTTTTTAGTAATTTGAAAAGGTTTTGAAAAGGTTTTGTAATTATTTAAAAGATTGTTTTTATCTTCTTTGTTGATTGGGAATTTTTTATTGATGTAATGGTTTAAGTGGGAAGTAATTTTGATATCTCCTTCTGGTGATCAACACACACACACGCCCTCTGTACAACAGTTTAATGGGGAATCTCACACATACACGGGCAGAACTCGGTTAAGGAGAGATTAATTAGTATTCTGAATAGGGTTTGGTAGCTTAGTGGTTTATAGCTCCGAGCATGTCTCTCTGGAGGTCCCTGGTTCAATTCCCGGTCAAACCCAGTATTTTTCGATTTTCTTCCCTATTTAATTCTTGCTCTGAACTCATTATTCAGAATGGTTTAAGTGTTTTAACATTGTGTGACTTTGAATAAAAAGTATTAAATCCGAATCGTTCTTTCTTGACGAAAACAGTTATGTTAGTAAAGGTAAACATGTAGGCTCAGTTTGGAATAAGAAGTTGAAAAGATCAGGGGCTCTTCGACGAAACTTTAAGCACACTTAATAAATAAGCTCTCTTTAGAGTTACACAAGGAAAATTTTTCAGACTTGTCTCGAGAGGGGTGTCGTCGAACGCTTTCCAAAACCTCACTTTAGGTCCTTGGTGTGAACCACGTGTATACCACGTGAAGCCCCGGATCACCCCTCGTGTATGGGTGTAGAAAACCAATCAGGGGATCGAAACTGGACACGTGATAGGATTTCCATTACATGGGTTTACACAGGCGTCAATTTGGTCACGTGTAGGGTTCACCAGCCAATAGTGTTAGCGAGATATCACACCAGATTGGGGGTGAAGAAGAAGTTTGACTTCCATTTCTCAAGATTCAAGAAATTTCAAATCTTCAAAACTCTGTGTACTCTTACAGTAGCTGGCAATGAATGTTATAGCAGACAAATAGAGATCTAACATTGATTGTTCATTATCAATTATGAAAAATCAATAAACCTATACACTAATAACTTGCAATATTATTTAGGCCGGGTAAAATGAATAGATAGGCTGCTAGATGAAGAGATAAACAGTGAAAGTATAGTAGTAGTTCACTGTTCATCTTGTCCTGCCAGAAGGAAAACAACTGAATTCATCCACATCTTATCTGACTGTGAGAGTCTAATACAGATGGTGTATGCAGTATGGGCTTGGCTGAAACCCCAAACTAGTGCCTCAATATTGTGGTTGAGTAGAGATAGCTAACTGGGGGACAAGGAATGCCATTTTATCTTTTTTCTACATGCGAGAAGCAAAATATACACTGTTTTGTAGCATCTTTTACTTGCCAGCGCTGTCTTGTCTACCATTAAGTCTCCTCTGGAGGAGACTTAACAAACCTCACTTTTCTCGATATTTGAGTGAGATATTGCGTGAACTATGACGTCATTGTCGCTTCAATTTGGCCCAAATCACGTGATTTTACCACGTGATTAGGGGGTTACGCAAGGTTTGGAGAGCTTGTGTAAAACTTCACTTACTACCCCTCAATTTTCACTGAGCAAGATTTCTAAAAAGTTTCGTCGACACAAACTATGCTTAAGGGGTGTGAAAATCAATTAGAAGGTGTGAAAGGAGAGTTACGCAACGTTTTTAAGTGTGCTTAAAGTTTCGTCGAAGAGCCCCAGATCAAAAGTCAGAACTTGTTGAATTGGAAAGACTTTGGATTGGGGGCAAGATCTCACCAAGAACAGTATCGTCTTTGGATCGAGGAAGAAGATGGCATGGACCCAAAGAGTGCCAGTCAAATATTTCTTATCCGTAAGTGTTTTAGATAGCAGAAACCACTCCGAGATCACTCGATTTCTTTACTTTAGGATTTAAGTTGTTTGAACCTGTAGAAGATCATATCATCCACTGCCACATGGTCATCGTGGGAACACTCAAGTCAGGTCCCTCTCTCTCAGTCAGTTCAGCACAGAGTTGTTGTTCCTTCTACTTTATCTTTGCACAGGAGGATCACCTTGGATTGCACCTTGAAGTACTTTCCGTTTGAAACTCTCGAACTTGTCCCTGCTGAGATATTGTTCCCCAGCTCCGGTCCTATGATCGCGAATGACGTAAAGTGTTAGGTTAGATCTGTACTCTTTCGCCGTTTTGTTCATCGATCTTACAATCGCCTTGATCCTCGTCCTTTGCTTTGAAACAGAGCTGCACTCTGCAGGTCGTTGCTCACCTGACCACTGTGTCTAAAGTCAAGATATCTCTCTTCTTCCAAAAAAGCCGATGATGATGTCTCTTACCGCCCCTAGTCCACACCACATCTGGCTACTACAGATAATGATGGGTATAGTTGAATGTTGATGTGTTATTACCACCGTCATGCTAGGAGCCCTCCCTGCATTAACACACTGGGCCCCACCTAGTATCGCAGCTTGTTGTCACCCTCCTTTACCCTCGGAAACAGAGAAAAATTCAATGAATAACTTATTAAAAATCTGAATAAGATGATGATATCACGATAATAATTTATTGAACAAATTGCCGCTCCTTGCTCTGAGCGAAGTGTCTCTTGATTTTGAAGTACATGATGCACTGCCAGAGGAAGAAGCTAACGATTGTGGGGAGTATCAGACCAAGGATAGCCGCGAGGATTAGGGACAAGTCGTCAATTAGATGCTGGGAAAGAGTATCATCATGTCATGGAGATCTTCGAGATCACTTATAGAATATGCTACTAAGATTTAGATGTGTATTATAACAGCAGAAAACAGAAAACTTGCTGCGTGTTCCAAAGGTTTGAAAGCTAGCTGAGTGCTCAGGGTTCTCTCTTGTAATTTCTCAGGGCCCAGTGCCCCAATCTTTCAAATACCCAAAAGGTGAATATTATTGACTCAGGGTAATGTATCCCTTTGTTCGGTCAGATGAAAGTAAAACTAACACCTGTGCCGCACGTGCCCATGATCCCTCCACCTAGCAACTTTCTCTCACACTCACATTTATTCGATTAATCTACTTCACAGTTCACACTTTTTCTTCTATGATCTCACGGTTGCAAATTATCCAACTAAATAGTCCATATTACTAAGCCATGCGGTTTTCACTAAAGTTTTAGTTAGCCACCTAGGAGTACCCAGATAATTTTATAAGAAAATCCCTGCTGTTCTCTCTCACTTTAATTGGCACGGTCTGCAGTGTAGGTTTTATGAATTAAATATCTTTTGGCACAAAGTCCCATATAACCCTGGAAATACATCAGAAGAGGGTGGTGTTTTAAGAATTTGCAGCGGCTGACTCGAAGTATCGTCGGATCTTCACGTAAGTTAGCACTTGGAGGATGATACAGCTAGCAATCCCAGGGAAGACTAACCCAATTGAAGCAGCAGCAATGGCCTCATCCACACGTAGCTTGTTTGTTTGTTTGGTTAATATATTTGATAGTTTGTGCTAGCCGAGAGTTTCAGCTGTATATAAAGTCCCTGCAATCAGCGCATGCTCAACAAATCTCAAAGAGTGATCTTGAAGGGGAGCTGGTGTGAGAAAATTCCCTTGTGTATTCTCAGGTAGAGGATGGTGAAATAGATGAGGAGGGAGCAGATGGCTGGGGAGCACAAACCCAAAATAGCACATAGTACAGCCATCGATATGTCGTAATGAGTCAGCTGGGGAATGCAGTTTGGGTAGCGGCGGCCCCGAACTCGAAGAGTGAAGGGGGAGGGGCACTATAACATTATAACTGTATAAAGAATACCCATAAATCAACAAAATCAAGAATGGTATTTTATGTTTTTCAGCGATATTACTATAGCTCAGCTTCATGTTTTTCAGCGATATAACTACTAGCTCAGCTTCATGTTTTTCAGCGATATAATAACTAGCTCAGCTCTTCATGCGTTTTGTTACCTTGTCATCGCACCACACCGTTGCATCGATCAGTACTTCGTGTTTTATCCGTTCACTCTCAAACGTTGCAATCGTGTTGTTCTTCACGGCAATGTAGAACCTCACCACACAATTCGTCTCATTATCGTTATTCTCTCCACAGTTTATCACCTAAATTCATTTGCTCGTCACGGATATTATTTAAGTGAGAGTGGACAGAAACAGAATTGGACGAGATTGTTGTAGGTAGTAGAGAGTAAAGCTCTCCAAGCATTTTGTGTTTTCCCGCTCTCATAAGACATATTTATCGCTGAGATACAATTTTATAGAACGGGGTCTGTTGACGGACCTGGCTATCGAAATTTGGATCGTTGAAGATATCCTCCTCAAGATTTGGTATTGTCCTGTACACATCTGTATCAATGTCATTGCAGTGCTTGGAACAGGTTTCCCCGTTCTCGGTATCTGTATCCATCCTGAGAGAATTAATGTTAGGATTAGAACTGTGGTTACTTGATCGAGCCACTTGAGCTAGTCGTAGTGCCAGGAACCGACCGACACAAGTAAACAACCCATCAGAACTCGTTATTTAGGTCACGTGACTGGTTATCGGCCAATCAGGGACCAGTATTGATTCGGTCGGTTCCTGGTTGCTAAATAATGTAGTAGTACCTGAGAGTTCTGCACAAGACACAGTCGATGTGGGTCTGGCATCGTAGAGGTCCACACAGGTCACAGATCTCGCAATATTTGCCTCTAAAGGGGGAGGAATTCGGGTTAGGCTGAGTTTAAACCTAGTTTTAATGGTATCATATAAATGTGATTTAGACCTTGCTAATATATTAAAGGTGTACCTATGTTTCGGTCCACATTGACACTTCCCGCAGACGCACTCTCCATTTCCAGAGCACACCTGCCCCGATCCATCTGAAACAGAATCACATGGGGGCTGGTTAGAACTACAGCTGAGCAGCTCAGCTGTTCTAACCAGCCTGAGCGCACAACTTGTCCAGGGTACAATATACCAGGATTTGAAGAGGATTTGAAGAGGATTTGAAGAGGATTTGAACAAGATTTAATCGGGATTTAATCAGGATTTGAACAGGATTTAATCGGGATTTACAGTGTAAATTTTACCTGCTATACATTCATCCTGGCTGACGGCACAGTCACACGCACTTCCAGTCACTGCAACTGTCTTCTTCGCGACACCCCATCTTGTTACATTACAGTTACAAGTCCCACACTCACAGAATCCCGCTCCCGAGCAAATCTGAACACGGGTAAGCTGTTATAATATACTGTTCACCACATGACTATATGTTTGATTATATTCGAGAAAAAGTTGGCTTCCCTTCCAGTCATATTCTTAAAGGTATTTGATTATGTTTGCACTGCACTTACCTCTCCATTGGGTCCCTTCGGACACTCGTAGTTGTTGCACTCGCAGAACTCTCCATAGTCTACATAAGGTCGGATCTCACTGGGAGGTGTCTCGGGTTGTCGGCACTCACACACCCCACACTCACATCTGCCTCGTGAACTACAGATCTGGTGGAAGTGTGGAAGTTTAAAAAAATTCAATCACGGGCACTGTTAGGCCAATGCTCTCACCACGGATCTGGTGGAAGAGCTAGGTTACTCATGACCTCCCTCTGCCCGCGATCAGAAAGAAACAGGCGGGTACTATCAAGGAAGAGTGAACGTATTTAAAATTCAATCACGGGCAGCATGCATTGGGTGTTCAGAATTAATGAAGATTTCTAATTTACCCTTTGCTGGTCGGTTATCGACGAAATGGCATTTGTCTTGAATGTCTTTTGCAATGTTTCCCTGTCCTTTGGTCTGCACTGGTCTAGGAACACCGGGTCATCCACTGTTCCATCAGAACAGTTACAATTGTCACCATAGTAACCCTTATAGCAATGACATGCCCCACAGACAAGATCCCCCCTGTTCATACATCTATCATCCGCGATCAGGGTCTCACACTGGCATTTACACTGCGTTGTAACCTCGACAAACACCGTGGAGAAACCTAAGAAAATGTAGATGATGTTACGTAATCATGGTAACTATTAACTAATAAAAGGTGACCATGGTAACTATTAACTAATATTCGGTAACCATGGTAACTAGTAACTAATGATAGGTAACCATGGTAACTGATACCTGTCACAACGATGGGAACGGTCAATGCATCAGGTGTGTTCTCATTGCATTCGTCGAAGGAAAATGTGACATTAAACTCCACCGTCTGACCGTACTTGATACCGGCACAGGCATTACTTCCGTTTCGTTGGAGGCAAAGAGGCTCCAGCTTGACATCAATACCATAGGCATCCAGAATAACTGGAAACATTATAATATGTTAACAATAAAACACTTTACACGGATTCTGTCCTTCTACTTACCTGTCATACCAAAGCTCTGACCTTGGTTCTCGCACGCTCGGAGAATAGGGTCAGGCCAATTATTCTCTCCTTACCTAAGTTAATGGTCGTTGTGATTCTCTCTAGGCTCCTCCTGACAACATCAACCAAGTTGGACCCATCTGACGACAACAAACCTAAAAAGTAGCAGACAATGGATTACTTGGCAGCTCACCAAACAACATATGTATTATCATTACAATCGGACCCCGATTTACTGGGATCCTCGGGGGAAAAGGTTTTGCCCGGTAAATCGGGGTGCACCTTGATCTTTTATGAAACAAAATGCGGTGTGATCTATAACACTAGGTTCACCTACCAACACTGGATAGTTGAGTGAGATGGTCGGATAACTTCCTGTAGTCATTATAAACCCGGTCCCCTACTGCGAATATCGGTATAATATCGGACCGGATCAGCTGATTGTTCATCTGTAAACACGGGTTAAATGTTGGGGTGTTGACTTTCAATTAGTTCCTTCGCACCTTTCTCTCCACCCTTTACAATTAATGTAAAGGCAGGTTAGAACATAACAAATAGTTCTATGATCCTGACTTATGATCTACCCTCACTTAGTAGTGTGAGCCACACAGTTACTAACCTGTTCAATAGTCTAGTATCTCACCTGTTCTATTGAAGGATAGTCCATGAGAAGGCTTCTGGTATACTCCCCCACGGAGGGCGTGTAACATTCGTGATCGTTTGGATCAAATATGCCCCCTAATGCCCCATCCCCAGCTATATGCGTTCCCTGGTCTGTCATGTAGATCACAATCTTTCGGGAGTTATTCCTGAACCCTATACCAGGAATTGGATCTTTATTAAAGTAGCCGGAATTGGATCTTTATTAGCCTAAACGGTCCCTAAACGATATTATGCGGCTGTAATATCTCGACTGATATATCCGAGTTGTCCTGGTACGACGGGGAGCGAATCGCTAACAAGTAATCCTCATGGTAATGACCCCAGACTGCAGGGTCTGTTAACAGTAATTACTTCAAAGGTAGATGGGTTCACCAAACTATAGCTGCCGCTTACCGAATCGCTCTTTACATGCGGTGACCTGCATAAGAGCGTCGAATCCACCTTCATCATCATCAATATTACTGCTCACTCTCAACTTCCCTAAAATCCTAGGAGGGAGAGAGATGTAAAATGTTTCTTGTGAGAACACAGTGAAAACATAGTAAACACACATAACAGGAACCGACCGAATCTGGAAATACTGGTCCCTGATTGGCTGATAACCAGTCACGTGACCTAAATAACGAGTTCTGATTGGTTTTTTACTTGTGTCGGTCGGTTCCTGGCACATAAAGTTTTGCACTTACTCCTCAAAGAATGTGAGGTTGTTAGAAAGGAGCATCTCGTTCCTAAACGAGTAGGACGCCTCGCATTTTGAGTTCTGTGGAAGAAGATAAGAGATGGTGAGAACACTAAAGTTAGTAATAATATCAGCCTTCTTTTCTTTT
>CM035356.1:6189581-6477081 GCA_020137815.1 Hormiphora californensis
CGAGAATCAAAACGGGGTCTGGCGGGGCCAGACAGGTAGGTATACAGTTTGGTTTGGTTTGGTTTGGACCACTCATCTGGGACTGTAAACTTTTCCTCCAGTCGTCTCTGCAGTAGTAGGAAATGGGTTGTTTTTCACTTCTTAGGTCTACCTCTCCACCCAATAATAGCCATTAGGTCTACCTCTCCACCCAATAGCCATTAGGTCTACCTACCTCTCCACCCAATAGCCATTAGGTCTACCTACCTCTCCACCCAATAGCCATTAGGTCTACCTACCTCTCCACCCAATAGCCATTAGGTATACCTACCTCTCCACCCAATAGCCATTAGGTCTACCTACCTCTCCACCCAATAGCCATTAGGTCTACCTACCTCTCCACCCAATAGCCATTAGGTCTACCTACCTCTCCACCCAATAGCCATTAGGTCTACCTACCTCTCCACCCAATAGCCATTAGGTCTACCTACCTCTCCACCCAATAGCCATTAGGTCTACCTACCTCTCCACCCAATAGCCATTAGGTCTACCTACCTCTCCACCCAATAGCCATGCACACACCAAGTACAGCAGAGAGTTGTGTTGTGTTCACCTTTATATTGGGTGTCACACTTGGGGGAAGTTACATTACCAGTGCCCTAACTATGGCGGACGATGGAGATGACTGGTAGGTGTATGTACAAGGTGGCCCATAAATTATGATAGCGGGGGACGAACCGTACCTCCGAAACGGGGCTCGTCCCCCGCTATCATAATTTATGGAAGGTGTTCCCCTGGGCTATCTGGCACTGCAGACCCCATCTGAGAATCAAATCGGGGTTTGGTGCCGCCAGACAGCCCCTGAGCATGTGTGTGTACAGTAGTTTTTTTTGGAAAACCAGGCTAGTAGATAACAGTGTAGTTAGCAGATAGATAGTGCAGTTAACAGAGTGTGCAACAGCAGTAGTTAACAGCTAGTTAACAGCTAGTTAACAGACAGATAGTGCTTAACATTTAACAATCAACAATGTGTGCAGTAGTTGTTAACAGCAATTCTTCGTGCAGGTATGAGGATTTAGAGAAGCCAAGTTGGACTCCACCCAACACTGTATTCGGACCTGTTTGGGCGGCACTTTACTTCCTCATGGCCGTGGCAGGTGTGTTTTTCAAGTTATCTGTTTTTTAGATTTTTAGAACCTATTTACTCAACCCTATTTACTCAACCCCCCCCCCCCCTTTCAGCGTTCATGGTTTGGCGTAGAGGTGGATTTATGAAGCAAGCCCTGCCCCTATCTGTCTATTCTGTCCAGCTGGTAGCTAACTTCTCGTGGGTATTTATCTATCTTGAAGCCAAGGACCTTCTTGCTGTAAGTTTATTCAGAGAAAAAGGGGCATAACTTGAAACTTCCTGTATTTGTTCATCCCAGGGCTGCTTTTACAGGCCTCCATATTTCCCGCGGTATCAATGCAGTAACGCGCGGTGACACTGTGGAGATGAAAGAGCCCGCGCACAGCTCCATGCTGCGCCGCGCACTGATAAGAACTGACTTACTGACGATACTGTCCTCCCCTCACAAAATCACCCTCACTCACGTGACTTTTCCCAGGCGTTTGTGGAATTGTGTTGTCTGTGGGTGCTTATACTAATTACTGCTGTACTTTTTGGAAGGGTCCGACGTGCATCAGGTATGTGGCATGATAATTCTGATTCGCCTAATTAGGTAACACAAGTGAATGGGTAGACACCTGCAGTTCTAAACATGACAATGACACAATGACACACTCTCCCCCAGCGTTCCTCTTGATTCCCTATCTGATATGGGTCTTCTTTGCCGGGTCCCTTAACTACGAACTGTGGAGACTTAACAAGGACAATAACAGTACAAATACGACATCACATTGAGTGAAACTTCTGATTTTATCCTTTTTAAATGACAATTAAGACGACCTGATATGATAAAAAAGAGTTTAACATTATGACACAACACTAAAAGCATCTGTTTTTACCCAATTTACTTGCAGCTCTCTCTCTCTCTCTTTCTCTCTCTTTCTCTCTCTCTCTCTCACCCTCTCTCTAGTCTCACTCTCTCTCTCTCTCTCTCTCTCACACACTCTCTAATCTCACTCTCTCAAGATCTCGCTCTCTCTCAACCTCGATCTTGCTTGTGCAAGGTGCCAATATCACCACTCATCTCTCCCTCGCTCTCACACTAAACACATAACAACACAACTGTGTTAAACATACTTCACCCCAACCTTCATGAAAGAATAAATGGGGTGAGTTGAGTCGCCTGACACTGGCCAACTAATAAACACGGACCCTGCATTTTTCCAAAATTATGCAATTCTTTATCCACCATGTTTTGGTGTGGCTTTCTTGCTATCTCTAGCTCTGTCCTTTTTAAAACTCTGCGGACCTCTCTTCATTTCGTGACTCTCTCTTATCATCGTAATGATATTAGGACCCTAGTACACTACAAATACTGGCATTATCTAAGAGTTACGAACCGATGTACAAAGCTACGTCTCGCCTTGTTCGACCCTATCTCCTTCTCCGCAGCTCGCGGAGGAGGGTTAGAACATAACAAGCTGTCTCTGGTAAACGGCTAAAGTCTCTGTCAAAATCAGTCATAATATAATCTTGCCAAATAGAGTCATAAACTGTCAATAATGGCTAAATGGAAAATAAATCTTTATCTCAATATATCTCAGTGGTAAATCTTTAAAAAGTATCTGTTGCTATTTCACTATAATATATCCAGATCAAAGATAAAAACAACCCTCCCCTTAATTTACCATTCCATAATAAACTGTCAGGCCAATGCTCTGACAGATAATAAACATACACACCCCCTGA
This sequence comes from Hormiphora californensis, assembly GCA_020137815.1. Lineage (NCBI taxonomy): Eukaryota > Metazoa > Ctenophora > Tentaculata > Cydippida > Pleurobrachiidae > Hormiphora > Hormiphora californensis. The sequence goes on from CM035356.1 coordinate 6,192,418, forward strand.
TTTCCACACACACACACAATTGTTCAGCTACTCCTGGACTTGGTTCAGCTACTCCTGCTGCAGCAATATCGCTTCTTGTTCCCCTCTGATATGTCAATTGTTCAGTACTCCTGCAGCAATATCGCTTCTTCTCCCTCTGATGTCAATTGTTCAGTACTCCTGCAATATCGCTTCTTGTTCCCCTCTAAAATTGGCCAGGAGTGCCATTGTAACACTGTAAACTGGCAGCATGGCTGCATTGGTAGGAAATGCTCGTACTAATGTCGCTGTAACTCCCCTCCAAAACCCTGTGACATAGTATTTTAGTAAACATCAAACCGTTTTAGTAAATCTCAAACAGTATAACTATCGAGAATAGAACAGTGCAATAACATAATAAAAATGACATAATAATAAACGTACCGTGAAAACCCGCTTTGTTGTAAATGTATCGACAACACTCTCTACCATTTCTGTATTTCCTTGCACCTTCCATCCCATCTATCTGTATCCGACTTTTCACAACGTCCACCTAGAAATAAAAGTAGATGTTGAGTAAAGGAACAAGAAAATATATAATACAGGGGTAGGGGTTCACATCTTTCCTTGCCGGCACGCAAATCGCGCCCTACGAATAGGGTTATTTCGTAACCAGAGAGAGAATAGAGGGGGGTTACATTTTCCTATTCCAATATCACCCCATGGCGTGGTATTATCATGTTGGAAACACAGATCATTATGATGGAAATGTTGGAAATACAGATCATTATCCAGAATGGATTGAATTATTATGATGATGTCAACACAGGATAATCTGCAAGTTGCAGTAAAATGTTCCCGGGAATAAAATCAATTTTTGAATTTATATTCCCAGGAATCTTATTATACAAACAAAACTCCTGTGGTTAGGACCGCTTAATCCCAGTCTGGCGGCGCCGACCCCATCTGAGAGCACTGTCAAATCCGGGTCCGATGTCTGGCACCGCCAGATTGGTTAATCCCTGGTAATGGGTTTCCCGCTATAACACTTACGGGGTAATTGATGCCCCAACTTATCATGCCACTGAAGCCCCCAGCTAGCAAGAGATGGAATGAGTTGAGGTCCGTTAACCGCTTGTGGGGTCCTCTAAACCACTGTATTATAAACTCAAACCTGAAGTAAAGCCATGGTGAGACTGATAAGGAGAGGGCTGAGTGAGAGGGGGGCTGTCTGGCGCCGCGACCCATCTGAGCGCACTGTCGCACGCTCAGATTTGAGAATCAAATGGGGTATGGCGCCGCCATACAGGAGGGGGGGGTGTGGGGAAGAGAGATATTGCTCGGATGGAAGTTGTTCGGCCGGAAGTTTGCTTAACAAGGTTGTTCAATGTTTTCATTTGAACATTTTGACCGATACCCCGGGATTAATATGTTTACCCACACACCGCGGTACCAGTATAATTCACTTCACAACAACAAGTTGGTTGTTATTTTAACACACATTCACATTTATAATTGGTGGTTAGCAACTACGTACGCATCACACAAGTGATTGGGATAATCAGTTTGGGAGTCACCGCGTCACACCGCTCAAAGAGCTTGGTAGAACGTCGGCTTAGTATCACCAACCAACTAACCAACCAACTACGTACGCTGAGAAGTAGAGACCACATGAGATAAGTTCACGACTAATTGTCAGGCCCAGTCCTCGTTTCATCCCTTGGATGCCCTCCGATTTGATTATCTGTGCAATGACGTCTTTGTTCGATAAATGTCGGCTTCCAGCTGAGATGGATCACGAGGTTAAGATAGAGTAAGGGAAGTGGGCCAACTCACGGGATCAAAATTAAAAGTTATTTGGAGCTCGGCCAGATATATTTGGGGATTTAGAGAGATCCTAGATCACCTGAAACTTGCAGACGACACTTTATTAGTTCAACTGGGCCACTAATAAATCCGGCGAGTAATCCTGATGCAGTCCCCGCTATGTACGTGCTCCTGTGGGAAAGAAGGGCTATAAAGTGGGGATAGTAGTAGGGGGATAATAGTAGGGGTGGCGAAACCGAGGGACTTCTGGGGTGGTCACCACCCGGTGGTGTAACCTTGGTGGTGTAACCTTGTTCCATGGGCAGAATTCGGCGAAATTTATTTAGGGCTAGAAAGTAGTAGTAGGGATTCCACCAGATAAATTCAGCCTTCATTATTCTTATCGCCCGGGCCTTTGCAAACGAGGCCTTACAAAACTCGGGGAATTACTGCCCAGTCATTGTACTACAAACAAGATAACATATACAACATATATTCAACTTACGAAACTTTGGGACGGTCCATATCGTTGTCAATGGATTGTAGAACGCTTGAATAGACACCAAAAAATATAGCGTTCATGGCACTTGTGCTGACCATGGGAGCCATCATCCCCTTGTATAAACCCCGAGCCTGGGAAATGGGGAAGTTGTTTTAGTAACACTGTGTCTGAATCAGACATGGAGTCTAGAGTAGGTATTATTTTGAGCTTCTACAGAAGTATCATTCAGAGAGGTAGTTCAGGGCTCAGGCTGATATATATGAAAGATCATGAAACAATATCCATGATAATGATATCACTAGTGAGCTCAATGATTGAGTCAATGGGTATCACCGTATTCACTCGAAAAGGTAATAACTCACCCCTTCCTTCGCTAGTGTCTTCCGAAGGCAGTCTGAAAATCCCTTGTACCCCGAAGTAGTCTGTAACCGAACCTAAGAAAGGAGTTAGATTTGTCATTTTGTCAATCGGAGACAGATTTGTAGATAGATTCAGTGTAGAGAATGCTTGCCAGGCCCTTGTCAGCGCAAAATGTGCTGCGCGGGCCAATTTGCTAAGTGCTGACAAAGCACTTTCAATGAAAAGGAGAAAATGCGCGCTCCTGAGTTCCACCTCACATGACTAGGACAAAAGGTGACGCTATGAAGTATGAACATGATGTTGTGAGTGAAAGATGTCATCGTGACCACGCGAAGATTTTATGTCATCATGGGACACTTTATGACGTAGACCTTCCCAATCTCATTAAGTTTTGTATGCGATACTAGGATATGAGAAATGCAGATAAAGAAAATCAAATTAAAACCCAGATTCCGGCCTCAGGGAGGAGGAATATTCATATTTATATGGAGAGCTCTCTCGTAATCTAAAAACCCCGCCCAGAGGCCGGCCTGTTGCAAAAAAGTAAAAACCCTTAATTGGGTAGGAGTAGCTAGACAGAACCTGGCACGAAGCCCGGTTATTATCAGACTGTGATGTACTATGTAGCATGATCAAACAGTTAATTTTGTTAATTAGCAATAAACACTTATTTTCTCTCACTAACATTTCATGTTTCTTTCTCTACGATGTACAAGTCGAGTGACGAGTGTCTGTGAGTTTGTTCTCTCGCCGCTGCAGCAGCTACTTAGCTCGCGATGAGAAGATGTTTTACGAGTAACAAATTAACTGATGTTAATTCAGGCGGACTCTAGTGCTAACGGACTCTTTATCTAAATCCAAGGCGGACTCTATATCTAAAAACGGACTCTTTATCTACAGTTAGATTTTGAAAAAAGTTTAGATAAAGAGTCCTCCCTGTGTAGACTTTTTAGATAAAGAGTCCGCCCTGTGTAGAATTTTTAGATATAGAGTCCTCTAGTACATTTTGGCGCCAAATCCTCCAACCCGTACTCTATATCTAAAATCCTAACCCAACCCAAAACCTAACCCTAACACTAACCCCCACCCTAACCTCGAACCCAAATAACGGCCCTAACACTTCTAAATTAGTATAGGGGTAGAGCAAACTCTCGTTTCCGGCCTAACGGCCGAAATCTCGAGTTCGCGGCGAAAGGCGGACTCTATATCTAATTTAGATTTATGTAGATATAGAGTCCACTTTGTTTAGACTTTTTAGATAAAGAGTCCGCCCTGTGTAGACTTTTTAGATAAAGAGTCCTCCTAGAGTTTAGACTTATTTGGACTCTTTATCTAAATCTAAATTTAGATATAGAGTCCACTGTAGACTTAGAGTGTAGCACTAGAGTCCGCACACCGTTAATTCAGTATTCACCCTCTCTCTCTCTTTCTCTCTCTCTCTCTCTCTCTCTCTCTCTCTCTCACTCTTCATATTTGTCTTTTTCTAAATGTACAACTTGTACTCTAGCACTTGACGTGAAATTGTTCTACTCAGTAGTACTCGCCATATCTTCTTCTTTTTATTTTATTTTTCTTCCCAATATAGCAAGATTCTAGATCTGGAAACACATTGAATGATTCAATATTATTGAAACACTATGATTATATCACTCTTTACTCCCACGTTCTATCATTATCTACATCATCTCAGTTTAGCACATGTGATATATATTCGTCCCACGGGGTGCATCACATGAGGATAAGGCGTATCACATGTGGCGTGTCTAAAATAAGCGACATCACCACATGCCGTGCGGCGTGCAATAATACACACGCACCGAGATCATAAACAAAAACACTTTTGCTCTCTTCCTTCCCGGCGTCATCGTACCGACCTACTTCTATTTATCTTCCACTCCAAGTCCAATGCCAAGGGAGAGACAGACGTCCGACAACTATAATAGCATGGTCTTAGAACACCTATAATCGATATTCAACCCTCCCCCAAAAACACAATCCATCGAATTTTCGGACGAGGCGATAGCCCTGTTTCGAAAATCAGATCTTCGGAATTGTTGGTGTAAGTCAGTGTGTACAAGAAATCCGGTTTTACCACTTCTCAGAAGTAGGAAGTTGGAGCGCACATTCTATGAAAGATAAACATAACATAGCCGGAAAATACAGAGAGAGAGAAGAAAGAGAGATAGATCAGAGATAGAGTGAAGATGAGTTGGGTATGAATCAGGAAACGACCGAACCGGGTTTTTTTCCACCGAACCGAACCGAACCGAATTTGAAAAACTTTTTTACAGAACCGAACCGAACCGAACCGAATTTCGGTAACCGAACCGAACCGAACCATACAAAACTTTTTCTATATAAATGTTTCTCTAAAAAGTCATGGAGAGCACCGATCAAGGTATTGAGAATCATTCTCTGAAATTTTGTTAAAAAATGTTTGAAAAAATTTCAAAGTCAATTTTGTGAAAAAATTTTCAAAGTCAATTTTATCGTAAATTTTCTATGTCAATTTTTGCGTACGAATCGTGTTTCGAATCGGCAATGCTATACGGGAATGGTATTGCTAATTAGCAGGATTAAACGAACCATGAATCGTGTCTCTCTAAATTTCCTAATTAGATTTGATGGGGGATCACGTATCAGCACAATCCATCTCGGACCCACTAATTACCAGCATCACTCCCGTTTAGCATTGTCGATTAGAAACACGATTCGTATACCATAATTTACTTAAAATATTTTTCACAAAAAAAATTTCACAAAATTTCAGGTAATGATTCTCAATACCTTGATCGATGCTCTCCATGAATTTTTAGAGAAACATTTAATTTTGTGAAAAAACTTTGTAAAATATTTCAAAGTCAATTTCGGAAAAAAAAATTCTATGTCAATTTTGCCGTACGAATCGTGTTGCGAATCGGTGATGCTATGCGGCAGTGCTCTCGCTAATTAGCAGGATTTATTGAAACATGAATCGTTTCCCCTAAACTTCCTAATTAGATTTGATGGGGGATCACGTATCAGCATAATCCATCTCGGACCCACTAATTAGCAACATCACTCCCGCTTAGCAATACCGATTCGAAACACGATTCGTACGCAAAAATTGACATAGAAAATTTTCCATAAAATTGACTTTGAAATGTTTTCCAACTTTTTTACAAAATTTCAGAGAATGATTCTTAACACCTTGATCGGTGCTCTCCATGAATTTTTTGAAAAAAAAAGTTTCTGAATTTGTTGACCCTCTCATGAGGACACGATTCGACGGGAAGTCAGGTATCAAATCAATCCATATCGAACCCGCTAACTAGCGAAATCATTTCCACATAGCACCACCGATTCGAAATAGGGTTAATACGGCGAAATTGACATTGAAATCCATACAATTTTCGTGAAATAATTGAAAAATTTTGCATGAAAAAGCCCGATGTCTGGGCATTTTTTGACCAAAAAATTCGGTGGTTCGGCCAAAATTTCCTACCGAACCGAACCGAACCGAACCGCCCAAAAAACACCGAATTTCCGAACCGAACCGAACCGAACCGAATATTCGGTCGCTTCCTGGTATGAATATGTGGTGCGGGAGTGAAATATCACGTTTATCTCAACTCAGAAATGCACGTACTATCTGTAGAGCACAGTTCTGCAGATCGGTTTATTATTATAACTCTCTGAATTTAGTAAATCCCTACATAGTGTGGCATGAGGTAATGTATGCCAAATAGAATAATGTGATCCTCTCTAGCCATACTTGTCCGGCTTCAAGTATCTTCCCCTGATGCATCCCTTAGTGACACAACCCGAGAGAGAAATGCGACAAGAATTGAAATAAATAAACTGAAAATTCATACTGATTCTCAACTTTTTTTACTCCTTCACTGGACAGTGGACACTGTTTAACAATTAAAATAATTAAAACTACAATTTGTGATATTAAACAGTTTTATCGTAAATTCTAAAAATAGATAAATTCCTTGTATATCCTTTCTCCTCTCTCCCGGTCTTCAATCGCTTGTGTCTTGCTCTCTACGGCAGTTATTGCAGTTCTCTCTCTCTCTCCCCCTCTCTCTCTCTCTCTCTCTCTCTCTCTCTCTCTCTCTCTCTCTCTCTCTCCCTCCGTCTCTCTCTCCCTCTACCTTATCCCCCTCTCTCTCCCTCTCTCTCTCCCTCTCTCTAAATGTGGACAGTGTACTCTGCTGCAGAAGAACGTGTATATCCGCTATATTGAGATCTCGGAACTTTGGACCATTTACAAGACCAAACAGGAATAAAGCAGTTATATAAATTATGTAAGGAAAAGAAGATAAAATTGAATGTCTGAAGGGTGTGTGTCTGATTTTTTCCACCCGACTCTAGATTTAAAAATATGAGCTAGTTCTATCGCCTCCTATATGATAATATATGTTCAGCGCTTACAGAATATAGTAACTCTCTACTTATAATAGCGTTGCTAAGCAACAAGCGACAAGCTATTTCTTTATGACAGAAGAGAAATAGAGCATACACAAAGTATGTGTCATTGTGTCATATGTGTCATTGTGTCATATAATATACTTCTGGAGACGTGATGGTGAGGTGTGAACAATGATTGCTGCTCTAATGATTATACCGAATAAAAGATCTACTAGATATTCGTGGTATCATCTAAATTCCAAGTATCCCCGGCCCATCTAGTTAGGTGGCTAGTTACACCAGAATATATCTGCTTGCAGCGTATTGTTTTCATTTGATAACCCGCTAACAATGTACACACAGTGCAATCAGAGAGATGAGCGGCCGAGAGATGGGCGGGGGGAGATGAGGGAGGTACTGATGAATATGTTGAAAGGATTCTGTGATGAGGAGGATATGGTGATGTACCGGATTAGGGTTCAGTGATCTTCAAAAGCTTCTGTATTCTAGGTAGTTTGTGGAGGTAACTAAAGGATAACTATAGTTACTCAAATTTAGGGTTACTAAAATTAGGATAAAGGAATGATCTTTTTCCTGGTGTCGAACAAGGAAATCGTATATCATGACTTTATCAATCAATATTATATCTCTGATCTAATTAAGGTCATCTTTGATCCCTACTAATGATTAGTTTATCGTACTGCATTTATTGATTATTCGACCAGCGACCCTAAACAAACATCCTGTTGTAAATATATACAGCCAGCCTGAAATCCAAACCTAGACCCCAGAGCACTGGCCTGGCCTTATAGAACGGTGGTCAGAGTTACTCGAAATTAGAGTTACTAGGAATTACGGCCTCCCTTGCACCTCCGGAGATCTCCTGGAGCTGGAGACGTCCCCGGGTGATCTCCTTGAGATCTCCCAGCTGGGGGATTATAATAGAAAAACCACCAAAGACGAAATCTAGCACCAGAAAAGTGACTCAATAACAATTCTGACACACTTTTTTGGCAATGCATAACGTCCCGGGCGGTGCATCTATTATACAGGAACCGACCGAAACACTGAAACAGGTCAACAACCAAACAGAACTCGTTATTTAGGTCACGTGACTGGTTATCAGCCAATCAGGGACCAGTATTTCCTGCATCTATTATAGTTCCTCAGCTGGGACCTCACGGGGACGTCTCCAGGAGGTCTCCAGGAGGTGAGGCCGTTAGGATAAAGGAATGATATTGATAGTACGTGCTTTTGCTTGGTCATATATTACATTGCAATATCATGACTTGATCAATCAAGATATATCTGATCTAATTAAGGTCATATTTGACCCTACTAACTAGTAGTTTATCGTACTGCATTTATTGATTATTGAACCCTAAGAAAACATTCCTACTGAAATTATACAGCCAGCCTGAAACCTAGACCCAAGAGCATTGGCCTGGCCCTACAGAACAGCGGTCAGAGCATTGACTCAACCCCTAATCCCTAATTCGACCGGCATCCCTAAACAAACATCCTAAGCCCCTAATCACTATGAAACCAAAACCTGAAGATGCAGTTATAACATTCAAAAGTGACTAGCTCATTATATGTATAGATCCTCAAGTGCAACTGTAATTGGTAATTTATGGTTTCTAAGAACTATTAACTATGGATTAAAATTTTGTAGACAGAAGTGTGATAAGAGGGGTGAACCAACGTCGACGACGCCCACTTTAGCCATTTAGTGTGTTTTTAATAAAAATTACGAATATAATTTCTCAAAGTTACCTTAATTGTATCGAATGGATGTCCAACTATAAGCCCCGCCGCCCCTGAAAAAAAGGAGTGTTAGTTTGGTGTACGTGATGTGTCGTGGTACCCGTTAGACAAACACAGGACACCACAGGAGCAGGAAGGCACAAGACAAACAGGGGAAGAGGCGGTATTTCTGTAATACAAAATGAAAGTCCAAGAGACACAGAATACGAGGGGAGTACCGGTATTAAAAATAACACGAATTCCTAAATAAATACTATGTTAAAATAAGCTGGGTATTACTCTTTACACCCATCGAATGGAACATTGTACAAGTGAATTGAGACATGTGTGATTACCAGGAACCGACCGAATCAGGAGATACTGGTTCCTGATTGGCTGATAACCAGTCACGTGACCTAAATAACGATTTCTGATTGGTTGTTTACTTGTTTCGGTCGGTTCCTGGTAGTGTGATTACCTGCAGCTGTGCCAGATATGAAACCGTCAATATGACTCATTCTAGCTCATTTCCTTGGTCTTCTTCTTTTCAGTGCAGAATAACTTGCACAATTCGTTTCGTTGTAGATTAGTTATGTGCCGCGTGTGGCAAGGGGTCCTCACACGCAATTATCTCAGTTTGAGCAGATTGATCAACAACAAAATAGGTCGTGTGATTAAGTTCTTGCTGGCCCTAAGCTTAAATAGTGGCAGGCTTGAGATTAATTAAATGTCGTCACATCAGGATATAACCCGGATATATCAGATAATCAGGCCCTGATATCCTGAATTGTCTTACGGGCGATAGCCTATCTAGACCAGTCATATGATGCATGATAGGGAACATAATTGATCTAAATGTGATTCCACTTCTAGGGCACTCCAATAGGTCCCTAGAACCACCAAAAAAATTTGTCACTCTTCATCAAATGAATAAATAATAAATAAACAAGGAAGTGAAACTAGAGGGTTCTGTACAGAGTTTCTCTTTACTATTCACATCATTTACATTCTAAAAAATGTGGTTTTTGGGCCACGCCCTTATACCTGTATTTTCAGTCATGTGGTCAAAACTGAAAACCATCTTAGGAAACGAGTAGAGAAGAAATCAAGGGCACTAAAGTGTGTAGCGTCCTCGCATTAGTGGGGGTAGGTGCCGGAATTAAGTCTCTATCTCATCTGGTTAATTAGATAATTGGATAATTAGGCATGCGCATAACCGTTTTTTGGCTATATGGCTATAGCCACTTATAAATGGTTTAGAGACTTTTCACTGGTGCCATTTTGTAGGCAATGGCCAAGTTATGGGGGTCGACGTCGGACTTTTAAGCTCTATCTTCAACCGTTTAGCCGTTATTTAGCTTTTAAGGTGCTGAAAATGAGCAAAAAACGGGAAAAAGCCCGATTTTTACTCATTTTCAGCACCTTTGAATCGAAATAACGGCTAAACGGTTGGAGATAGAGCTTAAAAGTCCGACGTCGACCCCCCATAACTTGGCCATTGCCTACAAAATGGCACCAGTGAAAAGTCTCTAAACCATTTATAAGTGGCTATAGCCATATAGCCAAAAAACGGTTATGCGCATGCCTAATTATCCAATTATCTAATTAACCAGATGAGATAGAGACTTAATTCCGGCACCTACCCCCACTAATGCGAGGACGCTACACACTTTAGTGCCCTTGATTTCTTCTCTACTCGTTTCCTAAGATGGTTTTCAGTTTTGACCACATGACTGAAAATACAGGTATAAGGGCGTGGCCCAAAAACCACATTTTTTAGAATGTAAATGATGTGAATAGTAAAGAGAAACTCTGTACAGAACCCTCTAGTTTCACTTCCTTGTTTATTTATTATTTATTCATTTGATGAAGAGTGACAAATTTTTTTGGTGGTTCTAGGGACCTATTGGAGTGCCCTAGAAGTGGAATCACATTTAGATCAATTATGTTTTTTTTCGGTCCAAAACCGACATCATATGACTGGTCTAATCCTCAATTCTCAAAATACTTATTATCCGGGCTATCCGAGCCTCTATCCTTCCAGGAACCGGAGATATATCAGATATAAGATATGCAAAATCAAGGGTAGGCAGGGAGTTTAAAAAACAATCTGACTTTAACTATAAAACCATTTAAGCCTGCCATATCAAAACTTGATTATTAGTTCATCCCTAGCCCTGACTCGCCGTAAAGAGCTGTGATTGCTTGACATACGCTACAAGCCCCTCGGTGTGATGGTTATAATATGGCACAAGCTAACGTGACTGCTAGCAACACTCAAGTCTCAACAGAGACATCCAGAACTGAAGTTTTAAAGTCTTTTTAAAAACTCGGTGGGACGGTTTTTTATTTGGAAAAATCTGATCTCGCCAATTTGTTACGCGCGGCGCCGCGCGCAGTACTATTTTGAAAGCACGCGCGTAATATAATTGCGCGTGCAAATTTTTGTTCAATTTGCCATCGCCATTTTTTGACAACTGGCGGCCGGCGTCCCGATCTGACAACACATTGAGTACTATTAAAACGCTCTCTTCTTTTCATAAAAGTGAATGTGACATACACAGTTAGATGTTGAAATGTGTACACCACACAACTGACCTCCTCCCTTGCTTTCTTTTCTCATTCTGGCCACAAGAATATAATAAGTTATATTATAACACACTATTCATGATCCAGATCAAGTCTATTCGACTGTCAACACGATAAACAGAAGGAGATATAATATAGATACCAGCAGTTATATAAACGATAAAATCCAACAAGTGGGTATAAATCGCTAAACTGATTCAATACCTGTCTCTGCCTTATAATAGGACTCACCAGCCAAGGGTCACCCCCGGCCTTCCTCTCTCTCACACCCCATCACGCCCGGCGACGGAGGTATTAAAAAAGAGAGAAACATAAACCGTTAAAAAGTCCCCTATCCCTCAAAAGAGAGGGTGAAGTTTCTTTGTTGTGTGTGAAAGTGCATACAAAACACAAAATACAAACCGACATAATAAAAGTATCACTTCCTGCCCCTAAAAAAGAGCGGTTACTGGACACCGGATAACGACTGGCGATAAAATCCAATTCCGCCCAGCGAGAGAGTAGAAATTTGTTCAGTGGTCTGTCCAATGGAATATATATCATGTACTTACAACAGTTACTCAGTACTTACACAAAAACGGGGTCAAAGTCAGTGTCATGTTTTGGGAAAAGTTCTCTCTCGCTGGGAGGTTGGCTGCCTAAACTTTATATGGAGATATATATGAAAACACGAGTACACGTCAATAAATAAACCCTTAGATAAATTAGTCGGATGTAGCACACAGCGTAACAACTTAAAAAAGTTTCTAAATAAATTATGTGTTTTAATAAATTAAAAAAAGGGGGCGAACTACCACCAGCACGCAGCCCCAACCTGCTACTCCATTGACTGGGCAACTTGCCCAAATATATAAATCTGATGTATAACGACCAGTATAATAAGACGTCCAGAGCGGAGGGGACTGAGAAGTGAGGTGGTATTTCGAAAGCACCTAATATGGCTCCTCTTTCAACCGTGTTGCGTTTAGGTAGGTACTAGCATCTGGCATCACTTGACCTGAAATGTAAGAGGGAAGTTAAGAAAATGTAAGAGTGATGTCACTGTACATAATGTCTGTTATAATAGTCACCCACTCCAACACAACGAAACACTTGATCTACCGAACCTTCACAGAGCGCACAAGGAACTGTAAGCTGAACCGGACACCCCCGTGGCCGTCCCCCACACACACATAGCATACTTTTGTGTGTAAGTGGATAACACAACAAATGAAGCCCCTGTCTCACAGACACCGTCTCCTTTTGGGGGGAATGAATACCCCTTCTTCCGGGTAGGAACTGAGGCCCCCACACAAGTGCACACAGCAGCAGTGTAACGCTACTCGGCTCCCGCTTTACACACACATTTCACCACGTGTTGAAACACAGGGAGGGAGAGCGCCGCGCAGTCAACGTTGCTGCGCGCCCGCCCCGAGTACTTTCTTTGTGTCCGAGGTTCCCTCGCGCTACACGAACCGGTGCAGTGTTGTGAGACAGTGGCAACCACGCTATGCTAAGAGAGGGGGGAACACATTCGATATGTGTATGTGACCTCACCCCCACACACTATAATTCCCTCTGTGTGTTTTCTTACCGGAGGGAGCTTTGAACGTAGACACACACATTTCCTTTCCTCTAAAGTTGATGTTGACATCAGGGACCTTGGCAATTCGTTGCCGTTGGGGGAACACTAGCTCGCCCTTTTTCAGCTAGGGGAATATGTGTGTGTAAGAGGATTATGTGTGCATGCCACACCTTATATTCATATGTCCCAATCTCCCTCTCTGTCTCTCTCAGGTCTCTCTCCCTGTCCCTTTCGGTGACTCTCTGTCGCTATATCCCTTTCTCTCCAGTTCCCTTATTATATATCTCTCTGTCTCTCTCACTCACCCTCTCTCCTCACTCTCTATCTCTATCTCTCTCTGTCTCGCTTACCTGTTTAACAAACTTGTAGGGCCGTTTTAGGGCTGAGGATTTGGCATTCTCAAGCTGATCAAGATCCTTTAAAGCCCTAACTCTCTGGGCCTCCAGCGTCATAAACGTGTTTAGCATTAGCTGGTACCTGGATAATTGAAGCAGTTTTAGAGAGCAGGTCGAGCAAGTTTTCAGTGTCAGGGTTGCCTTACTTGACACTGTTTCCGGGTTTGAACAGTGTCAGAGTTGTGACAACTGATATACTAGGAAGGGGATGTAAACACACAGACTATCTCTTCCTTATTCTCTGTCATCATGACACACTCTGTTGTTAATGATATGGGCAATTGTAATATATCAGGGTCAATAAAGTCCGAACTTATTGACCCTAATATACACAGAGTCTCAATTGTCCACATATAATACATCATTTATCATTACGAGACTCATAGTATAAATTTGGACAACTCAACAATTAATTCATGATACACTGGTACCCAAGAGTAGAATCTGATAGAGATTAGTGATAAAAGTGATAACAGTATAATATCTGATTACTGATAACCGGTTGCCTTATTGTTGAACAAAACAAATAACCGTTAAATGAACAGCACCACATACGTTTCAGAGATTTTTAGGACTTCTGGGTCCGATTCAAAGAGAGGTTTTTCAATAGAGCAATACATATGGTTCTGAAAGAACATGTCCAATAGGTGCTTAGTGTCCCGCCTCTTGCACTTCGAATCTCTTACCCTGTAGGGAATGATAAGGGTGAGTGAAACCAAAAGGGGAGAGAGAGATAAATATATAGCACTTGGAGAGAGATACTAGATAGACCTTAGAGAGAGAAATAGATAGACCTTGGAGAGAGATAAATAGATAGACCTTGGAGAGAGATAAATAGATAGACCTTGGAGAGAGATAATATCTATAGTCATTACACTGCCAAGCAGGTGATAACTTACACTTTCTGCGGCTTGTACGGGGGCAATTCAATCTTCGCTTTCGGTATAGGACAGGACCATTGCTTGTGCCCAGCAACTCTGTGGTAGATAATGGGAGTGTTATAATCAGTGTGGTAGATAATAGGGGTGTTAGGAATGTGGTGATGCAGTAATATCCCAGATCTAGCGAACCCTCACAGACGCTTAAGTCGGATTTTTTGAAACTGTCACCCCAAAATGACCGCGCATGTGAAATTTATCAAATTTGACGCGCACACCACACGTTAACATGTGATGTGACGCGCAAAAACATTCCGCGCACGAAAAGGGGGGTGACAGTTTCAAAAAATCGGACTTTATGAGCCACACAACTCACACAGAGCGCGGTGTGAGCCACACAGAGCGCGGTGTGAGCCACACAACTCACACAGAGCGCGGTGTGAGCCACACAAACCTTTGAAGAGGGTCACAGTTTGTTTTAATGTTCGGTTTAACAAAGTTTGATTTGGCGGGTAACTTGGGTGCGTTGGAGTTGGCATTGAGCTTGAGTTGTTGAGTTTGTACCATTTGGTTCCCTGTTTCCCTTGCCTCCTCTCCCATCACATTCACCTGTGTAAAACACATGTTAATTAATTAATTAACTTAATTAATCAATTTAATTAATTAGCAGTTGTACAGGTGTGCAGGTGTGTACCAGTCACAGCAGAACCACAGAAGTGAGAAGTAACGGACAATAAGTTGGAATGTAACCAGTAATTCGACACCCCTTCCATACATATTTGTAAGGATGAGGTCATCCGGCTCCAAAATAAAACACTAAAAAAGTAACACAACTTACCGGGTTTGTCGAGTGTTTGATGCTTGCTTGTTTTTTAACGTCCTTCAGTTTCCGAGACATGAATTCGTCGTCTATTTTTGGCCTATCACAGGGTCCATATCGCACTCCAAACATCCTAGGACCTCGCTCCATCGAACCGATAACTGCTCCCTCCTTTTTACGAGTCATGGCATCTTTCCTGAGGAGCAGTATGTGATTAAAAGAGGTGTCCTAGAAATAGCAAGCACGCTGTCGTCACAGTGCAGGTAGGTCGAACTGTTCGTATAAAAGCACGATCAGTTCAACGGATAGGAGAATTACAAAAGAGGCTTACTTTTCAATTTCAATAATTTCCTTCTCTCTGTCCTTCAGAATTTCCTCCTTTTTCTCCTTAAACTGCTTCACCACATTTTTCTTTGTTTTTTCCGGTTCAACCTCTGAAACGGGCGGTTCCTCCTCCTCGGCTATTATCGGCTCCATTTCTTCATCTAGTACTTCCTGTTTTGGTTTTTCCGGAGAGGTAGTTATATCAATAACTTTCTCACGTTCAATCTGAAAAAGAGAGAGTTTTAGTTGTAGCCTAATTCAAAAAGCTCATGCTGTACTTCTCAAAACATTTTCATTTTTAATTATTTCACACTACCCCCCGTACTTACCCCCAGACACTACCCCCAGACTTACCGGTGTAACTTTGCAGACTTGGGATCTCTTGTAATCTCGCCTCATGGGAGACACACTACTACTGCTGCTCAACCTTCTCTTAGATTTCAGGGAGGAGGAGCCTCGACCAGGGCTGAAAGACTGCCGGCGAGGCGAGGGAGTGGTGCCAAACATTTGGTGTCTAGGGGAGGGGTTGCTACTAAACATTTGATGTCTAGGACTGGGGTCTGCACTGCTGCCGCTGCTACTAAATATCTGGTCTGAATTTTCAGTGAATGTCTGGTGCCGGGGAGAGGGATCCGTGCTACCGCTGCTTGTAGAATAAGCGGGACTTGGCGCTATAATGGCCGCCTGGGGGAAATAGAGATTGTTATAATTGGGGAGGAGACGTTTGAGACAATCATTAGGGGAACCCTTTGTTATGTTCTAAACCTCCTCTCTCGCCGGCACGAAGATAGAGGGTCGAATAAGACAAGGGAGCCCCCTAAAACAATCTCAGGTTGATTATTATATGTATATAATGGGGGTGGTATGTTTACCTGTTTACTTTCCTCTGCTGTCACGTAGTCAGTTGGAAGGTTGAGGAAGTAATCAGCGCTTGACATGTCAATATCACTAGCAAAGTCCCCACTAGGGCTGGATCCCACACTTCCTGGACCCATCGAAATACTGTTGGACATCCGGAGACGCAGCTTGAGGGATTCACGCCGCACCTGTTAGTGTGTCATTGATCAGTTTCATATGAAAATATGCGATGGAGAGTAACATTAATTAATTAATCAATTAATTAATTAAATATTAAACAAACCTTCTCCAGAGGCAGCAATCACAAACAAACAAACAACAAACCTTCTTTTCATTTCCAATAATTTCATAACTACTCGGTGAGAAATCGAAGAAGTCGTTTGACGGTGAGAGTGGAAAATCGCCAAAATCACCAAAATCACTATAGTCACTGAGAGATTGGGGGATATGGATGTTAAAACGTTGCCACCAGGATAGTTCATTGAGGGGGCCGTCTTATTCACCTTGAGGGTACACTTTCTTCAGGAAAGAAAGAGTCGTGGAGAGATCTAGTGGAGCTCAGATCGTCTGTGAGTCCCAGAACCTCGGGATGAGGAAGGAGGAAGGTCATTTCAGAGACATTCTATGGATATATTAGTTGGTGGTTAATGTATTAGTTAGTGGTTAAACATCAATCAATGATGGGCCCGTCGATCCTTTTCTCTCTCAAGCTGACATTTGCTTTGTTCAAACCCGGTGAAATAGGGTCGAGCAAGGTAAAATCACAGGTGTCAAAAAGTGGTTAGTCAAGGTTTGAGATGGGATTAAATCTTGCCTAGGGTGATATGATCTAACCCTATGCCGAAAACAAACTGAACTAAATAGGTTTTAGGCCCTCACTCGGGGTTTATGATGTTCCCACTGTCATAGCCCTTACGCTGAGCGCAACTTGAAGTTTGAACCTAACAAATACCCCACTTTTGGGCCTATGCATTGTTACTTGTTAGTGCTAGGAGAACGCCGTTTTGATCGGTCGATCGAAGCAGCGCCCCCACCGCTAACAAGCCTACTGAAACGAAACTTTCCCTGGACACTGCTTGTGGGGGGTTTCACTCCCCCACGCCCCCTGACCGAGGCTGCCGCCCCTGGACCCGGACACAAAGGGACTTGCTGGGCCGAAGGCCCAGTGCCGTCAGCCGTCCATGAGCGAAACCAGCTCATTTCCGAGGTTACTCATGGGTTCATACCGGCGTGGCTTTCTCACAGAGACCCCACGGCCCAGTGTAAAAACTTAATTCTCCAAAACCTTAACCACCTCTCAGCGAATCTTCCCAACGTAAAGTCTGATTTTAAATAACTGTCGTTTTTACCGCACTCGATTTTGCTCTATTATGACAATAACTCCGGTTCCTGATGAGATAAAGACTTGAAACTTGGGGGTTGCGAAGAACATGCTAAGTTCTTCCTAATCTCCAAATTTCAAGTCTCTATCTTATCAGGAACTGGAGATATTGTCATAATAGAGCAAAATCGAGTGCGGTAAAAAACGACAGTTATTTAAAATCGGACTATAGAGGGCGGACGCGGGACGCTAGAAGTGGGAAACCGGAAAGTCAAAAGAAGCGAACTGTGTGGGAAAAAAAGCAAAGTAAAATTACAGGGTGTCCTACTCTCTCCGGATTCCCCCTCAGCCACCTGCTGTGGGCAGACGATCTTGTTTTACTAGCTACCAACCCGGTCACCGCCCAAAAACTCCTCGATGTGCTCGGCAAGTTCTGCAAAGACTGGGGGTTAGAAATCAATGTGGGGAAAACTAAGACACTGGTTTTCAATGCTGAGCACTTGGACGGCCCCCTTCCCCAGCTCAAACTCGGCTCAAACCTATTGGAGAAGACGTCCGAGTACTGTTACCTTGGTATCAACCTTCAAGCGGACGGCAAGTACAAGAAGCCCCAAGCTGACCTCTGCACTAAGGCAACTAGAGCCGTGTACTCGCTCAAGAAGGCAATTAGGAGAGACGTTATATCCACCAAGAGCCTTTTTATCCTCTTTGACACCCTCATCAAACCTATCCTGTTCTATGGCGGCCCAATCTGGTCACCCAGGGCTTACAACATCTGCAAAATTCTAGGTACTAGCATGAGCAGCCGCACCAGTTTGAAGAGAATTGCAGCAGATCCCACTGAGAAGGTACACATCAGTTTCCTGAAGTGGGCGCTGGGGGTCAACAGGAGGACCTCTAACGTGGCTGTATGGAAGCTTGCCGGACGCCAGCCTCTCGCTCTAGACAGGATAAGGCACACTCTATCCTTTCTCAAGAGGCTCCAAACTATGGATAGCTCATGTCTAGCCAAGCGAGCTCTTACTGAACAAGAGAAGTACCACCTACCTTGGTTCAAGTCTATATTGCCCCTCCTCCAGCTGGATGAGATCTATCGGTTACCTCACATGGACGCCGCTCGAATCATTAGAGATCCCAAAGCAGTCCCACCACCACCCCCTAACCCTGTCGCCTCTCCCGACCCTCCTCTTGCATCAGGCTGGTTTAGACCCTGGAAGGTGAACAACATCCTCAGCTGTGCTTTTCGATCCTGTTTAGACGAGGCAGCAAACTCGCAATCCAAGCTCTCCTTCTTTAAGCGGGTGATACTGGATTTCTCTCCAGCCAAGTATCTACATACCGTATCCAACTACGGAAACAGAACCGCCCTTAACCGTTTTCTTACTAGCTCCCACCATCTTGCAATCGAAAGAGGTCGCTACTCGAGTATCCCTAGGGACAAAAGAATTTGTTCCTGGTGTAATGGAATCGGCTTGTCTCTTGTGGAAGACGAGGAACACCTCCTATTCACCTGTCTTCAGTACATAACCCCCAGAATCAAGATGTCTGACGACCTGAGAAAACATGGCCTAGCGATTCCAAACTCTACTGATGACCTGACTCATACCCTGAACCACCCTATTGCATCTAACATTCTGGCTCAATATGTTAACACATCTCTCACTCTGAGAGGTCGGGGGGACTCGTTGCAGGAGGGCGCGCCGTCTCACCCCTAGAGTGGGGGGCGTGGGCTATACCCTTACGCGCGGGGTACACCTGTGCTTCGTCATCTCTTCCTCTCTTCCTTTGTCTGGTTTCCCGCGTCTTTTGTACACCGGCTCCCACTCCTCCCTTCCTCAACCCTTATTTCCTGCCCTACTTCTTCTCGCCTGCTGACTCCAACCCTTTCCACCCCCTCCCTGGAGCCCTCCGACAGTCCCTTCCTGCTCTCCGTCTCTACCGCCCTGTCAGACCTCCTCCTCATACTCCTCGTTCCAGCTCTCCTCTGATACCCTCTGTTCTAGGCTACCGTCCCTTTGATTCAGGTCACCGCCTCCACTTCTTCTCGACTGCTGACTCCAACCCTTTCCACCCCTTCCCTCTCTACCGCTCTGTCAGACCTCCTCGTATTCCTCGTTCCAGCTCTCCTCTGATACCCTCTGTTCCAGGCTACCGTCCCTCTGATCCAGGTCATCGCCTCCTCTGCTCACTGGGTGCTCCCCCTCTCCTTCCTCACCTCCATCTCTGGCCCTCCTTCATCGTTTCCAGCCCTCACCACCCTTTTTCCTGTCCGTGGTTTCCATCTACTTCCTCTCTCTGAGTTGCATCTCTCCGTCAGTCCCCTGTCCCCGACAGCCTGGCTCCACCGACTCTCCGCTTCCTTCTCGTCGTCTCCACCGCTGGTCTGGACTCCTCCATCTCCCTCCTCGTTCCAGCCCCCCCCCCCCCCTTTTTGATCCGGATCATCGTCTCGCCTCTTGCTCTTCTGGTACTCTCACCTTTTCCATTCCTCACCTCTGGCCCTCCTTCATCTCACCCTTTTCTCCAGACCTCGCTGCCCTTTCCCAGGAACCCATCCCTAGCTGCTCTCAGTGCTCTTCGTCAGCCTCAGTCCTCCTTACCTCCGGTCCCCCGCTTCCCGCACGTTGTCTTACTACCTCTATTCCCTTCTTCCTTTCCCCCTGTTTAAGTGCTCCCTCTCCACCTCACTGCTGTTCACCTCTCTCTTAGCATCGTGTTTCTCTCTCTCACCCTTCCACCCGGTCATTCCCACTCCCTTAACCACACTGTTCTCTTCTCCACTTACCACCAACTCTATCACTATGCACCCCCCCATACGTTTAAGTTTAAGTTTAAACTTTAAGTTTAATCACTATTTATCACAAAGTCAATATAAAAATATTAAAACCTTGTCCCGCTCTTACACCAAACATATTTAATATAAATAGATATAAAAAATAAGCTACAAGGCTGATGTGAAAGCACCAGCGGTTACCTAAAGCGGGTTAAGCTAGTTCACGATACAATGAGGCAGATAACATCAGCATAAACTGCACAATTAAATAACTGAGATACAACGGCTTTTGAAAAAGTGCACAAACAAACCAACACAGCCCGCAGACAAACAAAACGAACAAACAAACAACCAAACAAATAAATAAGCAAACAAACAAACAAATAAGTTAACACTAAACAGACAGGCAAACAAGAAAGTTAACAAACAAGCATACATACAAACAAACAAACAAAAGAACAGTCAAATAAATAAATAAATAAACAAACAGGTACAAGTGAACATCAAAATAATAACAACAGACATAATATCAGATGAGACACACACGGTTAATAGGTAATAATAGAGTTCAGCATCACGAATAGTTTATTGTCCATACATGGCATAGTTTTTTATCGGTAAAAACGTTAAAACGGTATGTATGGATCTTCTTGATACCTTGATCCCTTCTCCCTCCCCCATCTCCCTCCCCACTTCTCCAGATTTCCTCTTTTTTTAACTATATTTATTTTTTGAGTGTGTTTTTAAATTATTAATTAAATTATTATTGTATTTTCTTGGGTCGGGTAACACCGACCTGAATCATTTTTAAAACTTGTCTAAAAACTTGTCTAAAAAGTTTAAGTTTAAGTTTAAGTTTAAGTTTACGCACAATTTATCACAAAGTCACACAATTAATATATAACTTCGTCCCGCTCTTACACCATACACTAATAAAGTGATACAAGGCTGAGAGGTGAAAATATACAGTTCACATCAGCGGTTTCCTAAAGCGGTTTAAACAATACTTAGAGACAGTGATACACATCCTAGTAGCATTAGATGCACAAAATACGAGGAACAAGGGGTTATAGAAAACAAGGTAACGAACTAACAAAACAAGCAGACAAACATAAAAACAGATTAAACAGAATACACAAAGTCACAGACGCAAAACACAACATCAGCAGTCAATACAAAACGGTTAATACAAAAACATACTAACACACGTACAAACACATTCACAGACAAACAGACAATCACAAACACATACACACAGATTCGGTAATAAATAAATAATAAATTAGCTGTCCTTCAAACACACACTCACTGAAGAGTCCTTGACAAGTTTTTTATCGAGAAAAACGTATTGAGAAAAACGGTATCCTTGACAAGTTTTTTATCGAGAAAAACGTATTGAGAAAAAACGGTATCCTTGACAAGTTTTTTATCGAGAAAAACGTATTGAGAAAAACGGTGTGTATGGTCTTCTTTCTTCATTCTTCGGCATAAAACTCAGCCAGTCTGGAACCTCAGCTACTCAAACTCTGCTAAACAACTCAGAGGCCAGAAAATGTTAACAATTTACACAAAATGCACACTTGAAAATATTAACTCATTGACTCAGTCATAGGTGGTCCCTCTACTAAGTCTCAGGTAGATGTAGGAAGGAATGGTGTAGAAAGTAGGAAGGGATGTAGGAAGGAATATAGGAAGGAATGGTGCAGAGTAGAGACAGTAGGTCAGGTGGGATGTAAGGAAGCTGGAGAGAGGGTCTGGAAGAAGAGACAGCACCTAGGACACGGGAAACCCAGGAACGAACCAGGTAAGGACAGGGAGGCAGACTATTTAGTTCCATGGGGGGGATCCCATGGTATACTTTGGTATACTTTGGTATACTTTGGTATATGGAAAATCCCAAAAAAATATGTGGAAAGTACCAAAGTATACCAAAGTATACCATATCTTTTTAATAACTTTAAAGTACTTTAAAGTGTTAATTTACAACAGTTAAGGCTTTAAAACATTTTATATAAGCTTTCTTGACTCATAAAATTGGACAATGGTGCTAAATAGGCTAAATTCATAGAATCGAGGGAAAATATTACCTATAAAATGGTGAGTCAGAAAACTGGGGTTTGACAAATTGGGACCCATTTGAGTATGATAAAAAAACTTTTAAAAAGTCAAGAAAATGTTCAAATAGTATTTGGTAAAGTCTCCAAAAATTTTTCAAAAATTGCCTTCACCGGGAATCGAACCCGAGTGGCAAGCCTAGAAGCACTAGCCGGATGATGTAACAAAAACGTAAAAATCGGTTTAATAAGCGTTATATTACCAACTTATAAAGAAATAAGGATGTAGTTTTACAAATTTAGTCATTTATGTTAACTTATCGCTTAAATTTTACCTTTTTCAAAATTTTTATGGTATACTTTGGTATACCTTGGTATACTTTGGTATACTTTGGTATACTTTGGTATATGGAAAATCGCTGAAAAAGTCGTGGAAAGTGCCAAAGTATACCAAAGTATGCCATGGGATCCCCCCCAGTTCCATGGAACTGCAGGAAGAAATGATGTAGGATTGAGAAAGCAGGTCATAGGTGGGATATAGGGGAGCTGGAGTGTGGGTCTGGAAATAGGGCGTGGTGGCAATGGTAGCGAGAGACAGCAGACAGGACACGAGAACCTAGGTACGAACCAGGTAAGGACAGGGAGTTAGACTATTTAGTTCCAGGAAGAAATGATATAGGATTGTGTCAGCAGGTCATAGGTGGGATATAAGGGAGCTGGAGTGTGGGTCTGGAAGTAGGGCGTGATGGCAGTGATCGCGAGAGACAGCAGACAGGACACGAGAGCCCAGGAGCGAACCATGTAAGGACAGGGAGGCAGACTATTTAGTTCCAGGAAGGAATGATGTAGGATTTAGACAGCAGGTCATAGGTGGGATATAAGGGAGCTGGAGTGTGGGTCTGGAAGTAGGGTAGTGGTGGCAGTGATAGCGAGAGACAGCAGACAGGACACGGGAACCCAGGAACGAACCAGGTAAGGCCAAGGGAGGGATCTATTTCCCAAAAGTTGTGAAACAGGATCAGATTTAGAACCGCATGCAAGGAATATTATAGGCAGGGAATAATGAGGCGTTTATGTGCGGAGCTGGAGCCTGGGGGAAAACAACAGATTTACTGTGAAGTTAACTGGACTGGGTGCCCAGGAAATGATGCAGGTAGAATTGTGCCGGGAAGATGGTGCGGTACTGATATAATGCCGAGTGAGGTTTATTCAGGTCCATAAGCCAAAGTAAACATATGGGTTGTCAAGGCCTTTTTAAACATCGGCAAGGTTTCTGTGGTTCGAATTTCTTTAGGTAGGCGATTCCAGATCCTCGGAGCAGCTATACTAAAAGCTCTCTCAGTGGTTTTGTAGTTGTAGTTACTGTGTACCTCTTCCAGTCTTGTCGTGTCACAATCGACTCTTAAACTCATCGGTTTTTGTTTCCGTCTTTGTAGCATTTCTGATATGTATCCAGGCGTCCCATTATTCAGGGATTTGTATACCATCATACAGATCTTATATTCTATTCTGTGTCTAACAGGTAGGAAGTGGGATTTTTTCCGTAGATCTGTTACACCACGTCTGCTACGTTTACCATGGACAAAGCGAGTGGCAGAGTTCTGTAGCTTCTGAAGACGCTTCACATCCTTGTCTTTGAGACCTATCAGTAGAGCGCTACAATAATCAATCTTTGAGTGTATCAGTGAGTTCACAAGTTGGGTCTTTTGCTTTTTGTTCAGTTTGCCTGCAATTCTCCACATGTTGACGAGTTGGTAGTTGCACGACTGAACAACTCTGGAGACGTGCTGGGACATCGTGAGTTCGCTATCGACCATGACGCCGAGATTCTTAGCAACTTGTGTAAAGTTCTCAAATTAGAAACAGCAATCCGACACCGGGGTCTCAGATAATAAACCACACCACGATCGGTCACAGAGTGAACCTGCAAAGTGGTACAACACCGAAGTGTCGAGAGTACCCTCGTATCCATTTTCAAACTTTTCAACACTACTTTAAACAAATTAATTTGAGATATGTCCTCAGGATGTTGAGACCGCCCGTAGGGGCAGGCAGAAGTTATGACGGAGAAACTTAATACCTCTGATGCAGATGCCGATCCACTGGAATGCTGGGATTTGTCGATGATGGAAAAACTTCGTTGTGCAGTAGAGGACGTTTTTTATATCAAGAACGGGCTCAAACAACCAAGTGAACAACAGGTTGATGGAGTATTGTCCAAGTTATTGGATTCTAGTTTGTATGATGATCCTGAGCAGTATATTGAGGACGCACTGCCGAAAGACTCCGAAATGAAAAAGTATAATATTGATCGTTTCATGGCTTTCACCGAGAACCTCTCTCGTCATATTTTTCGGATAGTGAGAGAAATAGGACCAGTTATGAAGGAGAAACGTCTGTATGCAACTGCCCGAATGAAAGAACGCCTGGAACTAGTGGAGTGTAATCAGAAGCTCAAGGAGGTACAAGAAGAGCTTGGCACTTTTAAGGAAGAAATCGACAAACATCGGGTAGCAAGGATTGAACTGCAAGAGAAGCTGATTGAAGCACAAAATACTTTGATTGAAGTACAAGGTCGGAAACTTAGTTCAGTGTCAGAGTCTGTTCAGAAGCATTTGCAGGGCTACTCCAAGGTGCTTGTACAGAATTGCTCTGCGGCTATTGCACCATCCCGCCTCCAAGCAGCATTGAAGAAAGCGACTGTACCCCATCCAAGTACAACCGCGGAAGAAGCAACTCTTGATCGCAAGTTGAATTTGGTTATATTTGGGCTGCCAGAAACTACGGCAAGGGCTACTGAGCATGAAGTTCAGGATATCTTTGGAGAGCTCAATGAAAAACCAGTCATATCTTCTACAAAGCGTATTGGCGAAAAGACTGATAACCGACCGAGACCAGTAATTGTTACACTTGAAAGGAGGGAAACTTTGTTACAACTTCTAAGAAAAGCAAAACAGCTCCGAGATTCAGAGAAATTCTCCTCGGTGTTTCTCTCCCCCGACCTAACACCGGAGGAGCAGCGAGAGCGGAAAACTCTCGTTGATACAGTGAAAGGACTGAGGCGAGACAATCCGAATGGACGATACTGGGTTAGCAGGGGGGTAATTAAATGTGGCTGACCTGCTACATGTAATTTGTACTCTAAAGAGACTTCAAAAGGAACCTTATGACTATCAATTTAGCCCACAAAAAGGGGCAGTATATGTTGTATTTTATCCAATATATACATTTTAGATTTAATAAATAAAAATAAATCGTATCCATCATGGAACCCGGTATTGTCGGATTGCTGTTTGAAAGTTCTCAAATTGAAATTTGCGACCGACCCAGCTGCGCGTGCGCGGCGCGCTAGATTGCGACGCGCATTTGGGTAATGCAGCGTACAAATATTTCGAAACTTTCTCAAAAAAAAACTTTCTCAAAAAAATTTTAAAGGCGACTTTTTAAAAAAAACAATTTAGTGAATTTCCAAAAAAACAACGGCCCGTATAACAATTCAAAGGCCCCCTGCATGAGACACCCAGGAACTTCACGAGAGGACAGAAACAAATACCAGGAAAAACCCGGTAGCAGGCTGCAGGAAACACCCAGTAGCAGGAGACACCCAGGTCCCAGTAGCAGGAAACACCCAGTAGCAGGAGACACCCAGGTCCCAGTAGCAGGAAACACCCGGTAGCAGGAAACACCCAGGTCCCAGTAGCAGGAAACACCCGGTAGCAGGAAACACCCAGGTCCCAGTAGCAGGGGACACTCCAGAGACGCTCGTATCTCGTATGAATACAGAATATCATGCGTCAGTATCGGTTTGTACAATGTACCCTAGCTATCAGCTTTGGATGGTGTTGTCTCGTGCTGTGGTTAGCTTCCTGTCAGTTTTCTGGGAGCCTGGAGGGGTTTGAACTTCTTACAAACATCAGACCGGAGGCCGTCTACTCCGCCTTTTGCATGGATGATGAATTGACGAATCTCTCCAAAAGATGGCTAGAACTATCTCTATTATCTTCACTCAAAGATCTGTTCTCCTTCCATTTTCCAGCTATCAACATTCGACGACAATCACTTCATATCACCTCTCTACAGCGAGAACTGTTTTCCCTGCCTTGCAGTCTGCAGAAATGGATTACTTGAACCCCATGTGTAGCAACTATCATGGTCATCAACGATCTCTTTTTACAACCGGACACCCAACTTGCTGCACGTTGCACCTCTCCTCATATTATTAGTGAAATGTCCTGTATGGCGGCGCCATACCCCATTTGATTATCAAATCGAGTGTGCTCAGATGGGGTCGCGTCGCCAGACAGAACACAACCATTGAAGAGAGAAAGCTGCACCACACATCCATGTGTGAATGTTGTCTTCTCAATCTAAAGACAATTCTATCTACTTGCCCTCACTCATATATTACTTTTCTCTAGAATACTATGGACCGTGTGACACACCCGTGGGTCAGAGAACCTCCCTATTACCCCCGAGAAAACGCAGAATCAGCTGGACCAAGTGGGCACTACCCGTTCAAGCGACCAATTGACTTGAAAGTAAGATCAAATTATCTAGTATCAATTATATGGCTATTTTTTGAAAAGTAATCCCAACTATAATTCTGAAATTCTGAACTTGTTTAGAAAAATGAGACAGAGTGGACATTGAAACGATATGTTGGACTTCCCGTTGACTGTAGGCTGAGTGCACCAGTTCCCCGGACCAAAATTAACAGTAGCCAAGGCGCCGGTCTTGAAGGTAATATTCATTTTGAGCCTCCAGTGCCTACTCCCTAGTGCCTATAAGATTCTTGCCTTGCTCGACCCTGTTTCACCACACCCTGCACGGCAATTTAATGTAAAGGTTGTTTTTATGAGCAAGGCAATGTAAAGGAGGGTTAGAACATAACGAAATATCCCTTGCTTCAGTTGGTGATCATTGGCTTGGCCCTCTAGAAGACAATCCTAGGAAGTTTAGTCGAACTGTGGAGGAGCCCCTAATGTATTCCAGTAAACCAGCCTCTCGATGCGAGGTTAGTAGTCCCCCATCCCCCTGTCCGGCGGTGCCAGACCTCGATTTGATTCTCAGATGGGATCCAGACAGCCATCCCTAACCATAACCGTTAGTAGTAGCAATTTAAGGTGCACATTTCACCATGTGAGTTGCGAGTTTGACAGTTGAGTATTTTTTGTTTCCCCCCATCAGGAGTGGTCGACGCTCCGTGCGATGTTACCCTCTCGAGGTGTCATCAGGCAGCAGAAACCTCCCAAATGGGGTGTTGGTCATGCCCTACCCCCTATAATTGGGGACGACAAAACAACATACAGCTTCTATAACAGCCCCATGACAGAGTAAGTTGTTGGGGAGCTCAGTTGGGTGAATGTCACCCGGCCGGAGGTGGTTGGCTTCATTCGGGTGACATGTTTTAGAAAAGGTTGAGATGGGACAATACAACCACTTTGTGTTACTGTTACATCAATATTAAATTGTGATATCAATCTTTCTCGATATACCAATCTCTCTCTCGAATTTGATACACTAAACATTCCAGTTCCTCTAATGACTGCTTCACTAAGGGGTGGGAAATGCCGCAACATGCACGATATTGTCGAGCATACTTCAATAATATATACACAACTTATCCCTCATCATGTCTTTCTTTCTCTATCTTTGTATATATCCTTTCTCTTTGTATAATATCCTCTCTCCCGACCTATCTCTAGCTCTCTCCAAACAATTCCTTTTTCAGCTATGCGGATGATATGCATTCGTGTAACAAGCTTTTCAAGATGTTTTAACTGCTGCAAGACCTACACAGAGGCACTTTTAAACACGGTCTACGAGATTTTACCAAGCCAGAGCAGAGAGAGACTGAGAGTGTAAAAAGAGGGACTGAGAGAGAGACAGATACGGAATTGGATGAATTATGAGTTGTAAACTTTGAAACTCTTTATCACACACATACATATTCCTGATTATTGTATATCCAGGATAAGAGATCCTGTTGGCCAGGCAATGATTAAGACAGGCCCCTTTGAATCAATGAATGAGGGCACAGTCACACTGGTGAATGTTCGGCCAACGTCAGTCACACTTATTTCTGCGCGCGCTTGGAACGCGCAACGTCTCAGGTGAAGAAAGTGTGACTTTTCAGTATTCACCGTGACGGAAATTACAAAAGGGGCAAAAGACTGGTTCGGGAATCGGGTTCGCTCTCATTTTCCTGATTTGTTTTTTACAAATTAAAACGCCGTATTTTAATCCCGAACTCCTAAGCTTAATAACACAAAACAGACATAAACTGCCTTAGATCCAACGCTTTATAAGTTACTTGGTACACACGCGATGTTTTTTTTTGTAATAAATACCCCTGATCATGTAAAAAGGTTGAGCGAATGGATTCTGCAACAGATGTAAACCAGCCTTCTCTCTCTCACAATAATTTAAGGTAGAAATAAGTTAGATAAAGTGGTACAAATAGGACTCTAGCAATGTGCCTCAGTGATCACTCTGTGCACTATATGGCTAGTGACAGGGGGAGGCAAGACTCATCTAAAGAAGCTTGTTGAGAAATAAAAGGGGTTTAAAAACCGCTGTTGAGTTTGTATATCTCCATAAACTATTAATAATTTAAGATTCTAAGTTGTATAATATATCTCATTTTTGAACATAAACTGTATAAACTTTCCGATTATACAAGGGTCAAAGAAGAAGTCAACGAGCAAAGATATAATGAAGGATCCTCTCTTAAAAAGAGCTGCCCTTCACTTATAAGATAACGCAGTATGATTAATGATTATATTTAAGTTAAACAGTTTGACTAAAGCATAACTTTCCATTTCGTATTGCTTTAATACTACTCAATCTACCTGTATCACACACCCTATAGTGTACAATATCTCTCACACACACAGACACACAGACCCATTGTCATTGTTCAGTAGTTTAGCAGATCAAGCCTCACTCCAGTCCCCAGCTAACACTAACGCATCCTGGCTTCCCCAGTTCCCATCTCCACCTGTAGAATGTTAAGAGGTCAGAGACACTGTTCATAGTTATAAACCCTCAGGGGCAAGGAAAATGACAATTAATTGATTAGCAGTGATCAGATCAGGGGTGTTGGCGAGGGGGGTGTTGGACAGGAACCGACCGAAACAAGTAAACAACCAATCAGAACTCGTTATTTAGGTCACGTGACTGGTTATCAGCCAATCAGGGACCAGTATTTCCTGATCAGATGAGGGGGCTGTGTTGGACCTACCCTCTTCTCCGTCTTCCTCCTTGATTTTGTGTAACACCAACTTTGGCCTTCCTCCTCCACCTCCCATCGCAAAACATTCCGGGCTGAACTTCAGGTACAACTGAAGGGCGTGGTATCGAGTGGTTGTAAGTGTGGTTATTTAGTGGTTATATGTGGAAAAGAGAGTGGTTATATATGTGGTGAGGAGAGTGGTTTGTATCGCTATATACAATACCTCATCAGCCTCCCGTCTCATCCTCTCATCAGGAGATTCATCTTCAAAATCGCTACTTTCAGACATTGAACTGAAATGTAAGGTAATGGTCAGCTAAATAATTAGATAGGTTGCTCCTACATACCCCATCCTCCCTACCTCCAGGCCCCCTTTATTCCCAGATATAATACCTGGATATGATTTCCCCTCCCTCACTGGGGGTCAGTTCAGTTAGTTGTCTGATCCCTCCCACACCTCATGTTCCCCATCCCACCCCTCCCTACCTCCAGCCCCCCCCCCTTATCCCAACAAGTACCTGGAGATGATTTCTCCTCCCTCACTGGGGGTCAGTTCAGTCAGTGACTACCCCCCCCCTAACCCCAACAAGTACCTGGAGATGATTTCCCCTCCCTCACTAGGGGTCAGTTCAGTTAGTTGTCTACCCCCCCCCCCCCTCCACTCCCTACCTCCAGCCCCCCCCCCCCTTTTCCCCTTCCTATACCTGGAGATGATTTCTCCTCCCTCACTACGGGTCAGTTCAGTTAGTTGTCTGATCTCTCCCCCCTCCCTACCTCCAGCCCCCCTTTATCCCCATCCCTCCCTACCACCAGCCCCCTTCCTATACCTGGAGATGATTTCTCCTCCCTCACTGGGGGTCAGTTCAGTTAGTTGTCTGATCATGTGTTGCATCTGGCTCTCCGCAGTCCTCTTCTCATTCGTGTACACGTCACATGTAACCAGGGCTGGCCTCCTCCTCTTCAGTCTAGCCAACATCTCCGCGCTAATATCTGGGGGAATTTGTGTAATTTATAGCAGAGTTATCCACTCCTAAATAGTCCCAATTAGTTACAATTAGTCTAAAAAATGTGAGAGAAATATCCCTTCACAATGTGTATAACTAATTTCAGGGCTCATTTCCCGGTACACTTTGTGTAGCTCACGCTGCATTCCATAAAATGACACAGAGCGAGCGTGCTCTGTGAGGGTTCGACAGACTAGGTACACTCACTTCGCTGGAACTCGATGTTCAGGTATTGTAACTGGCTTCCTTCTGAGAACAGGAATTCCAAACACGTATCGGTCAACTTGCCACCGTACTTGTGACACCCAGATACCTGAGGGATGGGTGTAGGTGGTGAAGGGAGAGAGAGATAGAGAGAGATAGAGAGAGAGAGAGAGAGAGAGAGACAGAGAGAGAGAGAGAGAGAGAGAGAGAGAGATAGAGAGAGAGAGATAGAGATAGAGAGAGAGAGAGAGAGCAAACTTCAAAAAAGGGTAAAATGTAAGTGCGCTAGGCTCGCACAACAGTCGTCTGTCTTTACAGTGTGTGATATGCAGAACCTCCGTCTCCAGCCACCTAAACTTCCCAAGGTGGGAAAGTTACCCACTCTCAAGCTCCCTGCTGGACTAACTGGTGGTGAACCTTCTGAGCACTCCGAAACTAACTCTGTAAGTGGTGTAAGTAAACAACCAATCAGAACTCGTTATTTAGGTCACGTGACTGGTTATCAGCCAATCAGCGACCAGTATTTCCTGCTGGACTAACCGGTGGTGAACCTTCTGAGCACTCCGAAACTAACTCTGTAAGTGGTGTATGTGATGAAGTCTCATTCATTACTTGCGGTTTTACATGGCACGGTTTAACAAGTAGCTCACACCGCTCTGTGATAATGTTTCAGGAACCGACCGAATCAGAAAATACTGGTCCCTGATTGGCTTATAACCAGTCACGTGACCTAAATAACGAGTTCTGATTGGTTTTTTACTTGCTTCGGTCGGTTCCTGTAATGTGTATTCCCCCGTGTTACCTTTATCTTCACGTGACACACACTGTACCCTGACAGGTGTCTACAGAGGCTCTAGTGGCTGCCAAACCTCATGTTGTCAATGAACTACTGTTTAAACTTGTGGAAATTAATACTGGTATGTTATCCCTATTTTACGCCATAGTAAAACACACAACAAGAGATACTCAGTACCATGATTCATTATAGTACCACTGGTCAGTAAGAATCCCCAGTAGACCCCCTTTCGTCACCATGGAAACAATGGTACGGGACGACCCCACCCCTCTACAACAACTCAATTACACACACACACAGACACCTCCGTCCTCCACTTCAGGTATCGAGGACAAGTTGAAGGCATACGAAGAGAAGATAAAACGATATGAGGAGAAGATTAGGGAACTTGAAGATGAACCTCTAGGAAGAATAGGTCGGGTGCTAGTAGCGGGGGGTGAGGATCGGGGGGGGGTACTAGCGGTGGGATGGGTTACATGATTAGTGGCCATTACCATGCCATGTGTTAATGGGGGGATGGGTTACTAAATTATTTTAGTTCCACTACTAACACAACACCACCACCTCCCCATTTCAGCTCCAGTTCGCATATCCCCGGTGTACCAGCCACTAACTATCGCTGCCAGCGAGAAGGAAGTCCTATCTAAATTGAGTCTTATCGAGGAGAAATTCGGCCTGATTCTATCGATATTGTGTATAGCGGCACTCTCTTTTATAGGGGTTACCTGGATGGACATAAGTAACAGTGATGTAACTGATAGTAACACAGGTAACCATGGTAACCAACAATAACCATGGTAACTAACCCACACTGTTGCTAGGTTGGTTGTTGCGT
Organism: Hormiphora californensis; assembly: GCA_020137815.1. Taxonomy (NCBI): domain Eukaryota; kingdom Metazoa; phylum Ctenophora; class Tentaculata; order Cydippida; family Pleurobrachiidae; genus Hormiphora; species Hormiphora californensis. Next base: position 6,224,834 of record CM035356.1, read on the forward strand.
TACCTAGACGACCACGGCGAGGCGAATATCTACATAAATCAAATGTTCCTAACTACCTGTCTGGTGTTTGATCTCACATCTCTCATGATATGGCTGCTTAGAGAGGTACTGGTGGTAAAACGGTGTTGGTGACTAAATGTTTAGTGTTTATAAAACGGTGTTTTTTTTGTTGGTGACTAAATAATTTATTCAAGTTCAAAATATATTTCAAGGTTGGGTTTACAATCTATTGATTTCAGTTCAAGTTATTCAAGTATGACGATTTTAGGGAACTACACACTGTAACAACTGCTCTAACCATTGCTTTACTTCTTATACACTTCCTAGTTTTTCAGGTAACTAGAAATATTATTTATTAATATTAATATTAATATTATTGGGGCCCCCATAATATTTTTGGTTCTTATCCAGTCGGATTCCTTCCTATCTCACTGCTAAAGACTGCCCTTTCCGAACCGGGCCGAATTGAGTAATTCTTGCAACGACATTACAGTTGAATGTAGTATGTCAATCTGCTTCATACTAACCCCACCCACTCATACTGACCCCCCCCTCTCTCTCTCTCTCAGTGGTATGGAAAGTGGTTGTTGCTATCAACCTGCCCTCTATACTGTATGTTCACAGGAGGCACCTTCCTTCTCCATCTCTTTGGAGCACTCGGAGCTAAGATTAACAAAATACATTGCTTCAGAGGCGATCTGAGATTTGTGAAAACGTCTCCTACTTATGGGTAGAAACCAAAGACTTTGGACTCGAAAGTCACAGCTAATACTGTCTTATGGGGCTGTCTTATTGGTGTGCGGACTCTAGTGCTACACTCTAAGTCTACAGTGGACTCTATATCTAAATTTAGATTTAGATAAAGAGTCCAAATAATTCTAAACTCTAGGAGGACTCTTTATCTAAAAAGTCTACACAGGGTGGACTCTTTATCTAAAAAGTCTAAACAAAGTGGACTCTATATCTACATAAATCTAAATTAGATATAGAGTCCGCCTTTCGCCGCGAACTCGAGATTTCGGCCGTTAGGCCGGAAACGAGAGTTTGCTCTACCCCTATACTAATTTAGAAGTGTTAGGGCCGTTATTTGGGTTCGAGGTTAGGGTTAGGGTTAGTGTTAGGGTTAGGTTTTGGGTTGGGTTGGGTTAGGATTTTAGACATAGAGTCCGGGTTGGAGGATTTGGCGCCAAAATGTACTAGAGGACTCTATATCTAAAAATTCTACACAGGGCGGACTCTTTATCTAAAAAGTCTACACAGGGAGGACTCTTTATCTAAACTTTTTTCAAAGTCTAACTGTAGATAAAGAGTCCGTTTTTAGATATAGAGTCCGCCTTGGATTTAGATAAAGAGTCCGTTAGCACTAGAGTCCGCCCACCTGTCTTATTCTAGTCCGACTGTGTTCATATTGTCAATTACTGCTCATAATTTTGTTTTGTAAAGTAATTGTAAATTACAGATCTGTACTTTTACATACCTCAAGATATTTTAGTTTAGGGCACCCTGATAGGATCTCATCTAGAGTTTTATCATCCATATTCACACAACACTCCAGGGACAGCTTGTGGAGGTTCCTGCACTTTGCTAGCTCCCTCAAACTCTCAGGGGTCAGGCTCAACCCAGCTCCTAAAAAAAAGGGGGGGGGTGTTATACTAGCAGCGGTGGATCTACCGGGGGAGGGGGGGGTGGTATAAGTCACTATCATCACAAAAACAGGATGAGAAATAGAAAAGTCAAAAGGGAGCGACATACTACGAAAGTAGGAAGTCACAAATCACAATAATATGGAAGTGATAACAATGGAAATGAAGGGGATATGATCCCGACATGATCGAACATACTTGTTTCTTTGCTGCCTAAATTGAGGTGCCTCAGCTCCGTGCTGAATCTGCTGACTAGCTTTATCAAGTGATCATCTGTTAGATCAAAACTCGGATCAAAGTCTACCCTCTGGTACCTGAGTGATGGATAGGGGTGTGAGTTGCCTTGCACGACCCTGTTTCCCCGTGCCCCTTACTATTTTACAAATGTAAAGGAGGGTTAGAATTTAACAGTTAGTGAGGTAGTGCGAGGAGGCCATTGTTAAAATACCTCCAGAAGATTTGGACAGTAACCCGCAGAGATAGAGAAACTCAGGGGGAGGGGGTTAGAACTCAGGAGGGATAGAGAAACTCAGGGGGGGTTAGAACTCAGGAGGGATAGAGAAACTCAGGGGGAGGGGGTTAGAACTCACTTGCACTTGCTCTTGATGGCCTCATCCAGGTTTGCTGCACCGTACAGTATCACCCGTGGGCGGAAGTAAGGGAAATTTATCTTTGGAACACCGCCCATTTCTCTCCTCTTATTAACGGGGTTATCCTGTTAACAGGTTAGTATTAGTTAACATATAATACCATTGAAGAGTGTTAGTAGATACATATCACTCAGCAATTGATAGTTGATCTGTTCCCAGCCATAATAAAAATACCAAACTAATTCCATGATACCTTAGAAAAAAGACTTGTCCCTAATTCCATACCTGTTCTGAATCGCTGAAATCTCCCTCGGTAAAAAATAGCATGTGCCCATAACAGTCAGTACCAACTGATCTTCCATAGTCAATACAGCACCTTCTACACAGGCCCCTGTCACACACATCTTTTGGTCTGTTCCGGCAGTCAATATGGGGTGACTGGCACTGAGTGGGAAATAATAATAATGCATTTCTTACTCCAGGAAACATGATAGAAATGTAGGCGCCACTTCATCGAAATGGGTGGTTATATAACTCAGGAACCGACCGACACAAGCAAACAGCCAATCAGAACTCGTTATTTAGGTCACGTGACTGGTTATCAGCTAATCAGGGACCAGTATTTCCTGATTCAGTCGGTTCCTGGGAGGGTTATATATAACTGCTTGGTGAGGTACCTTATCGGTTCGCAGTGCCTCTAGGTTCATATTCTCCTCGACTAATTCCTCCTCTAATGGTTTATAAATACCCGTCCACACCTCAGCAACACTCAATATCTCATTTGGGTCTATGCCAAGTTTTAAGATGGTTTGTCGGCGCTTTAGTGGCTCCTCTTGAGACAGTTGGTAGTTGATAGCTGGAAAGTTGTGATTTAGGGCTCTGTGTGTCAGGAAGGAGAGGGACAGAGAGAGAGAGATAGAGAGATAGAGAAAGAGAGAGAGAGAGAGAGAGAGAGAGAGAGAGAGAGAGAGAGAGAGAGAGAGAGAGAGAGAGAAAGGGATTCAACATACCTCTAGGATGAAGACCAAATGAGCGATGGAAGACCCTTCTTAAAGACTGTTTCTCGATATCACTCATAGGTTTCGCGAGTGTATCACAAACAGCTTCAGCCCTGACCATGTCATTCTCAAAGCGTAGTGTGTCCGCTATTTCTTGTATATCCGGCCGTTTAAACAAGCTATGACATATCGTCTGCAGGGGGAGGGATAGTGTGTGAGAGAGACACCCTGCATGCGAGAGATGTAACGTTCATAATAATTCACAATGTGTTGCAATATCAGTTGTTACCACCCTGCCCAATATTCCCTGTCTCCTGTCTGCAGTACTCTCCCTGCACTGCTACGACCGGTAATGGTGCGGGTAATTATAATTGTGTTTATTGGAGTGGTGCCAGAAACGCGGAAATGATGCTGCGCGTTATAACAGCAGACGTGAGGTGCGCGCGCAGTTAGCGATGACGCCTTCAACTCTCCATGTTATCCAGGCTGGTCAGAGAGTAGGCAAGTGGAGGCATTTGGGAGGCATCCAACACGTGTGGGATAAAGAGGGAGAGAGTGGGAGAGTGGGAGAGAAAGAGAGAGAGAGAGAGAGAGAGAGAGAGAGAGAGAGAGAGAGAGAGAGAGAGAGAGAGAGAGAGAGAGAGAGAGAGAGAGAGAGAGAGGGAGAGAGAGAGAGAGAGAGAGAGAGAGAGAGAGAGAGAGAGAGCGAGAGAAAGAGCGAGAGGGATAGAGAGAGATATAAGATGTTAGGTTGTGTACACAGGTGAATGTAGTACGTGTAGTAGAGGGTGAGTTATAAAGGGTGTGTATTGTTTACACTGTTTGCACACTGCAGCATTACTTCACTAAACTACCCCTCCCTTCTCCCCCCCCCCCCCCCCCCCCCGGTCACGGTTGTTACACCCCACCATGTGGCCTCTGCTGTAACAACAAACCGACACCAGGGTCTCCGCTGTAACAACCCTTCCCCCCTGTTCTCCGTGCCCCTGGTATCACCGAGCCTAAGAAATTCCGATACCCCTTACTTGCCCCTGATTAATATACAAATGTAAAGGAGGGTTAAAACATAACAAGCTGTAACAAGTACCTTAACAAAATCCCGTTTCTCAAAATCGCTCCAAGATGTAACCTCTTGTAGTGTATCAACTATATCCGCTGCCTTGTGCGGGTCTACCTTGGACGGACACCGACACACAAATGTACTGCACCTGTTGAGGAGAGGGGGTGGATCTAAAGATGGCCATATATGGCAGTTTTCTCTGTGGAAGAGGGTCAGAAAGTTATTAAATAACAATAGCTATATTCTAACTACACGGCTATCCTGCTATCAGGTTTAGTAAATACATATATATCCTCTGGCTCATGTATAAGACTGTCCTCTCCGCACCGGGCCGAATACCCGGTGCGGCTGAGTGAGGCCGCATGATATTACAATGTAGGTAATAGAGACCTAATGGTGGGATATGCAGACCAGGATATGTGTCAGGCTCTGACTGTATTAATACCATCCTACATATCCTACTATCTATTACCTGCAAAACTCATCCTCCTGTACAGTAAACATCTGTATGTGGTACCGTAGGAAGACAGCAATTAGGTTTGGTTGTAAGTAGGCTGCCAGGATCTTTAGATATGTGGTATACTCCTGAAACAGTTGCTATGTTCTAACCCTCCTTTTACATTTGTAAAAGGAGGGTGGAGCTTGCGAAAAGGGGGTCGACCTAGGCAATGAAATAGTACATTCTTTACTGGGTGGCGTCTCAAAAAGTATACACTATTTCGGTATTTATTTTTCTCAGCATCACATGTTTTTTAGTGAGAGAGATGGGGGACGCCGTGATTGGTAAAACAGTGTTGAGAACAGGAAATACAAAATGTACTAGGGGATACAGGGGAGAGAGAGAGAGAGAGAGAGAAAGAGAGAGAGAGAGAGAGAGAGAGAGAGAGAGAGAGAGAGAGAGAAAACTAGGCAAGTTAGCCACACATATGTGTAAGCTGGGATAAATCCAATTAATGGAGGTGGCGCAGTCTTCAGTTATAACTTACCCCTGACTCCGTGAGATGGTTTAGTAGGCCCAATGCTAACTGTCCTTTATCAAGTGTTATCAGTCCCACTAACAGTGTCCCTATCATCAATACACTCTTCTCGTATTCTGGTGGAGAGGTTGTGATTAGAGTTGTCTCACAAAAGACTGCAATCTCCGAACAGGGCCGACGTTATGTTTTAGTATGGTTAATAACCATTGGTTATGTAGTATGACAACATTAGATCGAGATAGAGGGGCTCGGAGAGATAGAGAACAAGGCAATAATTCTTACCGAAACTCTCGACAGCTGCAATGAGTTCCTCCTCTGTAACGTCGTTATCTGCATTCATCAGGACCAGGAAAAAGTCGGCCCAATGTCGACACGATATACACCAGTGATCGAATAATGATGACAGTGTAAACCTGGAAATAAGTGGGTAAATTAACAAAACTAATTAACTAATTAACTATCTATAATTAAACTGTAGTTTACACGCATATCCATCAACTGGTTTGATAATTTACCAAGCATTGTTCACTGGACAGTCGCGAACGGGTGTGGTTTCTGGTTTAACACAACTAATTACCGTCACTAATTATAAATTATCTGAATACTATAATTACATACCTATAAATATTATCTTTTTCATCATCCTCACATAGCACCTCTAGTACACCAATCATTTCGTCTCTCGTTATCTCATACAAATAGAAACCCTCTAGTACCTGCAGGAGATAATATTGGATAAGGTATTGTGTAGAGTCTACACTGTAGACCCGTGTAGAATGGACGAGTGCAACAGATGACCTAACATGCTCGATGATCTAATATACATATTCAGACTCATTCAGACTCAATGACAAGGCGAGGGAGTGTAAATACACGCGTACAAAGTTTAGCAGTTAAACTTCAGCTTTACCCTCATTGAAAAGTCAAACGAACTGCAAAAGTGTTACCTCATTGAATCTGAGGTAGTAATCTTCAAGTGATCCAGCACGTTTTTGGATGCCTCTTAATTTCCTAACAAGTCCATCCCGAGACAGTGTTTCCCTTGATATCGGGGGAGGTGATTTAAATGGTAACTCCCCTACTTCGTCAATTGATGTGATTAGTAACGAGGCGTCCATCTGAAAGAGATAATCTATTGAATTGATTCAAAATATTTAGTGGGACAATCATTGAACAACTGTTTTGAATTCATTCAGTGATAGCGCTTTTATTTAATTTACACCTGAGAGCTGATTAAAATATTGTTTACGGGAATGCTATCCCCCGAAAAAATTAATTTGAATTAATTCATAATCCTACCTGTTTAGGTTCAGCATGTACAAAATAGCAGAGATTCCCCCTAAAACACATTCCTTTACTGTAAAAGTGGCACTTCGGCCTCTCATGTTCAAATGTGCAGTCTGTTCCATTCTTACAGAATCCTTGTAGGTAAAACTTGCAGAAGTTTTTACCGCCCTTTGATATTGCTCCTTTAGATAACATTCTATATGGAAATGGAAAAGTTAATGTACGGGGTTATTTCATATTTGCAATAAATCTTTAGTAGGAGACTGGAGAGGAGGGTTCTCAGTTGAGGAAAAGGGGGCCAGACAACGGACCCCGGTGATCCCCGTTGCTGCTACAGCACCAAATAACAGTTACAACGGATGAACACACGAGGTGGTGCCCCGGACTCCGGAGGCCTGTCCCTGGGCACAACTTCTCTGTGGGCACGAAATAGCCAGTGTGTACATCATATCTAAGCACAATTCTGACAGCGGAATTTAAATTTATTGTTGATTAAGCATCTGATGAGTGATGATTCATGATGCCAGGCGAGAGGGGGCCGGTGGGAAGGGAAAAAGAAAGAAGAGAAAAAGAAGAAAAAAAGTAAGAAAAATTTGGCAAACCAACAAAAAAATCTGATATTTTAAAACTCGTTCTCCGCGCCGCGCAATGCAGCGTATAATGATTTTATTCGCTCCTTACATTATTGTGCAACTGACACAGTGAAAACAATTTGGTAAGAAAAAGAGAGGCGAAATTTTGAAAAAAGTGGGAAAAGCTTTTTTCTTCAAAACTGGGTGTTTTGAAAACACTGTTTTCGGTGTCAGCACTCACGGTTTTTAAGGGTTAGGGCTAAACTAGGATTAGGGTTAGCGCTGGGGTTCTGGTTGGGCTTAAGGCTTGAGATTTCCTATCAGATAAAATTTGAATTAACCAAAACGGTTGTGTAGTTTGGTGGTTAGAGCCATTTTAGTGCCGGCTACATTTTTTACAACAGTAAATTTAGGTGCCTTACATCGCTAAAAAATCTTCGGTTTCGGCGACCGAGACTTTTCCGAGGTTCCCCATTCGGCGGAATTGCTAACATCTCCGGCTAACTAAGTGTAGAGACAGATGGAATCTAGATGGTTACCGACGTTTGAAACCCGTTCATTGCTGTTAGCAAATGAGGGTACTGTAACAAATACGACAAAACGCTCGGTTTTTCGCGTCCTCCATCTCTATACAACTCGTGCATTAAGGGTCCATTTAAAAGTTCAGTCTTTAGACCCAACGCCTTGCTCGACCTTTTCATAGTGCTCCCAGCGAAGACATGAAAGAGTGTGCTGTGTGTTTCAACCCTCCAGGAAAAGAGAGAGCTCCACACAGCGGCTGAATGAATGGCTAAAAACACTGCCAAATTTAGCATGAGGTAGTATAAGGGAGAGACAAGGTAAAGGTAATCCAGAGGTGATCGATCTGAGTGCCCCAAATTTGGTAGATTTTGTATTACTACAGGATCAGTAGTGGTAATTATGATCAGAGGGTAATTATAGTTATTAATTCCTGTTCCACACATTTCCCAACAATATTAATAACTTAGTCACTAATCAAATGAACTCAGGTAGGGAATGATTGGAGTTGTGCTGTTGCACCTCCCCCGCGCCCCCCGTAGTATGAACAATACAAGATTGGAGGGCCAAAAAAAAGGAAGATATTCAGCTACAATGAAACTCCATCTGCTGACACATTGTTCCGAAAGGTATGTGCTTGATATAGAAACACACTGTTCAACTGATATGTGTGTGTGTGTGCTATTGTTCATTCCCAGTATATACAAAATAGTAAACATTGATCCATCCATATATAATTTGATATATTTCTGGTGATGTCTATTGTTCATATTTGGTATGTTCCTGGTGATGTCTATTGTTCTATGTGTCGTAGTTTGGGTAATGAATGCAGTCAACAATGATGTTTAGAGCTCCCGTTTGATTATTACCTACTGCTTGGGGGTGGTCGGTATCATATATGCAGCTCAAGCTGCTAAATGGTATTGGTAGGGGGGGTGCGAGAAGGGATGGGAGCGATTAGACAAAGGGGTGGCGGGAGAGGGGCGGAAAGGAAAAAAAAAAAAAAAAGAAAAAAAAAAAAAAAAAAAAAAAGAGAGAAAAAGGAAACCGACCCGCCCTCTCCCCCGCCCGGGGGGGAAATCTCTCTCCTCTCTCGCTTCTTCCGTTCTCCTCTCTTTTCTCTCCTCTCTCTTTTCCCCTTTCCCTTTCCTTCTCTCTCTTCTCTCTCTTCTTCTCTCTCTCTCTCTTCTCTTTCTCGTCTTCTCCTCTCTCTTCTCTCCTTCTTCCTCCTTCTCTCTACCCTTTTCCTCTTCTAATGCAGCTTTTATAACAATATCCCCTCTTGTATTTTCCTATCTCATCTTTTGGCCTTGTCAAATTTCCCTTTTCAATCCTCCTATAGCACTTATTTAAACTGATGAATAGCCCGTACTATTGTTGAAGAGATTTAGATAAAAGTAATGCAATGGGGGGATTATTGTTGTTACCTTCAAATTCAAATGACACCTTCCAAACTTTTACCCCGGCCGGGGGAGGGATAAAAGGTCTTAAGTATGGGGGATCTATGTGGGTGGGACAGTGCCCGAAGCTAACAAAGAAGAACGGGGATTTGTGTAGAGGCTCACCACAGTTCAATTTTCAGGAAAAATTTGAGGTGGTTTTTTGGTAGGAATATAAAACAATCGTGTCTCCCAGCTCCCCAGCTATTCAATGTTCACCTTGTGCCAAAGTTCAATCTCGTTCCCCCGATGTCCTTTTGTTTGCCTGCTGTAGCCTTGCGATCAACTGAGAGTGCAAATGAGATAGATAGGGAGCCTGGAGAGACATAAAGGAACAGAGATTATAGACACTAGACAGAGGGGAACAGAGATAGACATAGGTGAGAGAGAGAGAGAGAGAGAGAGAGAGAGAGAGAGAGAGAGAGAGAGAGAGAGAGAAAGGAGCTGGGGAACTAGCTGATAGAGAAATTGTTCTGCAATCACCGTCCTAAGAATGGGAGATGTTGTTCTGCAATCACCATCCTAAGGAGATGTTGTGTGCTGGCCCCAATTTAATGATCGGTCTCGTGTGATTGCTGCTATCGCCTACCTTCTCAGATCAGCTGCTGGGGTACCGGCCCTTTCTTTCATTATCCTGCTTCAGTTTCTCTCTCCCATCCCTCTTCTTTTCCTCTCTCTCTCTCCTCTCATCTCTCTCTCTCTTCTCGTCGTCTCTCTCTACTCTCTCTCTCTCCTCTCTCTCTCTCTCTCTCTACTCTCTGCTCTCTCTCTCTCTCACTCTCTCATCTCTCTCTACTATCTCTCCTCATCTCTCTATCTCTCCCCATCTCTCTACTATAACTCTCTCTATCCCTACTATAGCTCTCCACGGTACTCTACCTCCAGCTACTGCAGTGGTAATTTGCAGATTACATACATACACATGATCCCACTTCAAGTCCGGGAACTTCTACCGTACACCAAACAGTTGTTTTTGCAGAATTAGAGAGATTTGAGAGCGTTGTTTAAATCATCTTTCAAACATCTTTGCAGTTGTCATGAGCACAATGACACTGTTTTGAATACACGTGTGAAACTAGTCTTGGTGACAGGGAACAATGAACATCTCTATTCATGTTATTAGGGATAAATCTGAATGGAGATATGAAAACACGTGCCTAATAATCCTAATTATTCTGCCAAAATCGTGCACGCCTTTTGAATTACGCACTCCCTGTCCTTCCTCCCTCTCCTTAACTTGGTGGTTGGTTGGCTCCTTGACTTGTGGGAGCAATGACAACGCTATAATGACTGATCATACGACGCTTGTGTATGATTCTGGACCAGAATCTCTCACTCTCTGTCTCTCTCTCTCTCTGTCTCTCTCTCTCTCTGTCTCTCTCTCTCTCTTGTCTGCCTCTCTCCATCTCTCTCCTCTCTCTCTCTCTCTCGTCTCTCTCTCTCATCTCTCCTCTCTCTCTCTCTCTCTCTCTCTCTCTCTCTCTCTCTCTCTCTCTCTCTCTCTCTCTCTCTCTCTCTCTCTCTCTCTCTCTCTCTCTCTCTCTCTCTCTCTCCCTCTCTCTCTCTGCCTCTGATCTCTCTCTCTCCCTCTCTCCCCTCTCTCTCTCTCCCCTCTCAGTATATACACGTCTGCATCATCCCGTAAAACTTTGATTATCTCGAACTACCTCTTGCTCTCTCTACCACGACTGAATTGTTATACAGTGTTTTTACCGTCTTGTGTTTATCACAAAAGACTGCCCTCTCTTGTTGAGCCTCTGCCCTCGCTTGTTGAGCCCTCTCCGAATATGACAACACGTGTGTTGACCTGTCATGTATCCCACTCTCCCGGGTCAAAACAGGACCATCTAGTCGAGGCGCGTCACATCTAAGATCTATCTACCTCTAACGGGAGGTACCTATCTAAAGATATAACGGGTTAAGTAGGCGTAACTAATATCGTTGCCGTTAATCGACGACACAGCTGCTATATCGAGAGAGAGAGTGTGTGTTGTTTTTGTTGTAACAACTCTTCCCTAGACTTGCTTCTCCCTACACATACTTTCTTCTCCCTGCTTATACTGGTCACATGCTTTCTCCTCTCTGTTGCCACTGATCTGCCTCCTCCCTCTCTTGCCTCCCTTAATGGCAGTCTGTCAATAGCAGATCCAGTTAAAGATCTGATCATCATGAAGTGACATAGATTTGTAACAGGGCCTAATATAACATCCATATAGTTTGATATTTTTCTTGTCGTTGTAAATTACAAGATAACGTTCCTGGGTTTTTCGTAGACCCGAACTGCGACTTGGTTTTTTCACGGTAAGGAGAAGAAGACTAGGAGGGGGGAGGAGAGAGAGAGAGAGAGAAGAAGAGAGAAAGAGAGAAGGGAGAGAGAGAGGAGAGGGAGACAAGAGAAGAAACAGGACAGGCAAGAGACAGAGGACAGAGAGACAGAAGACAGAGGAGAGAGAGAAGGAGAGAGAGAGAGAGAGAGAGAGAGGAGGAGAGAGAGAAGGAGGGAGAGAGAGGGGGGGGGGGGGGGGTTTTTTTGTTTTTAAGAAAAAGACTAATTGTTTGGGCCCAAGGGGAGCATGTGTTTACCGCTAGTTTTTAAAATTGCAAAGGGGCCCCGGGTGCCCTTTTTAAGTATTTCCCAAAAAAACTAAAAAAACTAAATTCTATCCCTTTTCCCCAAAAGTTTTTTAAAGGCACTGAAAATGCCGCCTTTTTTTTGGGCAGCCCATTTTTTAAGCCCTTTTACCCAATTTTTTTTTATAACTAAAGATATTATTTTTTTTAGTTTCCCCGGGAGGGCACATAATCAAAACAAAAAGTACCCCCTGAAACACCCCCAAAAGATTTATTTAAAGTATCCACTTTTGGAAACCCCCATTTAGCCCTTCTCCACACTTTTAAAAGTTTTTTTAAAACCCCCCCCTTTTTCCCTTTTTTCCGGGTTTTAATTCCCCTTCTATTTTTTAAAACCTCCTCCCACACCGTTTTTGGGCCCCATTTTTTCCCTTTTAAATTCCCCCCCCCCTTTGGTGATTTTTAAAGGCCGGGAAATATGAAAATGATCCCTTTTAGGGAATATAGAGTTTGCACCCATGATTAAATAAATACCCCTTTATTTTGGGGCAGGGGCCCCGCTGGTTGACATAAAACCCTGAATTTTTTTGCACTAGTTTCCCTGTCAAACCCCGGGCCCAAATTAATTATAAAAATTAATTTAATTTATTAGGGGCTGTTTCCCTCTTTAAAAAAAGGGCTAATGTTTTTTTTCAAAATTTTTTCCCCATTTCCCTACCCTCTTTTTTCTTGGGGTCAAACCCTGCGGGGTCGCTAGCAAAACAAAAGCCACGGGTTCCCAAACCCATAAAACCCCAAACCCCAAATTTCCACAACATTTTTTCCTCTGTGTCCCTCTCTCTTCCCCCCCCCCTTTCCTCTCCTCTCTCTCTTTTTCCTCCTCTCTCTTCTTTTCCTCCCCTTTTCTGTTTCCCCCCCCTTCTCTTCTCTCCCCTTCTCTCTTTTCTCTCTCTCTCTATCTCTCCTCTGTCTCTCTCTCCCTCTCTCCCTCTCTCCCTCCCTCCCTCCTCCCCTCTCCTCTCTCCCTCCCTCCCTCTCTCTTTCTCCTCCCTCCCTCTCCTCTCTCCCCACTCTCTCTCTTCTTTTCCCTCTCTTCCCCTTCCTCTTCTCTTTTACCCTCTCCCCCTCTGCCCTCCCCCTCTCCCTCCCCTCCCTCTTTCTCTATCCCCCTCTTTTCCTCTCACCTCTTCTCCCCTCTCTCTCTCCCCTTTCTCTCTCTCTCTCCTCCCCCCTTCCTTCTCCCTCCCCTTCCTTCTCTCCCTCTCCCCCCCCTTTCCCTCTCTATCTCCCCCCCCCTCCCCTCTATTCTATCAAATTTTCACCCCCATAGCCCCCCAAACCCCAACCCCTTTTTTTTTCCCCTCGCTCCCGTTTGAAAGGGGGTTAATCCAATTCTTTAAAAGGGGATTTTTTGTGGGGGTGGGGTTTTGGGCAGAGTGTTATGCACTCTCCCCAAAGGGGGGCTACTCTGCTGCGGGAGTCGCCATTTTCCCTCCCCCCCGGACTCCCTTTTAACCCTCCCCTATACCCCGTCTCCCCTAATAAAGCAAAAATACCCCCCTTCCCATTTTTCACAAGATTTTTTTTTTTTCCTAGGCACCATTTTTTTTTTTGGGAGAATCTTTAAACCCCCCACCGTCAAAATGTTTCCAAAAAGGGGTATTTTAAAACCGACATCATTTTCCCCTCCCCTTCTCTCCATCCTCCCCAACTCTCTCTTTTTTCCCCAGCAAAACCATTAAAAAATCACCCTCTCGGAAAAGGGGGTTAAGGTCGATAGAAATTAGGCTTTGCGTGCCAGTTAGCGGGATTTCAAGAGCTCTATGTATTTCTTGCTCTCACACCACTTGCAGAGTCTTGACCTTGTCTTTGGCTTACCTTTATCCTCATTGCTCATTTCTTTCTCTCATCACTCCCCTTTTTCTCCTCCCCCCCTCCCCTTTTCTCTTTTTCTCCTCCCTCCTTTCCCCTTTTAATCTCTCTCTCACACCCCCCAAATTTCTTTATTTCTCTCCCCTACCCTTCTCCTTCACACCCCCCTATTTTTTTTTTATTTCTCCCCTATTTTTCCCCTACATTTTATATCCCCCCTACATATTCTCCCCTAACCCTCTCTTTTATCTTCCTGATCCCTCTCGCTTTTTCCCTTTTTCCCCCCTTTTTCTTTTTTTCCCCTTTTTTCCCAATAATTTGTCCCATTTGGTTTTTCCCTTGCAATTCCCAATCCTGCAAAAGGGAAAAGAACATGCTCTCCCTCTCTCTCTCCCCCCCCTCTCTCTCTCTCCCTGACCCTTTTCCCTCTCTTCTCCTCTTCCCCTCTCTCTCCTTCTCTCCTCGCTCCCCCTCCGCTTTCCTCTCCCCCGATATCTCCCCTCCCCTCTTCCTCCCTCTATCTCTCCCCGATTTTTTTCCCCTTTTTGATATTCCCTTCATTTTCATTTTTGGTTTAAAATGAATTCTATTTTTACTTTTGACCCAAAGGGTTTTTATAACCAATTTTTCAACGATAAAAAGTATTTTGTTTTTTTTTGGGCTTTAAAGTTCAACCCTCCTTTGGGTGAGACGGGGCCCCGGAAAACTTTTGCGGGGCCCCCTTTTTGGTCACAACCCCAAAATTTTACCTACCATTTTTTGGTCTGTTGTTGTGCAAACCCTTTTTTTTTCCGGCACGTTCAAAACGAGGGAACGATCCCCTTACTTCCTATTTTTTCCCCAAACCCCCTCGTGGGGTTTTTAAAGTTTTTTTGGTGTTGCTTATTAAATATTTAAAAAACATAGCACCGGGGGCCTTCTTTTTTTTGAAGCCTAATTGTTTTGGTTTAAAAGCCCTATTATTACTTGTATTATTTGTCTAACCAGTATTTATACATGTACGTGCAAATATATAGTTTTATGATCTGATAGCTGTTTGGGGATTGATTGGGGTTTGAGGTGGGCTTTTATTATAGCTATAGGGGATTGGGGAAAGGGGCTTTGGGATTCCCCCCTTTTCATGCTGGTAAAAAAAGCCCCCTGATCTCAGTTTTTTTAAAAGGGGGGATATTTTTTAACAGAAATCTGGCCTCCTGAAAATGGGGGTTTTAAAAATTTTTTTGGGGTAATACGGGTGTCCCCACTGTTTTTTCGTGCCCCTGGTTTTTGGGGCTGACTACCCTTTTTTAAAGGGGGAACCCCGGCGTTTTTTTCATCATCAGTCCCCAAACCAAATGCTTCCCGGGGGTTTTAGGCCCATACAAAATGGACCTCAAAAAATCAATTTTTAGCCCTAAATTCAAATTTCCCTTTTTTGCTACACCTTTTTTTCAAAGGGGAGTTTTTTTTCAATTTTTTTTTTGGAATTTTTTTTAAACCCCAGGACCCCTTTTTTGGATAGAAACCCTTAAATTCTTGGTTTTAAAGAGGAAAAATAAAGGGTTTAAAAAAGCCCAAAAAAGGGGTTTTTTTAAAGGAACTTTATTTTTTTGACCCCTGAGAACGGTTTTTTTTTTTTTGGGCTTTTTTTTGACCCCGCTGGGTGAGAAAGTTCCCCCCTGCCCCTTTTTTAGAGATAAAAACTGGAAATAGTTTTTTTCCAAACGTTTCTATTTTTTGGGCCCAAAAATTTTTTAAAATTTCCCCCCCAAAAATTGGCGTGTAAAAAAGAGTTTTTTTTTGTGAAACCCCTTTTGAAAAAAAAGGGGAAAATTTCCCTTTTAAACTCCCAAAAAGGATTATCGTAAAAGACCTCGACCCCAAACTTAATCGATTCAAAAAGGGCCCCCCAAATTTTTTTTTTGGGGGCTTCCTTTTAGAGACATTTTTGGGTCCTACTCCCAAACCCTTTTTTGCTGTAAATTGGGGGGAAAACCAAATTCTAAAAAAAGGGGGGGAACCCCCTCCTATTCCCGTACCTGCCCCTTTGGGGTTTATTTTTTCCCCCTTTTCTTGCTGATCCCTTTTTTTGCAAATTTAAAAACAAAAAAGGGTTGGGAAGGGGGGGGGGAAAAAATTTTCTCTCCCGAAGACCCCCCCCAAAATCGTCGCTTTCTGAACGTTTTTAAACCCTTTTTCCCCCCAGGGCCCCTACGATCATCCGTTTTTGAGATACAGGGAATTTCCCTCTTTTTCAAAAAGACGGGTTTCACAAAACAAGCTCTGTACACCGCATCTTTGGCGGGAAAGTTCCAAAATTTTTGGGCCACATAGATAATCGTTTTGAGCAACTATTTCCAGATTTTCATCTCTAATGAAGCATGGGAACATTCTCAGCCAGCGTGTCAAAGAAGCAAAAAAGTAAACCGTTCTCATGGTCAGAAATAAGCTCCATTTCAAAAATCCTTCTTTGGGCTTATTCACCTTTATATTCTCTTTAAATTCCAAGAATTTAATGTTTCTATCTCAAAAAAAGTGGTCCTGAGGTTAAAAATTCCAACAAAAATTGAAAAAACTCCACTTTGAAAATAGACTGTAGCAAAAATATGAATTCGAATTTAGGGCTAAAATTGCATATTTGAGGTCCATTTTGTATGGCCTAAACCCTGGTGAAGTCATTTGGTTGGGCACTCGATGATGAAAAACGCCAGGTGTACCCTTAAAATGGTCATATATCATCGAAGTACACTCTTCGAGTTGTAGAATTTCTTGGTATGTGGCAGCTTGTGATGTTAGGGCTACCATCAAATTTCACTGATTGTTGTTCTCATCATACTTTATTAGTTAGATCCCTAGTAGTGAAGTAGGAGTGAAAAACTAGGAGGTAGAGAGATAAAGAAATAATGAATGAGAAGGCGAAAGTGAGATGATTAATCATTTTCTTCAAATAGAGCGTACTTCTTGCTATTCCTTATAACCTAATAGAGCTTTCTACTGATATACAGAACAGCGATCTTCTTATTACGGATGGTTGAGTCTCATCTCTCCTGCCCATGCATAAACATATACCAATGTCCATGTCCTTGTGTTGACCTTTATAGCTACTGCCTAAACACCAAAGAGCAATCTAGACCACGCATTGTATCCCATAACATGATAATTGTACTGTTGTAAGCAGTTGAGGACCAGATAGACCATTTTAAAGACAGTATAAATAAAGTATAACTCTTCAAGAAGATAATTATATGTGCAAATAGAACTACATCTGATGTGTTTTTTCCACAAACTCCATTTAACTCGTTCACGCCTCTGCTTTGATTTTTTGTTTCGTCGCCTGTTTTGTCACCTGTTTTGTCACCTGTCATTGTCTCACGTAAAAAGGCCTTTTTAGTGTCCCGATGTTGCTTTTAAGTTAGTCAGGTCCATTTGAATCTTCACCGAATCGGTTGTGAAGTTTCGGGATTGCTACTTCCGGGCCAATGGGCAAATACTCTCGTTCATGGCCGGCTATTGTGTATGTTTTACCATAACAGGGTGATGTTGATTTCGAGGAAAGATGACATTTATAAGATCAAAGAGGCTACGAGATCGGACTGACCCAATCAGCATCGTCATCCCTCATTAGCAGATGTGGTACTTGGATTCTCTACCTACTTAGACAATTCGTATACTGGAACACGATCAACGATTAGTGAAGATCACATGACCTGATAACTTTAAGAAACATGACACTGTGGTTCTCTATTGTGGTTGTCCCATTTAAGGCTGATCTTGGTCACACAATTGGAAAGCTAATCGATAGCCAAACATATTGGGTTAAAATTTTGAACCGGCAAATAATTTTTTCACTGGAATGAATGCCAATGTTCATTCCGTTCATGAAAATGAATTTTGAGGGTAGAGCTCTGATTTTTTCTCTGTCAGGATCAAGATAGACATAGTGGAGCCAACCCTGCAGTTAACAGCTCTCCCCACACACATTCGTGGGTGGGTGGCAACTTGGTGGTCTAGGTGGTGGCATTTTTTTTTTGCCGCACACGGTATCTGTCTAAACCAAAGAGCTCTAAACCTCCCATAACATGATAAGTGTATTGTTGTAAGCGTTTGAGGACTAGTTAGACCATTTTAAAGACAGTATAGACTATAGATAAAGTACAACTTCAAGAAGATAATTATATGTGCAAATAGAACTACATCTGATGTGTTTTTTCTACAAACTCCATTTAACTCGTTCACGCTTTGATTTTCTGTTTCGTCACCTGTTTCGTCACCTGTCTTTGTCTCACGTTGATATGTATTCGTAATAGCCGCCTTTAGTACCCGGAAGCTATCGAAAAGTAGTTGAACTATTATACTACTCCGATCTATGCCTTTTCTCAGGTGGTGACGTGGAGAGAGGAGAAAGATAGAGGGGAGGAGAGAGGGGAAGAGAGAGAGACGGATAGATAGACTTAGAGGGAGAAAAGATACAGAGACAGAAAAATAGAGACAGGGAGACAGAGGCAGAGTTAGGGGGACAGAGAGACAGAGAGACAGAGAGACAGAGAGACAGAGAGACAGAGAGACAGAGACGGAGACAGAGACAGAGACAGAGACAGAGACAGAGACAGAGACAGAGACAGAGACAGAGACAGAGACAGAGACAGAGACAGAGACAGAGACAGAGACAGAGACAGAGACAGAGACAGAGACAGAGACAGAGACAGAGACAGAGACAGAGACAGAGACAGAGACAGGGGGACAGAGAGACAGAGACAGAGACAGAGACAGGGGGACAGAGAGACAGAGAGACAGAGACAGAGACAGAGACAGTATATGCTTTATTCTGGCAGCCAGCCTGTGACAACGTGTTCATCTTGGACACGTTTTTTCTTCTAACGGAGCAGCCGCGACAAATTAATATTTCCCTCTGCTTCTTTGTAACATTGCACTGTCCGCAGGTACAAATGAGAGCCCATTAATTAATTATACCCACCATTATAATGTATGAACCTCAGTTTAAAGCTTGAACCAGTTAATTGGTGTTTCCGGCTCCTTACGTGTGTGTCACACACATCGCGGCCATCTCGACATGCATATATTGTGTCGCGTTAATGATTCGCATATATAAATAATTTGGAATATGTTTTCTGTTTTGATGCTAATTGATTGGGTTTAAGTGGGTTTAAGTGGGTACTGGGTGTTTATTTGTTAGCCCTTGATAACCTAGCTGTTGGTTACGAAGTCACCCCTGTTATATTATATTGCATATTTTGCGGAGGGGTAATTTCATTACCAAGATATATCCTGTGTTATGCTAAATTTTGTTGACATAGTAAGACTATCACTAGAGTTTTCTCGAATCTTAAGATTTATTGTCCTTTACTTGACGAAAATACTGTTTTCTTGAGGCTTCTACTTAGACTTCTACTTAGACCGAGCCCTGGTGTATCAGGAACCGACCGAAACAAGTAAACAACCAATCGAGAACTCGTTATTTAGGTCACGTGACTGGATATCAGCCAATCAGAGACCAGTACTTCCTGATTCGGTCGATTCCAGCTGAGTATACTATCGATTTGCTCCCTTGTTTGAACTGGATTTGAACAATACTAATTGTTATTACTGCAGTCACTCATCGGCTGTAGAGGTCACTTAGATCAGAGGTAAGGAGGAGAGAAGAGAGGAGGCGAGAAAAAGAGGAGGAAGAGAGAGAAGAAAAGGAAAAGAAGAGAAGAGAGAGAAACAAAGAGAGACCCCAGAGAGAGAAAGGAAGAAAAGAGACAGAGGAGAGAGAGAGCAGAGGAAGCAGAACGAGAGAGAGAGAAGGGTAAGAGAGAAAAGAGAAGAGAGGGGAGAAAAGAGAGAAGAGAGAGAGATGAGAGAGGAGAGAAGAGAGAAAGAGAGAGAAAGAGAGAGAGGGGAGAGAAAAATAGAGAGAGAAGATCAGGATGCAGCTAACTCTTCCTCATGTTTTTTTCCTGCTCTCTTAAAACTATTTCTCTTCCCTCCTTCATTTGTTCGACGCCAACTATAATATTTCTCTTTATGCGGGTTACCAAACCCGAATGAAGTGGCGGCTTGTATGATTTCTATGTCCAATTATTTTGCCTTGCTTGACAGTTTCATGTAAAGGGGGGTATTAGGAATAACAACTTTGTGTGAAATTCATCCGTTTTATTAGTGGTTTGGAATGGGTTAGGGGTTTGGTTAAAATCACGGTGGTGTGGGTTCCCCCCCCTGGTTCCCGCTCAGTGCACGCAGCCTTTCAGCCAAACCCCTATTTTGGGGTCCCTTCGGGAGTATTTTAACCGAAAGGATGAACCAGCAGGGTTGGAAAAGAGTGCAGTTTTTATGAGAAAAATTGGAGTAGGGGTACACATGATTTTGGGCTTCCACAGTGCACTTAGAAAAAAAAAAAAAAAAGAAAAAAAAAAAAAGGGGGAGAGAGGGAGAAAAGAGAGAGAAGAAAAAGGGGGGGGGGCCCCCCTTTTCCCTCTCTCTACTTCTCCCCCTCTTTCTCTTTTCCCTCCCTCCCTCCCCCTTCCCCCCCTTTCTCTCTCTCTCTCTTTCTTTTCCTTTCTTTTTGATCAGTTATTTATAGCAATTGGGGGCGATCATGATCAGGTTTTGTTTATTTTTGAAGAGTCATTCCGTTATAACTCTCATCTGCAGCATCTAATGATATCTCTTATCCAATATGATCAAGAAATGGATATGATGCAGAATGAAGGTGGATCTCACAAGCATTCATCATACAATGAACACTTCAGGCATTGCGTGATATATTTCGTGATATTATCACGATGTGATATAATGCAGTACGTGGTATGCGAAAGTCGACAAACTATAATAATAGTAATAGTAATAAGGGGATGAAGATCCAATATTAGGGAGAAATATCACGCGCCTGGATACATGTTCTATGACTCACGTGTCTCTACAAATTTTCATATTTTCAGATTCGGAAGTTAAAATAGGGACAACCTCGGCGAGTGCAGCGTACGTTGCCCTCGACACAATAAGAGAGAGGGGAATCCTGCCTCCTGGATTTAATATCAATCTCCAGTTCGCGGACAGCAAGTGCAGCAGTGTCAGCACTCTTGAGAGTATACTTGACTACTGGGAAGGAGATGAGAGGTATTTTACAGTCTTTATAGTTTATTTGTTTTGGTTTTTGTAACTCGGGTGTTAAACCAGTGTTCTAACTGGCGGCGCCAGACCCCGATTTGATTCTCAAATGGGGCTAATCTGAGCGCGTGACAGTGCGCTCAGATGGGGTCTGTGGCACCAGTCCATAGCCAGTGTTAAACTATTACTCACTCGATCACCCCGCAGTATCGATGGAGTTGTGGGGCCAGTGTGTAGTGGAGCGTGTAGTGCGGGTGCAGACTTCCTCAAGATAAAGAATCTCCCAATGATCAGCTGGGATTGTACCCAACCGGATCTGAGCAGCAAACCTAACTTCATCAGAACTGTCTCTGATTATGGGAAGGTAAGAAGGGTTGTTCCTGTTTTGGTGACATAGACACCTGGCGCGTGTGTGAGCTCAATCTCGGTCGCGCCAGGTGTCTATGTCACCAAGTTCCTGTTGTTCCTCTACTTCTAGGTTTTATTTATTTGGTAGGTGAGTAGAACTTCGCTCCTTTAATTCACTGCAGCCTTTTTGCAGCCTTTTATTAGGATCAGCGAAGTTCTACTCACCTGCCCCTCCAGTGTCTTGCTCAATCTAACCTGCCCATCAACTATTGCTCTTCATCTAAACCTACCCCTGCCCCTCAGTTTTCTACCGTGATAACAGCGTTTATGAACAACTACAACCTGACTCGAATCGTGATGATATGTAGCGTGGAGACAATATGGATTACCACCTGTGAGAGCATCAAATCTAGGATATCTCAACACAAGGAGTGAGTAAAACGGAGGGTGATGATGATTGATGACATCTTTTTAGTTTTGTGGTTGTGTAGCTACACCGCACGCTCTGTGCGGGTTCGGTAGATTGGGGTATGATGCACTTTCACTTAGTCACTTGTTCATGTTTGTAAGAACGAATTGAAAAAGGGCAATTGTTTAACTTGCCAATCTGGGTGGCATCATATAGGTCACATGTGTTTATTAAACACTGTTTAAAGATGTTGATCAATATTGTTTAAAGTGGCTATTAAATTGTGGATTGATAGTTCAAATAGCCCATTGACTGTGTATCAACCCCCGCACAATGCTAGTGAAGTAATTGTTCCCAGTTCCTTCTCATTATATGCCGTCTATTTATATATATATACCCGGGTGGTATGAGACGCTTTAGCTCAGTAGTTAATACCCAAGAAAACCAATTTCCTTCTCTTCCTCAGCTTCTCACATCCTTCCATCCCCCTCCCCAGCCTCTCACACACTTCCTTCTCTCCCCACATCCTTCTCACACACTTCCTTCTCTCCGCAGCCTCTCACACACTTCCTTCTCTCCGCAGCCTCTCACACACTTCCTTCTCCCCACATCCTGCTCACATCCAATTCCACTCAGGTTGTCAGGAGATGTGAGGGTAATGGAGATTATACCCCTCCTAATACCTGACAAGGAGACTGACGACTGGGAGGACACTATCAATACTGTCCTAAAGGACAAGGTGGCCCCCAAAGCAAGAGGTATATTAGATCTGCTGTAGATGTCTCTCTTTATTTCTCTTTCACCACTTTTAGTTTTCGTTTATGTGATCTCTAAGAAGAGATTGTGGGGTTTACTCCACCTCCATGCTGGAGTATATAACACCAGCACACATCATACCACTTTTTCATCGTAACTTCTCTAATCCATCCCTTCCTTCAGTGGTGTTTCTGGCGTGTTATATCGGTGCAATACAGAAGATAATGACAGCAGCCCGGGATGTTGATATGCTCAATGGATACCTTTACTTTGGGATGGAGGTGAGAGGGAGAGAGAGAGAGAGAGAGAGAGAGAGAGAGGGAGTGAGAGAGAGAGAGAGAGAGAGAGAGAGAGAGAGAGAGAGAGAGAGAGAGAGAGAGAGAGAGATAAAGATGATAAATTCATGCACAAAGATTAATGTCTTGATTAGCCCTAATAATGTTAATTAGCCCTAACCTGTTGATCCCAAATTATTCGTCCTATTAATTGGATTCCTGATTTTAGCCTCCTCCATTCCGTAATTCACTTCAAAAACGTTCAATGTCAGCAGAATAATACTTATATTTCCCTTGTCTTGTTTGTCCCGATAGTCTCACTCCCCATCGTGTGTTACACTAACGTCTAACATCCTGTGATTTCTTGTTGAACTCAACAAGTGATATATCAATGTGCCCCAATGTGTAATATTTCAGAGCTCCCTGGTGGATTTAGGCGGCTATGCCGTCAATGCTGATCCAGTAAGTGCACCAACACAGCTTGTTGAGTACAACCAATATAGCTGGTGTGAAACACAGTGTGTGTGGGGTTTCAGATCGAGTGTGTGCTTGTGTACATGATGAGTGTTTTAGTGTGTTATAATACTCAATGAGTGTGTACCAATGACTAATGAGTGTTATAATGAGTGTTTGGATGACTGCCCCGTGTTGATAGCACACTGCTGTTAATTTTGAACCAAATGAAAACAACAAGCTGACATTTCAGCATTTTTGATAATAACAAGCTAATTTCAGCATTTTTGACGCACAATATCCCAGCATGATTTAATGTAAAGATGTATTGGTGTTAAAGCATTCCCAGCTGTTTTCAAAGCACTGCAATCCCTCACGTTCCCCCAATATATTAACTACCCTCCCCTTTCAGGTATCCAACTCCATGTTAGAGAAGCCCCAAACCGACCTGAGCCCCCTTCAAGGACTGGTGTCTTTCAACTTTGGTATAGCTTCCACCAACAAACGTTACCAGTTGTTCAGGTATTATAGGAGGTTATTAGCAGTTCTAATTTGTGTAAAATACGTTAATTGCCCCCTCTTTAGTCTACATTCGGCCAAAACCCATAATGCCCCTCCCGCTACCAATCACTTACACAGCCCCCTCGGATACATCCCGCTAACCCCCCCCCCTTACATCCCCCTCAATGTCCCCCCACCTCGTCTACGAGCAACCTCAACACCCCCCCCCCCCACAACACCCCTCTACACCCCCCATCCAGACAGAAGGTTTTTGATAAGAAGGACCTGGTTACAATTAACGGAGTCAAGATGATGGTAAACGCTACCAAAACAGTTCAAGATGTGAGTAGTGAGGGGGTTAGAGCACCGGGAGCAAGATGTGAGTAGTAAGGGGGTTAGAGCACCGGGAGCAAGATGTGAGTAGTGAGGGGGTTAGAGCACCGGGAGCAAGATGTGAGTTGAAAGGGGGTTAGAGCACCGGGAGCAAGATGTGAGTAGTAAGGGGGTTAGAGCACCGGGAGCAAGATGTGAGTAGTGAGGGGGTTAGAGCACCGGGAGCAAGATGTGAGTAGTAAGGGGGTTAGAGCACCGGGAGCAAGATGTGAGTAGTAAGGGGGTTAGAGCACCGGGAGCAAGATGTGAGTAGTGAGGGGGTTAGAGCACCGGGAGCAAGATGTGAGTAGTAAGGGGGTTAGAGCACCGGGAGCAAGATGTGAGTAGTAAGGGGGTTAGAGCACCGGGAGCAAGATGTGAGTAGTAAGGGGGTTAGAGCACCGGGAGCAAGATTAATGCCACTCTGATATAGATCTCCACACCCCTAATAATACACCCCATTATATTCAGATTGATAGTCTGTCAGTAAATCTCCACGATGCAGTGGTACTCTTTGCCCACGGTCTGAACAAGTCAATTGCCAGAGCCGCACAGGAGTGTAACATTAATAAGGATGATATTTCTGAGGTTACTTTTGAAGGTAATATATTGAAGTTAGGAAGAAGGGAGTCTCAGAAAATGAACAGGTGCACAATGACAATGGTAACCTAGGCTGGGGAGTGGGGAACGTCGCCGTTAAATGTGCTGCTTCCCCCTTACGGGGCTGAGCCAGCCACGACGAAGAAGAACCTACAGGCAGTATTTTAGTTTAATATTAATAATTAATCAATTAATTAATTAATTAATTAATTAATTGATTAATTAATCAATATCTCCTAGGTGCGATCAGTAGTATCAGTATAGATGCCAATGGAGATGTTCTTAACCCGGACACCCTAGTTCTGAATATCCAGGAAAACCCTGGAATGATAAACTATGAACTGGTGGAAGTTGGCGAGGTTAGTGTTACCATGGTTACCATCTCGTTATCATAGTAACCGTCCTGTGTTACCATAGTAACTATTTTAGTGTTACCATGGTTACCATCTTGTGTTACCATGGTTACCCATCACCATGGTTACCCATCACCATGGTTACCCCATTATGTGTTAACTTTTAGTTTCATTAGTCCCTTTGTGTGTACTAACGTGTAACCATCAGTCTCCGTGTTTAGTTTTGCTCTGGTCATCAACATGAGGGTGAGGTAATCATTCTGCTGTCAATTGTTGAGGGGTGGACCCCTTGCTCAACAAGCTGCCATTTCCCTATTTGATCGCTATTGTTTAAATTGTGGTAGTAGGGAGGTTCGTGGGGTGCCGCTGCTACCCAGCTGTTGAACACAGGGAGGACTCATTTATTAGCATTATCAGCTGAAATGTCTGATTTACCGCTTTATATTCGCACCAGGAACCGACCGACACTTAAGTAAACAACCAATCAGAACTCGTTATTTATGTCACGTGACTGGTTATCAGCCAATCAGGGACCAGTATTTCCTGATTCGGTCGGTTCCTGATTCGCACCCAGTGGACTTTGTGATGTGGTTACCGAATAGAATATACCAGTTCGGTCAAAGATGTGTATAGTTTTCCGGCGTATTTTGTGTGGTGTATCATTTTGTGTGGTAAATGTTTTGGTATTTTGCTGTACCATGTGACATCATCTCGCTTCCCCTAACCCCCTCCCATGAACCCCTTCGGTACCCCCTCCTAAACTAACCCTTTCCCTGAACCCCTTCCCACCTTGCCTTGCTCGACCCTCTTTCCGTGTGCTCCGCAGGTTTAGAACATAACATTCCAATCCCCTAACTCCCGACTCCTCTTGACCAGGTGAGTAACAACACGTTTAAAGAGGTTGAGGGAGTACGGATCATGTGGCCTGGAACCAGAACTGATCCAATCAATGACTGTGGAGATGAGATGGAGCTGTGTCCCCCTGAGGAAAAAGGTAAATACAGAACCAACATATCTTTTAACAATGAAGGTACTACAGTGCTCTGCAGTCTACATTCGGCTATCTAGCCTTCTACCCACTGAAGCAAGTTATCATTAATATGTCTGTCTAGCTATGTGTTGGTTACGAAGTCACCCCTTTTGTTGCATACCATGAGCAATAATAACAGAGGGGTAATTTCATTACCAAAGCTATGTAAAAGTAATGTGTCACATTATGTAGCATCTGATCCATGTTCTATACGATTACTGCCCGTTATAGCACCTAATACTGGTCCGAATACAGCATATATTTAGTGATTTTCCTATTCAAGCTATTAGTTTCAACTTAGTGTTCGGAGTAAGAAGCACTGTGCTCTGCTAAGACCCCCCTGCTGTTCTCTTTCTCTCTCGATCCCGATTCTGCGAAGCACCGATACATAATCTAGCCGCCCAGCCACTCTCCCAATAGGCTGGATAACTATACTAGTAGTGGTGGTCATTGCCTCTCTGTTCTGCCTGGGTGGAACCATAACTGTAATTCTGTGGTTCAGAAACAAACAGAAACAACTGAAGACCGCCTGGAAGATAGCATACGGGGATCTTAACTTTACTGTGGATAGAAATGGGAACGCATGTGGGGTAGGTGTCGTACTGTCGTGTTATGACTCATAACTTATGAGAAAACTCATAACTTATGAGAAAACTTCTCATAACTTATGAGAAAACTCATAACTTATGAGAAAACTCATAACTTGAGTTTTCTCTTTTTATTGGTTGAGCCGTCCATGCTAATCCTATTTTATTATGATATCTTATCTGTTTATTTAGAGTAACGTTGGATCAAAGCTCCTCGGTTCCAAGACGGAGAGTGTAGCTACCCACCTGATGGGGGAGATAGACGCTACATCAGCTAACTGTATCATGAGGGCCTCGTACAAGGTACTAACTGAGCAGGAACCGACCGAATCAGGAAATACTGGTCCCTGATTGGCTGATAACCAGTCACGTGACCTAAATAACGAGCTCTGATTGGTTGTTTACTTGGTCCGGTCGGTTCCTGGTAACTGCAGCAGGAACCCTGGAAATACAGTATTGAAATACAGTTTTGAAAATGAGTAGGGGGAAAACTGTGAATTTCAACCCCTTTGTAACAGTCGCGTGACCAGTGGTCATGTGACTGTTACATTTTATCACGTGACTGTTACAAATGTCACTTAACTGTTACAAAGTCACTTGAATTGTACTTCCGGGTGACAGAACGTGATTAATGTACTTCCGGGTCAGCCAAGTGAGTTGTACCGTGTGACAGCATGTGATTAATGTACTTCCGGGTCAGCCAAACGGAGTAGATAGCGCGACAACCAAACGGAGTATATGTCACGTATATGTCATGTATAAAAAACAATCTTGCTTTCGTGTTTTTAATTGTTTGATGCACATTGCAGTTTGCACACACACACACACACCCACACACACAAACCGTGTCGAAAACTGTGTCAAAACCGTGTCACACCCGCTGCTAACTACTGTCATATTATCTATCCTCTCTCTCACTCCCATATTATTATAAAGTTCTAATATCTCCCATCTACTTGGATCTATCTCTCCTCTCTCCCACTCCCATATCTCGTTCCCTTCCGTATTATTATTAGGTTCTAATATCTCTCATCTACTTGAATCTAATTATCTACCTCATTAGCTACCTCATTAACTACTAAGGTATGTCCACCTTCTCCTCTTCCGTATTTTAATTGGGTTCTAATATTTCTCATCTACTTGGAAATAGTTATATACAGTCGGACCCCGATTTAGTGGCCCCCGATTTAGTGGCACCCCGATTTAGTGGCAGGATTTTTTTCCCCCAAAAATTTTTTTGATTTTTTTTCGTGAAATTTTTTGAAAATTTTTCAAAGGAATACCAGCCACGTCCGAATCGTGTTTCGAATCAGTGAATCTTATCGCATGTCCTGCTGCTAATTAGACGGTTCGGAACGAACCGATACGTGATCCCCATGGAGCCATTGAATCATAAGTTCACCAAGCGTCAAAATTTCGATTCGATGGGGATCACGTTTCGATTCGTTCCCAACCGTCTAATTAGCAGCAGGACATGCGATAAGATGCACCGATTCGAAACACGATTCGGACGTGGCTGGTATACCTTTAAAAAATTTTACAACTTTTTTTGCAAAATTTTACAGTACGATTGTCAATGCTTTGATCGGTGCTCCCCATAAATTTTGAGAGAAAAAGTTATTTTGAAATTTTGATACTTCCTCACCCGCTTAGGGTGCCCCGATTTGGCATGGTATCACGTATCAGAATTCGTTTCGAACCCGCTAATTAGACAGGACATCCAGGAAGCTGCACCGATTCGAAACACAAATCGGACGGGCTGGTATAACTTAGAAAATTTTTCACAATTTTTTTGAAAAATTTATTTGATAGTTTTCTATTTCTAATCAGAAATGATCATGTAATCAATACATGAATATTGCATATAACAGTTAAAGGTGTCTTTAGTCTTAGTATAGCATTTTGGGCATAAAATAGGTTTTTATGGGCCAAATATGGCTCACCCCGATTTAGTGGCACCCCGATTTAGTGGCAGGATTTCTTTCCCCCGAGGATGCCACTAAATCGGGGTCCGACTGTACCTCATCAAGATGCTCTCACTTAACGCGACACCGGCTAGTATATATACACCACAGTAAACCACAGTCAAACTCAATTCAATTCTCGTTCATCAACATTGATTATCCTCTTCTTACATTATGCAATTCAAACACCCTGACACTGGTCTCCGACCTTTCAGTTTGTTTTGTGCAATTTGTCAGGACTTGATTGTTGATGTTGAAACCCCGCTGGCGGTTACCATTTGTAACCATTTCTTTTGTGCACCCTGCTTGTTGCAATGGCTTTTGGTTCGGAGTCCGGAGTGCGGCTGTCCCTATTGCCGAAGGAAGGTCGACCGCATCCGACTGGTTAGTTTCTTTTCTCAGTAAACAAAATTAATTGTTTTGTAATTTGCAGTTAAGTCTGATTTTTTTTTAAATAAAGCAAATCGCCTGTACATTTTCACGTGTCGCACGTTACCAAGTTCAATTCATGCTTTATTCCGCGTGCCACTCTCGGTTTGCTCTATAAATAAGATTTTATTCATTCATTTCTAACATTGCTCCCCATCTTCAGACGAGCTACGGGAAGTACCCTCATTGCACCGACGCGGAGAAGCTTCGTTTAATAAATGCTTATAGTTTTGAAAGAGTGAATGGTACATTTGGTATTATTAGAGAGCTTGCTGTGCCAGAAGAGGGAGTTTATGGTACCCATGAACGACGGTTAGAGTTGATGACACCATTCACCTCACCTGTAGATGTGGGTGGCGTGGTGTCACCTGACTACTACCATCAGAGGTGGGTACAGGCTATTAGAGAGAATAGGGATGTACTCGGAGCAGCTGAGTTGCATAGTGTATACGAGAGAGAGAGAGCGGTCAATGATGGCGAGAGAGAGACTGAGATAGGGAGCGAGAGTGAGCGAGATGTTGAGATGGTAGAGACAGACCAGAGTGAACAGCTGAGTGATACTGAGGATGAACAATTGAGTGATAGTGACGGAGAGAGTGTTATAGTTACCCATAAACGACGGTTAGTATTGATGACACCATTCACCTCACCTCTAGATGTGGGTGGCGTGGTGTCACCTGACTACTACCGTCGGAGGTGGTTACAGGCTATTAGAGAGAATAGAGATGAAGTCGGAGCAGATGTGTTGCATAGTATATACGAGGGAGAGAGAGAGCTCCATGAGAGTGAGAGAGAGACTGAGATAGGGAGCGAGAGTGAGCGAGATGTTGAGATGGTAGAAACAGATCAGAGTGAACAGTTGAGTGATACTGAGGATGAACAGTTGAGTGATAGTGACGGAGAGAGTGTTATAGTTACCCATAAACGACGGTTAGTATTGATGACACCATTCACCTCACCTCTAGATGTGGGTGGCGTGGTGTCACCTGACTACTACCGTCGGAGGTGGTTACAGGCTACAGAGAGAATAGAGATGAAGTCGGAGCAGATGTGTTGCATAGTATATAGGAGAGAGAGAGCGCTCAATGAGAATGAGAGAGAGAGACTGAGGTGGAGAGCGAGAGTGAGCGTGATGTTGTAGAGACAGACCAGAGTGAACAGCTGAGTGATACTGAGGATGAACAATTGAGTGATAGTGACGGAGAGAGTGTTATAGTTACCCATAAACGACGGTTAGTATTGATGACACCATTCACCTCACCTCTAGATGTGGGTGGCGTGGTGTCACCTGACTACTACCGTCGGAGGTGGTTACAGGCTATTAGAGAGAATAGAGATGAAGTCGGAGCAGATGTGTTGCATAGTATATACGAGGGAGAGAGAGTGTTCAATGAGGGCGAGAGAGAGACTGAGATAGGGAGCGAGAGTGAGCGAGATGTTGAGATGGTAGAGACAGACCAGAGTGAAGAGTTGAGTGATACTGAGGATGAACAGTTGAGTGATACTGAGGATGAACAGTTGAGTGATACTGAGGATGAACAGTTGAGTGATAGTGACGGAGAGAGATTATAGTTATTGGAGAAATGATATTAAACATTTATTCAAAAAGTATTCTAGCGAGATCGTTGCTATATTTAGAATTATCGAGGATACTTTAGTGTTTTTTAAGAAGGTTAAATCTTGATAAATGATGAACTGTTACTATGATACGTTTTTTTTGTTACCAAAGAAAACACGAGTTTTATAGAGTCTCAAAATAAGAACGAACAAGCTCATCATTCATAGCAAGATTTTTGTACTTGGACACTTGCACCACAGCTTATTTGATAAATAAAGTCACAAAAATGACCACAACTTGTAGTACTTCGTGACATTGACACCTAGTGCGTGCGAGCTCGCACATAGGTGTCCGCTCCGCGCCCTAAAAAAGGGTCGTGTCTTTCAAGGAAAAATCTTTCACACTTGCACCACAGCTCATTTGTTAAACAAAGTCTGCACAAAAATGACCACAACTTGTAGTACCAGGTACAGTCGGACCCCGATTTACCGGGATGCTCGGGGGAAAGGGTTTTGCCCGGTAAATCGGGGTGTCCGGTATATCGGGGTCAAATACCGTTAATTTACTAGATCGGGGGAAATTTATCCTCCCGGTAAACTTTGTAACAGTTACGTGACATTTGTAACAGTCACGTGATCAAATGTAACAGTCACGTAATGAAATGTAACAGTCACGTGACCACTGGTAACGTGACTGTTACAAAGGGGCTGAAATTCACAGTTTTCCCCCTACTAAAATGTACAGTCAAAATACAGTCACCACTGTGGTTCTTAAATTCAAAATGTAGACAAATCATTCAGTAACACCTTCTCTGTTGCTGAAATAAAACTATCTTAACAGGAACCGACCGAATCAGGAAATACTGGTCCCTGATTGGCTAATAACCAGTCACGTGACCTAAATAACGAGTTCTGATTGGTTGTTTACTTGTGTCGGTCGGTTCCTGTATATTAACTTCCAAAAGTAATTCTAACCTCTTCACCATTAGAGGCAGCGTGTAGCAGTGAAATACTTGAAGAGACAGAATCTGACTGTTAACAAGATCATCATGAAGGAACTTAACACGATGAGAGAAATGGAGCATGAAAATATCCTCAAGTTTTACGGGCTGTGTATCGAGAACTCAAAGGTAGGTTTCTTTTGCAGTTTCTAACTGTATGGCGGCGCCATACCCCATTCGCGGAGCCAGACATGCTTCTAATATAAGTTATCTTATTCCCCGTTCTTGTTCATGGTAATGTTGATTTAGTGTTGATATGCTCTTTTCGTCATTCACGGCCATGACCAGTTTGGTGCTGGTATCACTATGTTAAGGCATGCACAACAATTGTTTCAGCAAATGCGGGACTTGTCACCCGAATGTGTATTTACAGAACTCGACTAATATAATTCACTGCCATCCTCAATAAATAGTTTTACGTTGTAGTTGATGATGTGATTGATGATGTGATTGGTCCCCAAACGGCAACCGCTCTTATCAAATCAAATCAAATGCTCTTCTCAGGTTTGCACGGTGTTCAGCTTCTGCCCTAAAGGATCTCTCCAGGACATTCTACAGAACGAGAAACTAAACCTGGACGTTATGTTCCAGCAAAGCTTCATCACTGATATGATCAAGGTTTGTATTTGGAAGGGGTCATGAGTTGGAAAGAATCTGTAAGGCTCAGACCGTGCTGTTCTCGTGCGTTCCGAAGAATAGGATCAGGCCAATGGTCTGACAGTTGGGAATTGAGATTGGGATACTATGGGATGGGTATTATAACAGGGCACACGTAACCGGCCCCTCCCTCTCCGTGTTGAGTTGAAAACACCTTGATAACGCCCTTTCTCTCCCTGATTATAGGGTCTGGAGTACATCCACAAGAGCAGTATTGGTTTCCATGGGGATCTATCTTCTAAAAACACCCTCATAGACGGTCACTGGGTCCTCAAACTAACAAAGTTTGGGCTTCACGCCCTACGCGAGAAAGACGAGGTAAGGTATAACAGCATAGCAGGACTCCCGTTGAAAACTCTCCATTTGTTGTCTCACAAAAGAATGCCTTCTCCGAACCGGGCTTTAGGCATGCGCGACATTAGCGCCCGATGCGACTTTTTTAGTTGATAACTCTAACTCCGACTCTGACTAGCTGACAACATTTGCAGATGTTCAAGAGTGATACAGATGAGGACTTGATAAGGAAACACAAGGCGAAGAGAGATCTGCTGTGGAGAGCACCTGAACTGATTGAAAGTAGTGTCAGGGGAACCCAGAAGGGAGATGTGTACAGTTTCGCTATTGTTTGTTCAGAGATACTAACACGAGAGGATCCATTCGCAATGCACAACAGCGATCTTGATGGTGAGGGGGATTGGCAGGCCAATGCTCTGACAGCGGTTCTCGCGCGTTCCGCTTATTTGAAAGAAATAAGAATAGGGTCAGGCCAATGCTCTGACAGAACCAACCTAACCAACAATATATTTCAGAGACTATAAGAAAGATACGAGAAGGTGGCAGTCCACCCTTTAGACCGGTGGTGAAGAGCGCAATACTGGGCACTATGGATCTACATGAGTTGTTAGCAGTGTGTTGGAACCAAAAACCAGAGCAGAGACCAGATATCAGCAAACTAAAGGTAGGGGGAACTTAATATTTCAATTGCTACAGAGTTCCAACTTTCTCCGCTGGTATAGGTCTACCACCCACATCACACCCACCTCACACCTACATCACACCACCTCACACTAGGTGCTGACGAGGCAGTTGTGTAGCAGGCAGAAGTCCCTGACAGATAGATCATACCACCTCACACCTACATATCACACCTACACACCACACCAGGTGCTGACGAGGCAGTTGTGCAGCAGACAGAAGTCCCTGACAGATAGAATGATGTTAATGATGGAGAAATACACCCACCACTTGGAGGAGTTAGTCGATGAGAAGACTGCCCAGTTACAAATAGAGAAGACTAAAGCAGATAAACTACTCTATCGGATGTTACCCATGTTAGTTTACCCCTCCCCCTCTTTATTATCTTCTAACCCAGAGAAAGAGGGTCGAACAAAGCAAACCCCCCCCCTTACTCAACAAAGTCAGTTAGCTATTCTCAAACCTAGTTTCCTCTCTAAATTGTTCCACATTTTAACTATCATTCCAACTTGTTGAGTGCTCAACAAACTACATCATTCCATCTGCAGGAGGGTAGCTGAGAAGTTAAAGAAGGGAGAAGCAGTGTTGGCAGAGTGGTTTGATGATGTCACAATATATTTCTCTGATATCGTTGGGTTTACTAACATTTGCAGCTCCAGTGATCCACTTCAGGTAACCATGGTGACTTGACATGACTTGACATGTTATGTGACTTTACAACCATGGTGACAGACGACAGTATAGGATTCTTCAAAAACGGACATAGCAAAAGGGAGAGTTTTTTACCTTAACTAAGAGAACAACTGTCAGGCCAATGCTCTGACAGGAGAACAACGACTACCGCCCCGTAGCATGATGTACTGCCGTCTCTATTTCTGTAAACTAGGCCATCGGTACCCTGATTTTGGTCGATGGCCTGGCCTTTTTTAGGGCTGGACCCCCCCCCCGAGCTAGACCGGTTTGTTATCCCATTCTATTCAGGTGGTTGATTTTCTGAACGACCTGTACACCTGTTTCGATGGGGTAATTGATAGTTACGATGTGTATAAGGTGGAAACAATTGGTGACGCTTGTAAGTTAAATCCTCAATTTAAAGCTCTCTCTCTCTCTCTCTCTCTCTCTCTCTCTCTCTCTCTCTCTCTCTCTCTCTCTCTGTCCCTCTCTCTATCTCTTTATCCATCTCTCTCTCTCTCTCTCTCTCTCTCTCTCTCTCTCTCTCTCTCTCTCTCTCTCTCTCTCTCTCTCTCTCTCTCTCTCTCTCTCTCTCTCTCTCTCCTTCCGACATATCTCTATAGATTTGTCACACGGTGTCATGGTTGAGTGCTATTAATACGACCATTATGACCCAAGAACCGTGGTCAGAGCATTCGCCTGGCAGTTATGGAATGTATATTTGTTAACTTTTAAAACCTCTTCTTTCTCTCCCTCTATTAACATACTCTTCTTTCTCTCCCTCCAGACATGGTGGTATCAGGATTACCCAACAAGAATGGGAAACAACATTCCTCAGAAATAGCTGACATGGCCCTCACCCTTCTCGAACACATCAAGTATGTTAATATAGATTTCTGTAGTAGCGGACAAGATAATACTAGGCTAGGTTGTCAGGCACTGACTGTACATCGCACACCCCGCCCGGTGCGAAGAGGACGGTCTTATATGAGACAAAGGATAGGTTGTTGAGTAAGGGGTACCCAACAAAGGTTAGATCGAAACTAGTCATTCCTCCTGTGACCCACTTCTCAGCTAATACCTTCTCTCCCCTTGTTACTTAACCCCTCTCCCCTGCAGAACCTTCAAGATCAGACAAACTTCTCCTAAAATCCCTCTCCCCTACATAACCTTCAAGATCAGACAAACTTCTCAGCTAATACCCCTCTCCCCTACAGAACCTTTAAGATCAGACAAACTTC
Source organism: Hormiphora californensis (assembly GCA_020137815.1). Lineage (NCBI taxonomy): Eukaryota > Metazoa > Ctenophora > Tentaculata > Cydippida > Pleurobrachiidae > Hormiphora > Hormiphora californensis. The sequence continues at coordinate 6,259,631 of CM035356.1, forward strand.
TCCTAACTCACCTCCCCCCTACAGAACCTTCAAGATCAGACACAAGCCTCAGACGAAGTGTATGCTGCGTATCGGACTACACACGGGGCCGTGTTGTGCCGGAGTTGTGGGTCTGGCCATGCCCCGGTACTGCCTCTTCGGGGATACTGTCAACATGGCTAGTAGAATGGAGAGCAATGGACAACGTGAGTAGGAGTTGGGGTCCCTTTTGTGGCTCACACCACCCTCTGTGTCATGGATTTCGTAGATCAAGATTTAGCGGAAGGCTGCTCCCGTTGCCATGTTGTCATGTCAATCTAGTTATTTAGGATGTTTATAATCTCCGGTAACACCCCGTATCTCTCTCCCCTGCAGAACTAAAGATTCATATCAGCCCCTCGACATACGAGGCTCTCAAACTACGAGGAACTCACACATTAGAAGAGAGGGGAGTGATGGAAATAAAGGGTAAGGGCCAGATCCGGACATATTGGGTGACAGGTCGGACACCGAATAACCGAACACGCCTACCTAAGCTGGATACAGAAGTGTCACTACCGTCCCCCACTTCACAACACAACGGAAGCGTTCAAGATTGCAGTCATCACGAGATGGAAGAAGTTTCAGAGACACTCCCCCTTGTATAGAATATGTATAGGAGCTGCCCTCAGAGGGGCAACATTAGAACTTAGAAGTAGTACTGGCCGCTGTTGTATAGGCTACATTCGAAAAAGAAGAAGAATACGAGAAGTGAATAAGTGCACTGCATTCAGAATGTGTCGAGAAATGAAGGAGTTCAGAGAGATTCACAGTCAGATATTTTTGGGGATAAGGGTCGCATGAGAGAAAGAACAGTAGAGAAATGAATTGTTCATACTGAACAAGCAGAGATATATGTTTGTTTTCTTAATCGAGTTTTACTTGTTGTGTACATGTGTATATTTCGGAATCCATTACAATCTAACAATCCATGAATTTGTCAATTTGTACCAAACTATCAACTTAAAACGTCTGACAGAATCGCTGACTTTCTATGTCAGTGGCCCGACCCATGTCACACAATCTAACACCATATAAACGTACCGCGCGGTGCAACCAACGGTAGGCTTGAAGCGCAGATGACGCGCGCACGTGCTGTTCTTTCTCACGGTTGCCGCTGGTCTCCAGCACATTTACCGCCATCAACACTGTGGCTGGTTTGCGGCTGCAGACGATTGCGAACTGATCCAGAACTGACAAAGCATTTTTCACCATTTATCCAAATTGATTAAAAAGACTGATCGGTTGATAGAAAGAGAACAAACCGTTCAGAGACATGATATGACACAGATCAGTCTTGTTGATAAAAAACACGGATTTGCAGTTTCGCAAAATTTAAGATGTTTAAATAGTTGCAGGAATGAATACAATTAAAATTTCATATCATATAAACTGGAGTTGCATCGCTCTCCGTCTCACATTTCTCTCACAGTGCTCCCTCTCTCTCGTAAAGAGAGTTGCAGTTTCTCCTAAACCCATTTCGCTGTTTAACATTATAAGCAACCCAGATCACACACACACGCACACGTCAGACAACAGCCGCACTTTGTTGTTACTCAACAAGCCGCACTAGTTTGGGGGGGGGGGGGTCAGACCTGAAATATAGGAACACTCAGCACAAACACACACCTGGTACATCTGGTATTAATCCTAAACTAATATAACGTTGTAATTTTCGGTTTAGGTAAAAATATAAAAAAAGTTAAAATTTTAGGCCCACACAACTTTTCACACATCCTATCTCTATCTATTCTCTCCCTCTCTCTGTCTCTTTCTCTCTCACTTTCTCATTGAACTGTTTGTCATTCCTTTCTCAATCATACCTCTCTCTCTCTTTTTCCATGGTTGTAGGTACATTGATGTGCAACGCAAGTCAGGGGAAATCATATTCGCCTGAAATAACTTACTCCCTCACTCTCTCTGATTGTCACATGATGGGGTTAATAACGCGTGATGGCCCACGCGTGACGTCCCATAGTAACGCGTGATACTGTCACGTAACTGTGCTGCTCACTTTCTGTCGTTTCAGTGGCTGGTCCTCGTCTTCTTCCTCATCGCTGTCATCTGCGTAATCCACTAAGGGTGAACTGTTACTAACCACCATGGGTGTCGTGGTCACCACCAGAGAGGGTGCTGTCGTCTTCTCTGGTGTTATTACAGGTGTCACGGCGCTGGTTATGGTGGGGGAGGAGGTGATCACTTTATTAGGAGGTGGTTTGGTGTCCAAAACACGGTTCTGTACTACGAGGGGGGAGTTGTAGAGGGCTTTATTTATCTCAGGGGCAGTTGGGGTGGCTGGTGGGGTGGGTTCATCATCATCTTTGAAATAGTTCTCCTCATTTTCATCTAATTCCCGGGGATCTCTCCGGAACCGGTTGTTTGTATCAAACCCTCCAACTCCCTTGGTCGAGTCCTTTGCTTTTTGGGCCCGTTCCCTCTCCACGATCTGCTCATGTTTAGTATGCAGTGCTTTGAACGTGGCACACTGTTCCACATCCAACAATTCCTGTATGTGGTTTTCACACACATACTTTATCAAAGTTTTCAAGTCCTCAATCTTGATAAATTCCATCAACTCCAGAACTGCGCTATTTAGCATGTTGTGTTTTTGGCCGTTCTTCACAAAGGCGTCCACCACAAAAGACATGAGATCGAACTTGACGATGTAGCGGTTATAGAACTCGTCCTTGAGTCCGATAATCTTCCGGAAGAACTTGAGTGCGTTAAGGGCGAGGAAGGAGTACCGGGGGTTCATCAACAGGAGAACCTGAAATATTGGGGAGTTGAGTTAGTTGGGGTTTAGAAATTTAATTAAGAGTCTGATTGAAATGACAATTACCTTCTGTAATATTTCCTTCCCTAAGATATAATTCTTCACGTGATAGGTATGGTTCTCCACAGCGAAGGATAACACATCAAGAACACTGGCTACCAGAGAGCTGTTCTCAGAGCGGGAGATATACTTCAAACACTCGCTACCATGTGTTGCCAGCACTATCGGTTCTGTTAAGCGATGCATTGCATTCTGAAATAAAGAGGGAGGTATGAGGAGTGCTGAAATACAGAGGGAGGTTAGAGGAATGGTGAGTGCCGAGTGGGCACGTCGCGCCCCTCTGATAGGACGAGGAATCCGGTCTATCCAAGAGTGGAATTAGACAAGAGAGAGGTATAAATCAGAATGGATGAGAAGAAGGGACATAACATTCCTTACCTTATAAAAGAACTGAAGGAACTCGCTCCTCTCCAGTCTGTTCAGAGATCTGAGCATGTTCTCAGGGTCTATAAGGGTACGGAGCAGTCCAAATAGGGTCCCTTCAGCATTACAACCCGGGTGTTTTACCACCCGTTCTATTACTATGTTAATTAACAACGCATCTTCGTCGTGTGTTGATGCTTCCTGAGGTTGGGTGAATATATGGTTAGATATTAGGTAATGCAATAAATTCACTGAAATTACCCCTCAACGTGAGCGGGGCGTGAGCGTAATAGGGGTGACTTCGTAACCAAGTTAGATACAAAGAATATTCGACAAACTCTGCAAACAACTAAAACTCTGCAGATGGCCAGAAATTCTAGTCAGTACCAGCAGTAATGGTACTGGCTAAACTGAGTAGAATAGTACTGGTCCAGTAACCAGTTCAATTACCTGAACCATGAAGTCCCGGACAAGGGAGGGGTTTGTGTCAGTGGCGAAGGATAGGATATCCGCAGCAACACTCCATATCTCCTCCACGTCTATACCTGGAAAAGAGAGATGGGTGAGAAAAGAGAGAGAGAGAGAGAGAGAGAGAGAGATGGGTGAGTAGAAAGAGAGAGGGTTGAGTAGAAAGGGATACCCCATACTAAGGTTAGCATATGTTGCTATATATGTGTAAATTGATACTCCTGCTGCTGCTACATGTTGGACAACATGCTGGAAGGTTTCCAGAGCCCTCTCTCTACCAACATCTACACAATTATCTGGCAACTTGCCAGGACTCTTACCGAGGAGAAACTCAAGGGTGGCAAAGAGTCTCTTGCCCGCCAGACACTTTAGAAACGACGTCCTTCCCTGGACCTGTATTGGAAGGATTGTTAGAGAGAGAGAGAGCGAGAGAGCTGAGAGAGAGAGAGAGAGCTGAGAGAGAGAGAGAGAGAGAGAGAGAGAGAGAGAGAGAGAGAGAGAGAGAGAGAGAAAGAGAGAGAGATAGAAAAGGAGGACAAGCTCACCTGAAGCGTATTTGAGTAGTTACAGAACTCCCGCAGTAACCTAGCCAGATCTATCCTCTTCCCAGTTTCCAGGTTCTCATCCTGTAGTTGCTGGAACAACTTTGTCAGGAAGATCTGAAGGGATAACGGGGATCAGAGTTTCACCAATTTACTGGTTATGATTACCAACTATACCCCACATCCCTCAATGTACTGCAGCAGCTTTCCAAAGGGGGGGGATCCCATGGTATACTTTGGTATACTTTGGTATACTTTGGTATATGGAAAATCCCAAAAAAATATGTGGAAAGTACCAAAGTATACCAAAGTATACCATATCTTTTTAATAACTTTAAAGTACTTTAAAGTGTTAATTTACAACAATTAAGGCTTTAAAACATTTTATATAAACTTTCTTGACTCATAAAATTGGACAATGGTGCTAAATAGGCTAAATTCATAGAATCGAGGGAAAATATTACCTATAAAATGGTGAGTCAGAAAACTGGGGTTTGACAAATTGGGACCCATTTGAGTATGATAAAAAAACTTTTAAAAAGTCAAGAAAATGTTCAAATAGTATTTGGTAAAGTCTCCAAAAATTTTTCAAAAATTGCCTTCACCGGGAATCGAACCCGAGTGGCAAGCCTAGAAGCACTAGCCGGATGATGTAACAAAAACGTAAAAATCGGTTTAATAAGCGTTATATTACCAACTTATAAAGAAATAAGGATGTAGTTTTACAAATTTAGTCATTTATGTTAACTTATAGCTTAAATTTTACCTTTTTCAAAATTTTTATGGTATACTTTGGTATACCTTGGTATACTTTGGTATACTTTGGTATACTTTGGTATATGGAAAATCGCTGAAAAAGTTGTGGAAAGTGCCAAAGTATACCAAAGTATGCCATGGGATCCCCCCCTTCCAAAGCTTTCCGAACTCCCCGACCCACACTCGCCGCCCCACCCCGCACTGCCCACTCAAACCCATACGCACTCCCTGCCCCATTCCGACCTACACTCCCTGCCCACATACCTCATCGTCTTGCAACATGGTAACAATGTCTGCCTTGTTGAGGAAGATAAAGGAGCTCAATGTAGAGAGCATGTTGTCGTCAAACACACTGGGAGTGGGCGACACGATATCCTGGGAGGGTGAGGGAGGGATAAAATTGATCAACCGAACCCTCACAGAAATAAAATGCGGTGTGAGCCACACAAGGATAAAATATCTTATTTTGTTCAAACCCGGAGTAAAATATCCTGATACAAAGGTCACGAAAAAATAGGGAAAAGAAAAAAGAAAAAATATCCTGATATCAATAGCATGAATAGAGGGATTGTGTAATACTGCCACACGATGAAGGAATATTTACTTGTATAAACTGAACACGATAGGTCTGATGAATTTTTTCCAGCAGGGTGGGGTTAGTAAACGGAATACACTGTTTGAACTGTGCTCGATCTCGGATGAACTGTCTGTGTCCGGCAGGCTCGTGAAGGGCAGGATCATACTCTAATATACCAAGAACCTGGGAAAAATTTAATTAGTGGGGGTGGAAAAATCATGGAAATACTTTCCACACGTCAGAATTTTTGTATGGATTGTACTATTGCCACCACAATCTTCCAATACAATTATATAGACCAAGTAGAGGGGGTCACTGACGTCAAAGTAGTTGCATGAGAGGTAAAGTGGGGGGGGGGGGAGAGAAAGTGAATCACTTTCATCAAATATCAGTAGGGGAGAGAAAGTGAATCACTTACATCAAATATCAGTAGGGGGAGAGAAAGTGAATCATTTACATCAAATATCAGTAGGGGAGGAGAAAGTGAATCACTTTCATCAAATATCAGTAGGGGGAGAGAAAGTGAATGACTTATATCAAATATCAGTAGGGGAGAGAAAGTAAATGACTTACATCAAATATCAGCTCCTCGGTGAACATTATTTCAAATATATTGTTCTTATTTAACAGGAATATACTCTTGAAAATATCGTATAACATGTGTAGATCGTCCATGTTTTCTAGATCTTCACAAACATGGAACAGGTCCACCAGTTGCTGAGAGGGGAGGGGGTGAGGTTAGAATCCGGGGGTGATGAGGTGAGGTTAGGAGCGAGGGTGATGGGGGGGGGTGAGGTTAGAAGTGACGAAATAGGGGGTATGGGAGAGGTGGGTTCGAAGCGGGGCTGATGGAACCAGGGGGGGGGGTGATGGAACCTTGGTATGTTCTAAGCCTCCTTTACATTTGTCGCGAGACGAGGAGAGAGAGAGAGAGAGGGTCGAACAAGGCAAATGGCACCCGGGGAGGTTTGGTTTCACAAACACTACTAACCGGTATATAGTTTTCTGATTGTAAAGCCACAGCCAGTCGTTCCCTCCTAATCGGACTTGTCATGACACCCTCTATCACCTCTCTGATTTCGTATAACCTGCCCAGCTCACAGGTCGGTAGGTCGATAGGCATGGCTGCATCCGGGACATCTTCAAACCTACGAAGATCAGGGAAATATAGGGGGGGGGGGGTTGCGAGGGGGAGAGGGAAATAAATGAGGAAGAGAGTAGTAGAGGAAGTGTGTGAGAGAGAGGCAAATTAGAGAGGTGTAATTCCTTGTAAAATTAAGAACTCGATTGCGTAAGATAGATTAGCGGGAAAAGCTCAGCAGTGATCTTACCTTTCCTCCTCTTCATTTTCATCATTTTCCATATCTTGAGTTATAGTGGTCGTCTGGGGATCCTTTCCTTGTACCTGAGAGGTATAAACAGGTTGTGGTAAAGGTGACTGAAAAGGTGCCATGTGGTGGTGACTGGGTGCCATGGGTGTGGTACCTGCTGCAGGAGGAGGAGCGGCACACACAGTACCGCGCAGAGCTTTAGTAAATGCTTGCCATGTGTACTTTACATATCGCGCTCCCGGCTGATTGGGTGAATAGCGCGCGCGGGCGCCCTCCCAGCCTTCCCACATTGTCGCGCGATACGAACAGAGAGACCTGGCACACATTCAAGTTGAGAGAGCGGAAGAAAGCGAGGGAGAGAGGGTACCACCAGGTGATATTGTGAGAGGGTAGGGTTGTTACCTGGCAGATCTTATACCAGATCTCGTCACAACCTGCTCGCTCCTGGAAACTCAGAGCCAGTTCTGTCGTATCGTTCTCAGACCACACTATTAACGTATCCTGAAACAGTGCGTGTGTGGAATCCACACTGTGGATACAAAGATCAAATGAATTTAATGATCCGCTTTTTTAAAAAGAAAGGGGAGGCAAATAGACAGACAAAGGAAGGACGGATTGTGTGTGTGTGTGTTTTGTCGCGCATGAATCATGCAGCGTGTACTTCGGAAACTGTGTGATGGAGAAAGAGACAGAGGGAGAGAGCTGAGAGAGAGAGAGAGAGAGAGAGAGAGAGAGAGAGAGAGAGAGAGAGAGAGAGAGAAAGGGAGAGAGAGAGAGAGAGAGAGAGAGAGAGAGAGAGAGAGAGAGAGAGAGAGAGAGAGAGATTGAGAGAGAGAGAGAGAGAGAGAGAGAGAGAGAGAGATTGAGAGAGAGAGAGAGAGAGAGAGAGAGAGAGAGAGAGAGAGAGAGAGAGAGAGAGAGAGAGAGAGAAAGAGAGTGAAAGAGAGTGAGAGAGAGAGAGATGTTATAGAACTTACACATTGTTTATGGTACGCAGTGTCTGTCTGAACCTTCGATTCCAACAATAATGAACCTGTAAAGAATTTGAACATTTTTTTCCGTGTGTGACTTCATGATCTATAATGACGATGACTCTTTTCCTCTCCGACTTGTTCAGACACTCTCAACAGTACAACTCTCTATCTATCTCTATCTCTCTATCACTATCTCTCCTACTCTCCCACCCTCTCTCTCTCCCACCCTCTCTCCCTATCACTCTCCCCTTCTCTCCCACCCTCTCTCTCTCCCACCCTCTCTCCCTATCACTCTCCCCTTCTCTCCCACCCTCTCTCTCTCTCTCTCTGTCTCTCTCTCTCTCTATCTCTCTCCCTATCACTCTCCCACCCTCTCTCTCTCTCTCTCTCTCTCTCTCTCTGTCTGCTGGGAGGACTATCCAGTGACTAAATCACGCCGATTCATGGAACTCATACTACCCCCATTCTATTTGCTACACTGCCCCCTACTACAGCTCTGCTACACATCTATGGCGATAGTAGTAGCCAGTAGCACTGTAGCATCAGTTAGATCTACCTTATATTCGAACAGGGGGGGTCTTTTGACCTTATTTCAAACGTGCATATATCCACGTCATAAGGAACTACGAGATATGCACGTTTGAAATAAGGTCAAAAGACAAAAAGACTATAACAGGTTAGATTAATACTCTAGAAAACAGGGGGAACATGCCCCAACATGCCACAAACACACAAAGGTTGTTCTACCTGCTGCAGTTACATCAAATATTCAAGTGGCAAAACAGAAATGGAAAGAAAGAGAACTGGAAAATGGTAACATGATAGTAACCAGATAAACTCTCTTATCATGGTATGCAACGTACAACTTTTCCACAGAATAGTGATAAGAAGTAGATAATACCGGATAATATCAAAATTAAGACCACATATTTGTTAACAACCCCATCATCCTATCATGATAATGGGAACTTTTTCTAACTAAACCCTAATCTGCCGAACCCTCACTGAGCACTCGCTCATTTTATGAAATAAAATGCAATGTGAGCCCCACAATTTCTAAGTAAACTTGCCTTGCTCGACCCTGTTTCCCCGCGCCCAGCCCGGGAAAAGATCTTTTACAAATGTAAAGGAGGGTTATAACATAACAAACCCTTACCATCGTCCTCTGCTTGAACTATTAGTGTCAGTACTCTATCCTCTAGGTAGGTTGATGTGACATGACCAGTCCCTTTATCGTCCCAGTGTCTCTCCTCATTCAAAACATACACCTGATAAAGAGAGAAGGGTAAGGAGCAGTAGAGGGGTAGAGGGAGCGGTAGAGGGGTAAAAATGGGGAGGAGAGCCGAGAGGGGGTTAAACCATGATCACTAAATATAGGGTGGTTATCCAGTGAACTAAATGACGTGATGGATAACCTGGCTGAGTTGCAGTAATGGGAATACAGAGAAGAATCATGGGATTACTATTTTGGGGAATTTTTAACAGTACAGGTGCAAGAAATGAAACTCAATACTTTGGCTGCCAAAGCACCCCCAAAGTAATGAGTTGGCAACATATGAATACAGAAAATTTGAAGAAAAGAGATGTTAGAGTCTTTACCAACTGCTGTTGTAGACAGCAGCAACTATTTATCTTTCTAGCATCATAAATGGGTGCAGTCCATTTGTGTTTTAGCGATATAGAAACAGTCCCCCCTTCCCAGAAACAGCACAAAGAGGCTAGGGTATGCCAAAGTTCTCGTTTCCTAATATGGTTTGAAAATCGGCTATGGGCACATTAAATTATCCAATCTTATTAACCAGATGAGTTAGAGACGACCCTAACTGAAAAGAAGTGAACCAAGATGGCAGTGAAAAGAGAACTACGCCCATGCCAGATATTATCATACTTATCAGAGAAGTAATTAGGAGATAATTAGACAATTATAATTAGAATATACCTTCACTCTTCTCTTGTTGTCGGCCATTAACATTAGCCTTTCCACACAACTCCAGATCCCTCAATACATGCCTGCTAGTCCGGGAGAGGGGAATGAGTGGCTTGTAAACAGGGGGGGGGGGGTTAAACCTAAAGGTGTGGCTGGTAGGGGTGTAACATCTAAAGGGTCTTTGGGGGTCCAGTTGTTCATCTGGTTGTAATTCCGCTCAATCTATACTAAATCTATAGCTAACAGCAACAATAATTTGGTTTCATTTAGGTGGCTCTTAGCACGGAATACAGCATACAACAGAAGAATTAGCCAAAGTGGCCACGATCATTTGAATTCGTCCTTTGCACGTCAAATTTAGTTTAAATCTCCACTCAAAGAAACTATCGGAGATATAAACCGCATGAGGTGTGAACTATTTTGAGTCCTCTTGTTAAGCATCGGCCATCGATCGCAATATGCAGACCCGACAGTGTCGGGCCAATACACAAAATAAGCTACAATGCAGTGCTGATGATTAAGAAGGGAGCAAAACAAATCCCAGTGGCACAGAAAACAGAAAACATCATCATGAAAAGTAAATTGTCGTATACAATATATAAATCAAAAATTCTCACAGAGAACAACATCTATAATAGCGGGTTTACATCCCCACTTGCTCTCTTTCTCATCTGCTCCTCCAACTTCTTCTCCCCAAAGAACCCTTTTTTCGCCCCCAGAGTCACCCTCCAACATGAGCCTCTTTGCCACTTCCCCCAAAAAAGGGTCGGCATCAAGTAGCTGGGGCCATTGAAAATCCAGTTCTTGTTGCAGGTGTTGGTCTCCCGCTTTTGTGCTCCCGCAGTACCTTGATTTTTCCGTGGAGTCGACCACACTCCCGATGCTGTCCGCTACCCCTTCTGTTGAATTGTTATTGCAAACAAATCCAGGGTAGCAGTTCCAACAAAAGGATTTGTGCACTGTGTTCGGAACTCCTCCAGTAGCAGAGTTGAAACTTGAACTAATGTCCTTCTCTCAGCCGCTCCTTCAGCTTTGTTAGAGTTGTACACGGTGCTTATCAGGGCCGTTTTTATCTGCACAGCCAGGGAGAAATAAGCAACTTTTTCCTCACCGCTGTCCGAACAGAGTGCTCAGCAGGGACGGCGCTGGGCCTTCGGCCCAGCAAGTCTCTGGGTGTCCGGGACCAGGGGCGGTAGCCTCGGTCAGGGGGCTGCTCAGAGCACTCTGTTCTGTGCTCATAAAATAAATCCAACACATACCCATCAATTATTATTATTATTATTCAATCTAATTCAATACATATAACAATAACAATTGAATACATATTGACACTCCTTTTAGCGAGTAATAAAACGGTTGTCCGGTAAAAAGTACATGTTATGCTGATGCCGATTCAAAAGTCCAAGAGGTAATTATATATAGATTAGGTACTGTAATAATAAATAGTAAGTTGATAGATAGATAGTTAAATAAGGGTAGATACTTAGATGATTAACTAGGGGATAACTAGGGGTAGAAAAGATGCAGAACAGCTAAATATAGCATAGTAAAATAAATTAGTATAGTCGCTGAGTCAAATTAAGCTGTACAGTTAAAACAGATTTTAAAATAAATAGAAAAATAGAAATTACCCTCACATACATGCTCATACCCAAAAGTATACAGTACACACACATACACACACACACACACACAAACACACAAAAAACACACTCACACAAACAAGCATGTCCGTAAAAAACACAGACACAGAGTCACACATGACACAGGAATAGTAATAAGTTAAGATAGGATATTATTATAAGTAGTATTAATGATTTAAATAGGCAGTGAAGTGTGCTTGGCCAGCGGGTTGTAAAACTATGTTATTTTAAGTGGTAGATAGGCTAATTAAGTAATTAGGTGAGGATAAGTTTAACTGGTAAGGAGCTCATCATTAAAAGTGGAGTTTTCTGTGACCTCATAAACAAGCTTTCTAAACTTATGCTTAAGGTTTCTATCTCTAGAAAAGATAAGTGCTAGGTGGAAGTTGCCAGTGCAAACCGAGACCACACGACACTGGTCCCTAAGAGCCGATACCGCCCCGACAGCTGGACATTGGAAGAGCTTGTGGAAGGGTGAGTCGTGGTGCATGCCGCATTCAAGGCCGACAAAGTTTTGAAATCTTAAGCTATGCCCGTGGATGTAGTCCATAGTCAACGAAGAGTGCCTTCTGTCCATACTCCTATTGGTAAGAGGGGCTATGGAAACCGCTTCAGTATCCACAATAGATCGTAGCTCTTCAACCGTCGTAGTAGGAGAGTCGTCAGCAGAGATGTTCGTGATGTTAGCCTTGACGTGATCGTCCCACAATTTGTGCGTGAACATGTCCATAGTGTCCCGGGAATAGAGAAACTCTTCCGACTCATATGACAGTAGATCGCATGATCGAATAAATGATCGTCTCCGTCCCGTTTGAGATTCCGCTCTCTGTGCAGTCCAATGGAGATACCTTTTAGTTTCCACAATATGTCCATAGAAAGGGTGGCTTGCCTCATGCTCAATTTGGAGCAATTTAGCAGTCATGGTGTCTCCCGCTGTAAGACCTTTTAGGACAAACTTCGTTGTGAGTACTGTCAAAATAATCGGTAGAGGGGGTATACCAATAAGAAGGTCAGCTAGTGTTTTCGAGATGTGAAATTGGCTTCCAATAATCTTCAGTTTAGCCCTTGCAATTAGATCGTTAAAACTGTCCAATCTGTTACGAAGCCATAGAGGTGCTCCGTATAGAAGTTTGGTAAGGATTACCATTCGGAACAGGAGCGAGAGGCCGTTGTTGTTTATTCCAGCTAACCTGGTAGTCCCACCCGACAGCTTACTCCAGGAATTCCAACACTTTTGCAAAGTGTAGACAGCATGCTTTTTAAAGCTCAGGTCTGTGTCGAGAATGATTCCCAGCACCTTGCTAGAGTCCGTGTAGAGAATTTCTCTGGGTCCAAGGTACATAGGTTGTGGGGTAGATGATACTTCTTGATTCCTTGGGTGGATCACGAGAATCTCAGTTTTCCCTCTGTCGCAATTGATGACCAATCTCCATAGACGGCACCATTTCTGGATGTAATTGAGCACGCAGGACAGAGCTGTTTCACATTGAAGTTGATCTCCGGTTATTACAACCGTGCCATCATCAGCGAACTTAAACGTTTCGCATCTTTCTCGGGCGTCCTCGGGTATATTCTTCGTTTCTAAGAGATCCGAAACGTATATGATGAATAGCACAGGGGAAATGACTGCCCCCTGCGGTAGCCCGATAAGAGTGCAGTTCCGGGGAGAACCAATTTTACCGTTTATCTTCAGCTTCACTTTTCGTGATGACAAGAAACAATTTACCAGACGTAGGATGTTCCCCTTTATTCCAGCTTTATAGAGTTTGTAAATTAGGCAGGGGATGGGGACGCTGTCGAAAGCCTTTTCGAAATCCAAGAGAAGTAAAAAGGCAGTTGCTTTTCTCCGTCTGTTCTCGTGCAGTGTAGCCAGGAGACGGTATAAGTACCGTGTTGTGTTTCGTATGGGAAGAAAACCTTCTTGCTCGTCTTCCAAGATGTTTTCCTCGTAACAATGAGCCCTGATCCTCTTATCCATAACTCGCTCAAACATTTTACCAACATAGCTTCCAATTGAGATCGGTCGAAAAGATCCAGGTTTAAGGTAAGATGATTTTCCTTGTTTCTTGATAAACGATACTATGGCTGTTTTCCATGGCCAAACCGAGGTAACGAGGCAGTTGGTGAAAAGTTTTGCCAAGAACATCCTTGCTAAAGGGCCAAGGTGTTTCAATGTCACGGGGTGTACTCCATCTCCATCTGTAGATTTGCTTCCACTGCCCTGTGCCGATATGGCCGCCATGATTTCCTCTGGTTGAACCTGCTTATTTAACTCGCTCTCTACCTCCTCATCCTCTCGTAGAAAAGAATCCACTTCCTCTTGTATGAATTCATAGTGTTGCTCGTCAAATTGATGATTCCTCAAATGTTTTCCACCGAAGAACGTGTCGAACAGGATTTGCTCCTTATCCCTAGGATCGTGCCGTAAAACTCCGTCGTCATCCAAACATCCAATAAAGTTTTCATCAGGTGTGAGGAATATTGATCGATACCGCTTCCAGAATATGTTAGTCTCAGTAACGTTCAGACCAATCAGTCTATCGTGGATCCATTTGTTTTTCCCCTCGATAAGGCTCTCCTTGAACAGTAGTTTAGCCTCTTCAACAGCAAGTCTGTTAATCCAAGTTCTTCGGTAACGGTATTTTTCCTGAGCATGTTGTAGATTTTTCGATAGTACGGTCAACTCGGGTGTCCAGTAGGGCTTGCTGTGCCGGCACACTGTTTTCAGAGGGATGTATAGGTCTGAGGCTTCTTTCATGAAACTTAAAAGCTGTCGAAACATTTCATTTGGATCTTGTGAATCACAGCTTTGTAGGCAGCATTCGACGTGAAATTTCCACTTTTTCCAATCTGCGTCCTGGTAATTGTAGACCTGTGTCCTCCGGTTACTCGCTCTAATAGTCCCGATTGATGATAAGACAGGAACATGTCCTCTTGCCGGTGCTCCCGTAAAAAGGCATAAGCCGTCCTCTTCATCAGTCCACGGACCATCGATCGCTAGCCCTGCTCCCCCGAACCGCAGTCCCAGATCAATAACACTCCCTCCATTAACACAGATAAAAGTGTTAGAAAGTGGGGAGAGAATATCTGCTCCATACTGGTCACAGAAAGAATCGAGTAGGTGTCCACTTTGATTGTATACCTTATCACCCCACGGAATTCCTCTTGCGTTGAAGTCTCCAAGAACATGAAATACCGGCACTCCGTTTCGTTTGCAGAATTCCCAGGCTTCCTGTACAGACTTCAACAGAACCGACAAGTTATTGTCGGGACTGCTATACACAGATGCAAACATCATAGGTCGCCCAAGCACAGTCGCTATAGCAAAGATAGCTGCAACATTAGTTTTCTTCAAACTCGTAATTCGATGAGGATGAAGGCTAGTAGCGATTGACAGTGAGACTCCTCTATCCGCGTCTATTCCAAAGGTGAGCATATTCGTAAAAGCAGTCATTGCCGGAACGCAGCCAGTTTCCTGTAGTGCGAGTACCGACAATCTCCTATCGGCACTATAGTGGTCTAAAGCAATAAGTGATTGCTTAGAGAGACCAGAAATGTTAATCTGTCCGAGACTAAACATGATCGTTGCAACGGGTAGAGTACTCAGGGCATGCCATAGTGTTAGCAGAGTGATGTCGGTTTCTGTTATCCTTCCCACTACAGTTAGGACAGCTTAGGCCGGAACGGTTGCGGTTTATGATGATTGGACATTCGGTTGGAACATGAGAAGGGTCACTGCAATGAGGGCACTTGTACTCATTCCTACACCAGGCGGCCGGGTGTCCATATCGCCAACAGTTTTGGCATTGAGCAGGAGTCCTTCGTTGTTTCGATATGTACTCCCGCAAACGGAAGACACGGTTTCCAATAAAAAGAGTCTTCCCCATGACATGATCTCTGTCCTCCTTAGATTCAAAAGTAAAGAGATAGCAGGGACGAGGCTTTCCGTCGCGTCCCTTCAATCTGACTGCCTCCATTGCGATTCCGCTGAATTCAAGTGCCCATGCCTCGGTAACTTGGTCGTCAGAGATTTCTGGTTCCACATAGTCTATCACCGCTTTCCTATCATCAGATACTCTGGAGTTCATCATTAGTGTTGCCGTCGTTGTCACATCATTTCCTTGGAAGGGGCCACCGAAGTATGAAGGGTCCCAACCGTTCACCACCTTTTGTGCTTCAAGGGGAGTAATAAGCTCTAGGAGGAGAGTGCCGTGTTTGGTCGGCTTGCACTGAACAATTTCCACACGGGAGTAGTACTCATTAAAATAGTGCATGGATATGTGGCCTTTAGTTAAATACTTAGAATACTGAATAATCACGGATACCTTTAATAATTACTGTTTTAGTGGGGTCACATGGAGAACGTTTAACATTAACTCTATCTTTAACTTTAACAGACAACACAGGCTTCGAAGCTTTAGTAACAGTGATAAATTCATCATTACCCTGATTAACAATAGCGTTATTTGTACCATTTGCATTATTAGTACCATTAGAGTCCTGATTTACTCTGATTTCCGACTCATTTGCTGCCTGGGAATACGTTAACTCACGCCGAACTCCTAACTCCTCCTTGACAACATCTCGTATAACACTTTTAACATCATTCCTAACATCATTTCGGATCATTTCCCTCAAACTTTCCAGTTCCATTTGAAGATTACTACCAATTGGATTTTGATTAATGTCCTTATTACACGTTTCGAAAACGGATTCGTTCAGTTTGTAGCTTGTATATAACAGATCCCATAATTGGGTGTCGGTGATGGCCGGTTGCGTTTTACCTTGACGCGTAGTGGGTTTTGCAGCGTGGTTATGCCCCTTAGTAAGGGCGTTTAGGATGTCCATTGACTTCAGAGTTGCTGTGAGATCATCGAATTGCTGCCGGAGGTCGGGTGTGACATAGGGATCAGGTGGTCGACATTGTTCAGAGCTATCACTGTTAGGGCTATCACCCTCGTCATCTCTCATTCTACGGCACCTAGAGGCCAGGCCTCAAATTAATTTGTTTAAAGTAGTGTTGAAAAGTTTGAAACAATAAGCCTACTAAAGGAAAACCCAAGCAACAATAGCCCTCACTTGGGTTTTGTGAAACTTCCCACGGTCATTGCTCCACCCCCTGATGAGATAGATACAACAATACAATACAATACAAAATAAACATTTATAGTCCGCTCTTTAACTGTCCGTTTTACGGTTCAGCACAAGTGAATGATCGTGGGAAATTTCACAAAACCCAAGTGAGGGCTATTGTTGCTTGGGTTTTCCTTTAAACGACTGATGGGGTGAGACTTGAGAGTCTGCAGGCCGCAAGGACCGAGACGTCCCGTAGAAACGTCAGAAGGACAGACAAAACGAGAGGTGCGCGCGTTTTTATAGATTCAATTCAAAACGCGGCGCGGGTTATATTTGCGCGTTACAAATCGTGACAAAGTGCTGACAACAACTTTTAATAAGATATGGCGTGTCGCGCGTCACGTTATTGTATTCCTCCATAGAGTTCCAAATTTGAAAATGCAGTCCATCCTTCCAAAATAGTGACTGCATTAGGGAAGATAAATACACATGGGCTATACCATTCCTAGTGCACCAGTTTTCAACGCTGATGGCCTCATCAACCTTCGGTTGGTTCAACTGAATAACAACGTACGCCCCACTGCCCACTGTCCTGATAGTCTAACAGTTATACTGTGTGTATTTGCCATGGAAACTCAGTATTCACTGACCCTCTTTCCGCAGTTCAATTATCACCCTTCTCAGTTACCATGGGAACCCGTATTGTCCGAGACCCTAGATTCTTGATTCTAGAACTCTGAGTGTATGAGTGATAGCATGAGTGGGTGAATTCCACTGCCTTCATTCCCAAGGAATATGATTGGGACCATAAATGGTCCAGTACTGACAATTTTAAGACCAGTCTCAGACTGACGACAGTCTAGAGGGTAACCTTTTGTTAAACCTTGTTTAGTTGTTTGTCATTAGGTACCTCCCAAACACCGTCTTACTCTCTCACTATTCTACACAACTCCTAATTATATCATTTAATAAATAGGAGCCCCTTCCAGATATCTCCCTCTCTCTATCTATCTCTCTCTCTCTATCTCTCCCTCTCTCTCTCGGTCCACTACACGCACCACTCCCGCATGGGGCCGTAAGGTCCCATGCGTGAGCAGGGTTAAATCCCCCGAGCCCGGATCCTGTTGGATCTGAGGGCCCGGAGGGCCTGCGGAGTAAAGGTAGGTAAAACAATGTACATAGGGGTAAGTTGAACAATGTACATATGGGTTAAAGTAAGGGGAAAACATTTAAAGGGGAGTT
Organism: Hormiphora californensis; assembly: GCA_020137815.1. Taxonomy (NCBI): domain Eukaryota; kingdom Metazoa; phylum Ctenophora; class Tentaculata; order Cydippida; family Pleurobrachiidae; genus Hormiphora; species Hormiphora californensis. The sequence goes on from CM035356.1 coordinate 6,277,381, forward strand.
AAAGCTCATGGTGGCTCTCTCTCTCTCTCTCACACTTTCTCTCTCTCACTTTCTCTCTCTCTCTCTCTCTCTCCTCTCTCTCTCTCTTCTCTCTCTCTCTCTCCTCTCTCGTCTTCTCATCTCTCTCTCTCTCTCTCTCGTCCTCTCTCTGGCACAGTGGGTGTTCGGGGTGTTCTCCAGTCGGGACCCTGAGCTGATGATCACTGTTTATAAAACCCTGGTCAGAAGCTTGATGGAGTACTGCTCACCATTGTGGAGCCCGCAAACTGTCGGTGACATCCAACTGCTCGAGTCTGTTCAGCGGGGCTTCACAGCGAAGATCTCCGGTATGAAGGATCTTGACTACTGGCAGCGCCTGGAAGCCCTCGACTTGATGTCTTTGCAAAGACGACGGGATAGGTATGCAGTGCTAATCATGCACAAGACTTACCGTGGGCTGATACCGAATGAAACCGATATTAGCTTCAACCGTACCTCCCGCCACGGTGTCAAAGCAGAGATACCTGACCTGTCAAGGGTGAAGAGCAAAAGAACTTGCACACTGTATAGCTCTTCCTTCGGTTCCATTGGTCCTAGACTGTGGAACTGTCTCCCGGATGATCTGAGGGAGATCGAGGACCCCGATTTATTTAAAAATAAGCTGGACCTCCTTCTCCGTGATATCCCAGACCGTCCCCCTACACCTGGATATCAAGCACCAAACAGAAACTCTTTGTATGACTGTGTGTTGGAGCCAGTTCAAATAAAACGGTGTCCGAGTCCTGGGATGAACCTGACGTATCATGAACGAAAAAAAAAACAACTCAAAAGTATCACAAATGTGTAGTAAGTATCTCTCTCTCTTCTCCTCTCTCTCTCTCTCTCTCTCTCTCTCCTCTCTCCTCTCTCTCTCTCTCTCTCTCTCTCTCTCTCTCTCTGTCTCTCTCTCCTCTTCTCTCTACTCTCTCTCTACTGCTCTCTCTCTCTCTCTCTCTCTCTCTCTCTCTCCTCTCTCTCTCTCTCTCCCTCGCTCTCTCTTTCTTTCCCTTTCAATCTCTCTCCCTCTCGTACCCAGAACAATAATTACAAGGAGGGGTACCATGTATCACGTGATATAATGTCCCACGTGGTGCCGGGCAGTGGTCCGGAAATGCCCCCACATCCGGGGTGGTAAATGGTGCGTTGCCATAGCAACTGGGTCCGTTACTATGGTTACCATGGGACTCAGTTGACCTCATTACACACACACGGCCATTGTAACCCTAGAGCAGCACAAAGAGATGGCCCGCCCCTTACTGCATGCTGCAGTACACTTCAGCAACAAAGAATAATAAATTATATTGTACGGTAGCAAAAAATATCATTTATATATCACTTGTTAATAAACACTTTACACATAACTTTCACAAGATCACATAATTTTAGATTGGTAGATACAATCACTTAACTCTGTACATCACAGTCTCATCATGCAGTTGTCAGGCCAAATATTGTGAGATAACCAGAATATATACCAGCCCTAATAAACCCAGACCCACCACCCTATAAACTTAATATCACATCCCCCTAACACACCAGACTTGACAGTGTCTAACGGTCATCAAATAAAAATAAAGATAAAAACTGACAAAAAGAGAGAATCTCCCTCTCATCTTTTTAACCTAAAACTCAGCACCCCCAGAAAACTTCTTTATCTAAATCTCACAGAAAATAGTTGCTCTTCATGATGCTCATGTATCTCGGAGAGGGAGAGGTTCTTCCGCTTCTCTGCAACTCAGTTCTGGGGGACAAGTTATCCGACCCCCCACTTCTGGCAGGGGTGGAAGTGAACATCTCTGTCATACTTCCATCGTTATTGATCTTCTCATCTAGAATCTTGTTAATACTCTGATTCAGTCTCGCCTTCATTCGGGCTAATGTCTCACTGGGATCACTGTAGTGCTTCTGGGTGCTGGAGTTGTTGAAGTTCTTGTTGGGATCGGAGGATGGGAGGGCGATGTTTGGGGCAGAGTCCGATTTGAAGGGGCGGAGATCGTAGTCTCGTGATTTCTGGAGTTCTCGGTGCGTATCTTCCAGACTCATCTCCAACTGAAATTGTTAGATGTTTAGAGTTGTGCACTTAGAATAGGTCTCAGGAATCGGCCAATACAGTGAACGGTGGGGGAGAGAGAGAGAGAGAGAGAGAGAGAGAGAGAGAGAGAGAGAGAGAGAGAGAGAGAGAGAGAGAGTGAGTTAGACAGATAATTTGTTTATTTCAGAGAGATACAGAATGCCGATAAGCACACATATTATTGGCGACCTGCACTCTGCTCTGCAGTCTACTGTATCATTAATAACTGCAGCAGCTAGTCTGCCACAACATGATAATCTCTCGACCAATCGAACCTGTTTCCGGCGATGTAGTTCCCTCTCTAACATCCCCTTGATCATTCTGTTCTCGTTCTCCAGAGAACTGGCATTCACCTGAAACAACACAGTGGTGTGACGTCACATGACGTCACTACAAAGTAGTGACGTCATAGAGTAGTGACGTCATTGAGAGACCATATAATAGAGAAGAAGCGTTTGAAGTTGACAAAGAACCCCCTTCCTATCCACAAAGGATGGCCTAGTGGATCTGCTAAAGCCTACAAAGTACAAAGTAACCAAATAAGTAACAAGTTCCGTACCTGATCTTTAGCAAGAGCCTGTTTCGCTTCGTTCAGATCCTTCTTCAGCTCGGCGGTGGTAGCCTCAAACCTCCGCCTCATTTTCTCTTCATTTTCAGTCAACATCGTCTCCACAACCTCCCGAGCCTTACTCTTCTCTTCAAGTTGCCTGAATAAAGCAGTGCAGGTGATAAAATTAATACAAGTACCTAGGATATCATGGACCCATGGATTTGGTAAACTTACGCAGTTATTTTCTCCAGTTTTCGATTCAATTCGATCCTAGCCCTTCCTTCCTCTTGTTTTCGAACACTCTCTAGCTCCTCCCTGTGTAGGTGAATTAGTAAACAGAACTATTCATCGCGTCCACCTTCTTTCTTGTTTCTATTTTATATTTATAAGAGAGGGTCGAACAAGGAACTTCTTTCAGATAGGTACTATTGCCGCCGTCAATGGTCGGCTTTTATTATTAGAATGGTTGTCAATGCAGTAGTGCTACTGCAGTTGTTGCACACGAAGCTAAGCGTTGGTGTGCAGACAATCAAACACGCATTGTAATTCGCAATCGAAATTAATTTAGGCGTTACCAGTCTGTAAGATCCCCCATAATGTTACCATGACAACAGTAAACTAACCGGGTGACAAGTTCTGTTCCTATTTGTTACCGTGGCAACAGTAAACTAACCGGGTGACAAGTTCTGTTCCTATTTTGTTGTGAATTGTGTTCAGCTCAATCTGGAGTTGCTGGGCCCGGACCTCTGCGTTTTGTCTCGCCTTCTGGTAAGTGTTGCTCTCCGTTTGGAGCTGGTTTATCTTTGTCTGGAGACCTGAAGGGGGGAGAGAGAGAGAGGTTGGACTCTGAATGGAAGAGAGGTAAATTAGGGGCGGGAGGGACAGGACCACATAATCAAGATATATCCATTTCTATCGAAACTCTGATTCCACTCTCCATCTATCTGTGCCAGCATGCAAGGTATTATTACAGTACCTCCTTACTTTAGTGGGAGTGTTTCAATTTTAGCGGACCCCTTCTAGCATTCCTCAATTTGCCAGGAATTCAACCGGGTTACCATAGCAACAAATGCACCCTCCCTCTCACTGCAGCAGAAGTAACGATAGCAGGGACATACACTCTCTGTCTTTACTTCCACTCTCTTTCCCTCCCCCTCTCTCTCTCCCTTTTTCCATCTCTCTCACCCCTCTTTCTCCTTCTCTGTCCCACTATCTTGCTGCTTTGGCGCAAGGTGCATGAGAGGAATATGTGAAGTGATGGGAAGATGTATCCAGTGAGTACTACTGCCAAAGCAGAGGGAGAGAGAGAGAGAGAGAGAGAGAGAGAGAGAGAGAGAGAGAGAGAGAGAGAGAGAGAGAGAGAGGGGGGAGAGAGAATGAAGTAGTGCAATATATTGTAGTCCGTTACACATGCACAAGCAAGGGACACACTCTCACACACTCTCTGGGAAAGCACTGCATGTAACAGCCTAACTTGTGACAAGGGATTGAAGTAGATGAAGACACCCTCAAACCACACACTCTGTGCGTGTGTCTCTCTCTTTGTGTCTCTGTCTATCTCTGTGTCTATCTATCTCTCTCGTTGTGACACCCTGTATATATGTGACAGGTAGTATAGTATACCACGTGATAGCAATAAACCTCCCACTAAGAGGATTTACAGAGAGAGGGGGGGGTCGTTATTAGCCAATATTATTACACACTGGAGAGAGAGAGATGGATAGGAAAGATAGAGAGATGGTAGACAGGGAGCCTGGACGTATCCAAGACGCATTTAAGTAGACTGTGATTCAAAATCATCCAGTTGGAGTTATTCAATGAACTGATTTATTGAATGGACAGTTTAATAAAATATCCCATCACAAGTTATAGTGGATCAGGTGGCCCGGGGCATTATTCTGCCCAATCAGAGGAATGAGGTTAAATACCACATTCTCTTAGCCCCATCCAAAAAAATCCAGTTTTATCTTTTTCACAAAAAAAATCATAAACATAACTATCCCAATAAAATCTACTGAAAAATTCCCATGATACCCAAAAACACTTACTTTGAACTTCATTTTTCAGGATCATATAGTTTCCCTCAGCCTCTCCCCTCCTCTCACTCTCTTTACTGATTCCTTCTTGAGCCTCCTCCAGAGTCCTCTCCAGGTCCTCAACTCGGCGTTTCTGGGCTTGCTTATCTCTCTGGACCTGAGACAGACACATCGTGCTGTTAACGTATCAAATTTCACATGACTGAATATTTCAAACTAGGTTACATAATCATGATTTAATGCATGAAAATACATTAATTAATACATTAATACATAATTTAATACGTTAAATAATATAAACATCCACCTAGATAGTCGGTAAACTACAATTCATTAGATAGTTACCTTTCCTTTCAGTTGGTTGTATTTCTGTTCCTTTATCTTCCCCTCCTCTGCAGCCTTCTGAGTGTACATCAGTTGGTCCTTCAGTTCAGCTGAAATAAATGACGGGGTTGAAGAGGGGTTGATAGGAGTGCCCGCACCGGGGGGAAGAGGGTGTGAGGACGTGAGGTGGGCCCATTTGGTTTAGTTGGGGAGGGTGTTGAGGTAAACAAATGATTTACAGCAAAGAAATACAGTTCAGAGCATCTTCAGTGGTCGAATTAATGAACTATGCATGAATTACTATATTTGTACGTATATGGTGCAATATGTGTACATTTAATCCTCTGTGACGTAAATGAACGAGGAAGAGAGAGAGAGAGAGAGAGAGAGAGAGAGAGAGAGAGAGAGAGAGAGAGAGAGAGAGAGAGAGAGAGAGAGAGAGAGAGAGAGAGAGAGAGAAAGAGAGAGAGAGAGAGAGAGGAGAGAGAGAGAGAGAGAGAGAGAGAGAGAGAGAGAGAGAGAGAGAGAGAGAGAGCTGAATGACAAGCTGTACTGATTGCATGTGAAAGGTGAGTAACATATAGTGTACTGAGCAGTGTGATGTCAAGGAACTAAACAGGAAGGGACGATGATCAGATAGTTCAATGCTGGCAGGATAATTAGGTAACGCTTATGCAGCAGATATATACGTGGAGTTTATACTAAAAACATAAACATATCCTAAGAAAGGGGTTCAGCAAGATAAATCAAACAGAGAGAGAGAGAGAGATGGTTCCTAAAACATTGAGACATTGCAGCATGATCAATATCTAAAAGAGTTATTAATTCAACAGAGAGAGAGAGAGATATGTATCCCACGTGCAACATTGTACCTTCAACCTCCTCTTCTTCAGAGGAAAAAACAAAATCGGATGAATCTGAGTAACGATTATAATGAGACATGAGAGAGAGATAGAGAACTGGAGAAGAGATAGCAAGGAGGAAAAGACACACGGAAAATCACACGCACACGAGAACATGATTTATTGAGCCACCTGAACCACACACATGTGTGAAGATCTATAGCTGTTACAGAGCTGTTACGTTACATTTAACTTACCAATATCTTTGTGAAGATCAGTTAGATTTTGTTGCAGAGCCTCCACACTCGCCTCACTAATCTTCCTCGCCTGTTGTGACTTCTTTAACCTTCTTCTGCTCGTTATGTAGTTCATTGGCCAAGTCCTGGTTCTCCCTCTCCAGGTTAGTGATTCTAGTTCCAATGTGGGACCGGGTCTTAATTTCGTTCTCCAACATCAGCCTCGTCTCATTTAGTTCTTTAGTTGCCAGAGTCCTGCCCGTCTTTTCCTCCCGGTGAGAATCCTTGAACTCTTCAACAGTGTTTTTCATGGTTTCATTGAGTGAATCCAGTGAAGCGATGTTTTTCTTGGCTTCTAACAACTCATCCTTGAGCTGTTTAGTGTAGTCTTGTTCAGCCTTGTACAACTCGTGGTAGTGACTCTTGTTCTGCTCCTCTCGGTCCAGGTTACCCTTTACCTCAATCATATCATTACTCAGACTGCTGTGGGACATTGTAAGACTCTCTACCTTCCTCTCCAGCTCCTTTTTAGCTGTCCCCTCCTCCTCTAACTTGTCTTTGGTGTTAGACAGCTCATTCTTGAGGTGCAGTCGATCTGTGTAAAGCTCCTGGAGTTTCTTTTCGTTCTTCTTGATTTCCTCGGTTAGCTCCGTGTTCTTGTTTTCAATCATGGTTTTCTGCTGCTTGAAGGTATCTTCCTTGACTCTCAGAGAGGACGCCTGCTGTTTGACCTCCTGTTTCAGTCTGTTGATCTCAATTTCAGCCATGTCCTTTGCAGCCTCGGCAGATACCATACTCTGCCTCAACTCCGAGATGTGCTCCTGAAGCGCTTCATTCTTCCTCTTTAGGTCATCTCGAGACTTGTTGTTCTCCTTTGTTAGTTTGTCTCTAGTTTCGGTCAGTTTGTCGTTGACCTGACTGACACATTCATCTCTCATCTCCAAACGGTCCTCCATCTGCTCTAACTGGTCCTCTAAAGATTTCTTGTCCTCTGTCAGATGGTCAAACTTGCACTTGAGCATTTCGTAGTCGTGTGTACTCCTCACAGATTTCTCCCTTTCTTTTTGAAGTTGATCTTCCAGACTTGTCACGTACTTTTCCCGTACTTGATCTTTCTCAGCATTGGTCAGGAGAGCCCCGTTTTTGTCCAGGATCAGCCTGTTAGTATCATTTAGCTCTTCTTGAACATCTTTGGCTCTGGAATTGGCATGCCTCAGCTGTTCCTCCAGGTCACCAATCTCAATCTGTAACTCCTTGATCTGATCATCCTTCTGGGAGATATTCTCGAACATGTGGTCGTTATCAGAAGCCTGGGCCGCCTCACGCATCTTTTGGACCTGCACTTCCTTTTCCAGCTGAAGAGATAGCTTCCGGGTTTCCTCCTCGGCATCTCGGAGTTTCTTAGCAACATCCTGGTGATCGGTCACCTTGATTTTCAGCTGTGTCTCCAGCTCGCCAATCTTCTGATTGAGAGTGTTGATTTGTTCATTTGCAGAAGCGGTTCCAATCTCTTCAGCCTGCCTCAGATTCTTCTCCATTTCAAGGAGCTGGTTCTTCAAGATCTCCCTCTCCGTTGTACTCCGTTCGAAGTCAATCTTTACAGAGTTCAAGTCATTAGTCAGCTGCTTGTTTGAAGTCTGTAGTTCATTCTCCTTGAGCTCAAATCCGTGTTTCGCTAACGTCAGCTCAGATTCACCCTGGCGAAGTTTCTCCTCGAGAGTTTTGATGGTGTTTTCTCGCTCTGATAATTTTTCCTCTTTCGTTTCTACTTTTGAACCAAAATCTTCGACCTGGCTTTCAAGTTTTTGGATAGCTGACTTCAAAGTGGTTTCTGACTCCGTCCAATCCTTGGACTCCGTCTCATATTTAGCCTTCAGATTTTCTAAATCCTTGATAATGGTTTTGTTCCTGTTTTCAGCATTCCTACACACCTCCTCTGCCTCAGTGAGCTGATGCAGGAGGTCCTCTTTCTGACGAATATTCTTAGAGGCTTCAGTGGAGAGTTCTCTGCCCTTGTTAACTTGCTCGTTGAACATTTCCTCTTGGATCAGCCTCGTTTTCTGCTCTTCCTCTAACATCTTCTTCAAATCACTGATCTCAGACTCCAGGGCCCGGGTCTTCTGTTGTGACTTTTCAAGTTCTACATATTGAGCCTTTGTGCTACTGCCACTTTTCTCAAAGTTTTCTAATAGAACCTTGTGCTTTGATTCCAGGTTTCGCAGATTATCTTTAGCGCTTTTGTATTGGGCTTCCAGGTTGGCTCTCTCCTCAGATTCATGATCATATTTGAACTTTAGACTTCGCAACTCAAGTTCCATGTCCATTTTTGATTTATCCTCCTTATTCCGAGTTCCAGAAACGGTCTCCAACTTTCTCCTCAGTTCTTCAGTCTCGATCTCCATCTGTTTTCGAAGGTTGTCGCTCTTAGCCTTACTATCTTGGGCTTTGCTCAGTTTGGCCTTGGTGTCACGCAAATCGTCCTTCAGTTTCTCGATAACAGGAGCATTCTGGTTGTCTAGGTTACTCTGGATGTAGGAAACTGCTTCTGAAAGGGCCGATGCACACTCCGCCATGTTCTGTTCAGCCCGGGCTGTTGGTGGCACTCCCGGGTTAGTTTCCAGATCTTTTTGTACAGCTCTCTGGACCTTAGCATCAATCGGAATGTCTTCTGAAAGGGCATCCGACTCCTCACTTGGAGCTCGCTGTCTCTCGGATGGAACATTTCTGGAGTCAGTTGCCAAGGACTCTGATGCTGACGCAGGACTTTGAGATCTCCTACTTCGACGAATTTCCTCTAATTCTCGTTCTGCTTCAGATTTCCGCCGTTCAATGTCTTCGAATTTGGTGGATATGGCGGCTACAGAAACACTCGGATGTGATTGGGAGGTACTTGGTTGCTCATCGTCATCCTCAATCTGTGATCCTTCCTTCTTTGGAGTACTAGCCCGACCTGGCTCTGTGAAACAAAGAGGGGCTGTTCCAAAGGATACCCTGGGCGTAACCTGCTTGGAAGTTGGAACGGACCTCTGCTCTAGAACCTCGCCCTCCATAGGGCTCACAGATGAGCAGTAGGCCGAGGATTGGGGCCGGCTGAAGGGACTCTTACCACCGAGATACTTTCGAGCAACTTTCCCAGTTTCACTCTCATCTGAGTCGCTTTCAGAGTCCTCCATTGTCACGTCTGCTTCGAATGGAGGCTTTACCCGTTCATGTGGGGTGACAAACTTTTCAAAACTAGATTCCTTTCCAGACGACCCTCTGATATCTGCATCGGGAGCAAGAGCAGCAGGAACTCGGACATCTTTATCTTCCACACTGATTTCCATTTTAGCCTCACTTTTCTGTGGTGGTGTGTCGTAGGTAGAGAGGAACTCTCCCGATTGTGCCAGCAGCATTTCCGCTTCATTATCCGACTCGATCTCGGTTGCAATGCTTTCACTGATAGAGATACCCTTACTAGTGTTCTTACTCTCTGAGTCCAAGCGTGGTTTCTTGTGAGAGCTATCCGATTGTTTGTTGAAATCAGGCTTCAGCCGGGTTGGACTGGACCTAGCAGAGTTGAGGATATTCTTGTCTGTCATCGCACTCTTAGATTTGGAGTTGATACTCAGGTCGTTAATATCTGATTTGTCGGATTTCGAACTTTTGTTGAACACCTCCAGTTCTTCATTTGAGTCGGAATCCGAATCTTCTCCCCCGAACATACTACCAAACTGGACCTTTGAGTCCGTTTTAGGAGTCGATGGTCTAGTTTCAGACTTAGGGTCAGACCGCTGGGAAGATGCAGACTTCTGGGAAGATACAGACGAGGTTCGAGACGTGGACTTCTTGATTATACCGTCAGCTATTGTTGATCTCTGGCTGGGTGGGGTAACGGGAGGGGTCCTTCGCAGAGAAATCACCCCACTGGAAATGGTGTTACGGCCACTACCCTGGGATAGGGGATCTGAAGGGGCCCTATCCAATTGAGGCGTCATCCTGAAATCACTAGGTGTCTCACCTTTGAGACTCACACTCTTCCTCCCACTGGCAGCACTCTGAACACTTTCTGATATGTATCCAGATATGGAGAGATCTGAGTTGAGAGAGATACTGTCTGATAAAGTGTTCTCTGGTAGCGGTGAGATGGGACTTCCAATGCCTCCTGGGCTAGCTATCTCTCCCAGTTCCGGACTATGTATAGGCTCAGTTTTCTCCGTTATTGAACTAAGGGTGCTATCTTCGTCCATATCGTACCCACCAGCTCGTGGAGAGGCTTTGGGAGTGCTACCCTCTGATGTATCCTTGCGAGGAGTAGTAGGGAGTTTCTTGGGAGAGGAAGATTTATCAGAATCTTTAGATTGGCTCGTTGTCTGGCTTGTAACCGATTCATCTTCATCCATATCGAACCCGAGTTTAGCTTTCAGGCTCTCCTTCCGGGCGTCAGAAAACCCGGGCTGACTGTGTTTGTTCTCAGAGTACGGACTTGATGGAAAATATCCAATGTCCTCAGAGCTCAAATTCTCAGAAGTCTCATCATCATACCCGGGAACCTGTCCCAGAGATTCGTCGTCTGTTCCCGGAGTACTGGCTGCTGTGCCTATCTGGCCATCGGATATATCCGGTGAGGTCTTATCCAGATCTTTGTTAAATTTGCTCGGAGCAGGAGATATGATGGGAACTTTAGGGTCAATAGCAGAGAAGGATAGGTCAACTTCAGAGACACTCTTATCAGAGTTGATGACAACATCGATATCTATCTCGACATCTTCCTCGTCCGTTTGCTTGTCATTAATGTCTGGAGATGTGGTCCCGTTGAGTTCAATGGGTGAGGACATGAAACTGTTCTCATCCTCAGTCAGTTCACCATCGGGAGGGGCAGTCCAATCGTTGGCAGAACTCCGATGGTTTGCTGCCTCTTCCTGGGAGTTCACAGTTGTAAGGTTATCCTGCTCAGGATTGTACTCGGGGTTTTCTGCCTTTTTATCGTGCTCCTCCATCAGCCTTAGACAGGTGTTATCCGGACAAATCTGAGCGAAATCAAACGCCGTCCAGCCATATTTGTCCTTGAGAGTGATATCAGGGGATAAACCTAGAAGGTATCTCACAACACTGATATGATTCGATTTGACGGCCACCATGAGAGCGGAATGGCCCTCGTTGTCGACCGCATCCAAGTTAGCTTCTTCCGATCCTAACAACTCAACGATCTCCAAACAGTTCCTTCGTGCTGCTGCCAGGAGTGGAGTTTCACCGGCTGCGTTGGCCTTGTTAACATCCACATTAGAAATAACCAATAAGTTAGCTAGATCAACATTCTCGTGAAGTGTCGCCAGAAGGAGAGGTGTATTTCCATCATTATCAGCCATGTTGATATCCAGGGGCTCCCCAAAACTGTCATATTGGATGAGTAGTTCAGCAGTAGTGACCTGGTTGCACTCACAACACTTCAATAACGGAGTTTTACCCTCATTGTCTCGAATATTAAACTGGACCTCCCCCGTGGACAGGAGGTGTTGGACAACCTCATTATGTCCTTGAGCTGCAGCGTAATGCATAGGTGTCCGATTGTCTTTATCGAGCTCATTTACTTGACCCTTTTTCAGAGCCTTCTTCAGCTTTTTAACCTCGCCTTTCCATGCTGCCTTGCAGGATGCTGGTAACTTCTGCTTCTTGGCGAGAACGTACCCTTTACCGACGCCCAGGGAATCTGAAAATAATGTGATTGATTATTGATTATGATGTATGTTAAATTTATCTATTTATTGTTTATGGGGAAATGGAGAAACTTCGAGTTCAATTTAGCATCATACCTATTGATATATTTGAAAGGCTGTAGCTGGATCCACCAGAGTAGTTGGATATTTGGGAAACTGGACGGCCAGACGGGGATCCATCCACGCTGATATTCGCGAAGGATCCATCAATCCCTGTTTTCAGCTTTTTAGAGCTGTTCCGTTTGAAAAGCTTCTTCATGGTGTCGATTTTTGGTGGTTCATTACTATTAAATGATGGTTAGATAAAGTCGGATTTTTTGAAACTGTCACCCCCCTGAAATAACAAAATTTGCCATATCTCCGGTTCCTGATAAGATAGAGACTTGAAATTTGGAGGTTCGGAAGAACTTAGCAAGATCTTCGTAACCTCCAAATTTCAAGTCTCTATCTCGTCAGGAACCGGATTTATGGTCATTTACGAAATTTGAAAATACCCAGGGGGGTGACAGTTTCAAAAAATCCGACTTTAGTAGAAGAAATGCAAGATAGAAAGAGATTTCGAGAATAGAGATTTTTTTTTGAAAATTCACTAACCCCAACACCGATTGGCATCACTTTCCAACAGCCGAAGAGAAGCTGCCGAAGAGAGAAAGGGGGTAACCATATGAAGAGTTAATCGCGATGAGTCTCATTCACATTGGGTTCGATCATTTGCCCCCGGTGTTGGGGTTAGTAATAAATAAATCTTAAAATCACTCAAATATTACAATAAATAAATAAATAAAATCTCACACATGTTTCAAATATTGAAGTCCATATTTTCCAATCCTGTTGGGGCGTACTTTGTACGGCATCCTCTTAATGACCTTAAGGTGGCTACCAGTAGGCAGAACCTGAGCCGCCTTCTGATTGCCGCCAAAGCCTCACTGTAGATTTCTCCGTGTTTCTTTTCAATCAGTTTGGCTGTCTTCTTAATCGCTCTGTCCATTTCAGGGCCAACACCACCTGTTGTGGTAAACACTAGTGGAGAAAAGGTCCCACCCTCGACAATCTGGACTCGTCTCATGTAACAGGTCTTCTTGGACTTCTCGTGGTTTTTGTACAGAGATGATGGCTTGATATTGAGATAAGAAGCTGCCATCGGGTGACAGACTCTGACATCCATGTAGGACATCTGGTCAGGAGCCCACAATCCCATGCATACAATGTCCATACGGGCGTCTCTGTCTGTATTTGCCCAAGGATATTGCTGCATTTCTTGGTCGTAATCCTCACATGGTTGTAGGAGTTTTTCAGTTTTTATAGACCTGACACCAGCGTAGGATAAGATATCAGCAAAGTTGTCTCTCAGGCGGTCGTGTCTGTAGATTGTGTAACCACCTTTGTGACAGGACAATGCGTGATCGGCACTGTTACTGGACCCACATGGGCATTTGGAGGGGAGATCGAGAAACGGTAATCCAAATCGAAGGTGCATCGCATCGACAAACTCTTGTTTGGTCAGGTGATGTCCATGTGCTTCGATGGGTCTTGCTGTCAGCCAAGAGGATGCCCCAGGTTCTTGGTTTAGTGATTGTAACCGGTTTTCCGTGTCAGTCATCCTTGCTTTCAGGGATTTCACCTGGACAAGATGTCTTTCGATTGTACTTTCTTCGCATTCCTTGGTTCTCTCTCTGGTGATCTTTTCGATTTTGTCTATCGTAGGACCATCCAGTTCTTCATCTGAGAGAAGGTGCTCCACTAATGGGCCTGTGCAGTGGAGAGAATGCTCGTATGCAGTGTCAGCCGAGAGCATTGGGTTTTCAATTCCTAGACCCCCCATCTTGACGGGTAGAGCGATAAGTTCCCGTTGCAGATCCGTTACATGTGAGCCGAGCAGAGATGGAATGAATTCGTGGCGGATGATGTTCTCTAGGGGTTCAAAGAGTAATCCGATTCCAGGAACTGTGCGTTGCATATAACTCCATTTGAATTTGAAGCTCCTTGTGTAGTTTGCATAAGCAACGTGTGGGTCAGTCTTGGTGATTGTCACTAGGTTTTGAAGAGCTTCGGCCCACTTGGTCACTTCACCAGATACATATTCCTTCTTGTAGGTTTCCGAACCTATGACCGCCCCAAGATGGCGATTGCCTGTTGTAGTAATAGTCATTCCTGTATCACTAAACATATCCTCTGCTTCACTCAGATGTTCGAGTTTTACAATCAGCACACATTTGTTAGGATTTATAATGTATCCGTGAGCTGGACCTTTGGTAACCACAAAAAATGAACAAAAACGGGAAATTTGCGGGCGCGATTATAATCTGGGTGCCTTGCAGCGTGTTTACAGGTGCGCGCTGCCAAAAAAGTACACCTACAACCACTTAGACCGACTTTTTTCAAACGGCTATAGCCGCGGAACCACATGGCCGATTTGAGTGAACTAAACGGTATCTGATAGAGAATCGATAGCCCTAACCGATAACCCCAAACGAAACCCTAACCCGACCCTAACAACAGCCCTAACCCGTCTCGACCGCCAAAATCCATGAATTGTTAGCAATGGAAGGCACCCAGATTTTAACGTTTTCCGAAATGGGCCGAACCTGGAATTCGTAATATAGCGCGCGGAACAGAAAGAGCCAAAATTTGGCAGCGCTTCGATTCACAACTCGCGCATTCCATTTCGCGAGGTCGTTTGCATCGCATTTAAGGCGATACGAGGTCTGTTTTTTATTTTTTCGCGTTCGCGTCCTTTCTATACTCGGATTTTTTGAAACTGTCACCCCCCTGAAATAAAAAATTTGTCATATCTCCGGTTCCTGATAAGATAGAGACTTGAAATTTGGAGGTTCGGAAGAACTTAGCAAGATCTTCGTAACTTCCAAATTTCAAGTCTCTATCTCATCAGGAACCGGACTTATGGTCATTTAAAGAAATTTGAAAACTCTAGGGGGGTGACAGTTTCAAAAAAATCCGACTTTATAGTCCATTTTTTTTCAACTGTTCACCCCCCAAAGTCGTGCGCGGAATTGTTTTGCGCGTTTATCACATGTTAACGTGTAGCGCGCGCCACCCAAATTCTAATTTTTATTAAATTTCAGATTTTGGGTGAACAGTTGAAAAAAAATGGACTTTAAAAACTCGGAAAAACTAAAAAGTAACCGATCGTGGTCGGTGGTGTGGGTTTGAAAAGCGCTGCCTTATCCCGGTATCTGGGGCCAGCAGCGTTTGCCAAGGTATGCGTTTATTATCTGAGACCCCGGTGTTCGATCGCTGTTTCCAAAAAGTTTGATTTTGCCCGGATCACCAAAATCTTTGCCAGAGACGGAGCTGACCGTACGTCCACCCACTGGGTCCTGCTCGTGGGGGAACTGCCCCTATGGCCTACACCCCCGCCGGCGCTGCCCCCTGCTCTACGCTAGTGGGGGAATCGGCCCTGATCTCTCCAAAGCACCCAAAGAGACGACCGGGCTGAGAGTTTTGGTGTATGTGTAGACGATTTGCTGTGATTTGCTGTTAACAGCAATTTATTCTCATGGACTGTGTAATTGCGTGTTTTTACTATTTACCTTCTACAAATAATTTCAATAGACTTTAAAAAGGTGCCGCCTTTAACCGCGGGTTTTCTACCCTGTTGGCGGAGCCCTATGAGCTCTCTATGTTTTTATAAACTAGAGTACCCGTTTGCTGGGAACCCGTGACCTGGTAAATGGTAATTTATCCTCATATAACCGGTGACATTTGTGTTTGATTTTGAAAAGATAAATTAATTTGTTTGTTCCGGGCGCGATTATAATCTGGGTGCCTTGCAGCCTGTTTACAGGTGCGCGCTACCAAAAGAGTATAGTTAGACCGACTTTTTTCAAACGGCTATAGCCATGGAACCACATGGCCGATTTGAGTAAACTAAACGGTATCAGTTAGAGAATCGATAGCCCTAACCGATAACCCCAAACCAAACCCTAACCAGACCCTAACGGATAGCCCTAACCCGTCGCGCGCGCCAAAACTACGAACTGTTAGCAATGAAAGGCACCCAGATTTTAACGTTTTCCGTTGGGCGCGATTATAATCTGGGTGCCTTGCAGCCTGTTTACAGGTGCGCGCTACCAAAAGAGTATACTTAGACCGACTTTTTTCAAACGGCTATAGCCATGGAACCACATGGCCGATTTGAGTAAACTAAACGGTATCAGTTAGAGAATCGATAGCCCTAACCGATAACCCCAAACCAAACCCTAACCAGACCCTAACGGATAGCCCTAACCCGTCGCGCGCGCCAAAACTACGAATTGTTAGCAATGAAAGGCACCCAGATTTTAACGTTTTCCTTTTCCGTTGGTTCCTTAGAGCAATGAGTAATAGTAGGAGCGCGTTACAATTTTGGCGAGGCGGGTAAATCATTTATTGTAACGCGCGAATTTTCCCAAAAAAGCGCTGCTTTTTTACGCCGCGCGCGGAACCTAGAATTACGCGCGCAGTGTAAAATTTTAAAATTCATTGTATTGAAAATTTCCTCTACTCCCCAACGACGAAAAATTCCAAATTCGTGAATTTAGAATTATAAGAACTCCGGTCAGTTCTCATCTTGCCAATCCGTTTTCCGGGAACCCCTGGCCAAAGGAAATTAAAATTCACATAACGACCAAGTTTCATATCGATTGGATAAGATTTTGGGTGGCTACGGTGAAAAATATCGTATTTTTGGCATTTTTAACTTTCCCGACGCGATTTACGACCCTTAAACATTGAGTTACGGGAAATCGTTATCATGTAAAATGAAGTTCAAACGATTCTCTTTCCCCACTATTGCGTTAGTTTTTTGATTTAGAGCCGTTTTCAGGGTCTTAGAAGCGTTTGAAAAATGTAAGTCTTTTTGTCGCAATGACGTCACCCCGTGACGTCACTGTTGTAAAGATCGGATCAAAAATCTGAGCCCGTACTTACACCCGCCTTGGTCCAAAGTACCAGTGTAAAAATTTTCAGGGGTCTAGCTCAAAAACTGTAGGAGGAGTAGGGAGAAAACAATTATCGGACTAACATTTTGGAATTTATTATATGGATTTCCAGTTTTAACTTTTTCACAATAAAAAAAGAGGTAATCTCGAGGTGATCTTGAGGTACTTGTCGAATGCGGGAGCCGGGAGGAAGAGAGGTTAGGTTTGCTCATGCTCTCAAGTATTTTGATATGGTAGTGGAATAATTGGAATCAGCTAGCGCCTAGCGGACTGACTGACTAACGTCTAACGCGTGTTATGTTCTAACCCTTCTTTGGCTGCATGCAACAAGAGGCGATCGAGCAAGGCTTCCTTTGCATCTCCACGTGATCTCCAGGGGACCCCGTTCGTTTAAAGTAGTTTTGAAAAGTTAAAAACTATTCAAATTAATTTGAGCACTGACGACTTTGTTTCTGCTTTGTTTGATTTGATTTAGTTTTGATCCTATTTCTAACAACTGCCACTCCTCATTAGGATAATAGTGGTATGTCAGATATTGTTGAGTCAGAAAAGATTCCCACCAACTGGGTCGAGTACGCTGAGGACAGGTAATTGTAACTAATAAACTAGCTGCTCTCATTGAGGAATGATGAGGACCCCTCGTGAGGACCCCTCGTGAGGACCCCTCGTGGCACAGTGCTCACTTAGAGCCCCATCTGTTTATTGGAGTTGTTTGGATATGTTGAATTTATAGGGGTTGATCCTCGGCCAAACTGTTTCCTAATCTCCCTTATTTTTCAGGAAAATTTATGTTAGTTCACTAAATTTCGCAACACGAGATGGTAAGTTATTATTTGTTTCTTTTATGATCGTTATTTTCTTGTTATTTTCTTGTCCTTCCACCTTACGTAAACAGTACAATACAGTTCACTAGGATATTAAAAAGATACATTACACTCTCTACACGTGTTATGTAAAGTTAGATATAATAGTGACTCAGTGAGAAAGGGGCAGCTGCCAGCCGCCCAGTGCCCATTGGTAGAGAGACGAAGAGGGCGAAAGAGAGAGATATAGAGCGAAAGGGGGAAGAGAGAAAAAGGGGGGAAAGAGAGGGAGAGAGATACACAGAAAGTGAGACAGAGAGTGTGTGTACTACTGCTGCAGCAGGCAGCTGCAACCTTCTAGAACATCCCAGAATAAGTCCCCCCGCTCACACAGAGTGTGGAAGCGTCTATAACAACGCACATTGGTGACTATTTTGTATTGGTAAAAGTGCATGATAGATAATAATAAATTTTAGATAGGAAAGTTCCTGCAGATGCATTTCAAGGACATTACTAACACAGCGGGTTTACGTAACCCATTAATGGGTAAAGCGAGAGAGACAGAGTGAGAGAGAGAGAGAGAGAGAGAGAGAGAGAGAGAGAGAGAGAGAGAGAGAGAGAGAGAGAGAGAGAGAGAGAGAGAGAAAGAGAGAAAGAGAGAAAGAGAGATAGAGAGAGAAATGGATAGAGAGAGGATGTTCAAAATCTCTCGCAAGCATTATATTATGTGTGTGAATTGTCAGGTTATTTTCTCTCTGTCTCTCTCTCTCTGTGTCTCTCTCTCTCTCTCTGTCTGTCTCTCTGTCTCTCTGTCTCTCTCTCTGTCTCTCTCTCTCTCTCTCTCTCTCTCTCTCTCTCTCTCTCTCTCTCTCTCTCTCTCTCTCTCTCTCTCTCTCTCTCCCTCTCCCCCTCGAGATCTCTAACCACATAATGTACTAAGTAGATTTTGCTCAATTAATCTCCCATGTCATGCTTCTTCACCAGACCCCTGTCCCCGGCCTGTGAACTCTAACGTGAGAACATTCCCCACTCCCAACCCCCCAGTCCCAATCCCCCCATCCTCCCCCCCCCCCTCCCCGATGGATATGTGTAGGGTATGTTCTAATACCGGTCAGAACGATAATCCGTTGGATCTTCTCCAGGAACTACCCACATTCCACAAGTCACTTTGTTTAGCAAGGCAACAATCACTCAACCTGCTTTTCGAGGAAGCTGTGAAAATAAATTCACATAATATCATAATTTGAGGGCTTTCAATTTTTGACATTTTGATATCAATTTCCCAGGACCCAGCTCTTTCTATCAAGTTTTACTACTAGAATATATCCCAATCCTCCGTCTCTATCTTGATTAATGATTAATCTTCCCGAATGTTCTCGAACCTCCATAGAGAATGATCTCTATCTCTAACCTCTCTGAACATTATCTAACCTTTCAGCGTCTCTGAAGGAATATTTTGAGAAATTTGGGGAAGTTGAAAAGGCAGAGGTCAAAATGGAGAGTGTTACACGATCAAGGTAAGAAATTCTGTTGGATCCCACGCACAGACTGGAGTCTCGACAGAGTGAGGAAATAAATATATAGGAGCTGGTTATCAAATATATTTAGAAAACTGTCTTTAACCATGTCCATGCAACCTTTACGGAATTTGCAGGAACTATTATACCGGCCCTTATATGGTGTCTTTTGCAACTCTCTGCAAAACTGCTTTCCAATAGTAAGTGCAGTAGTTATTACAAGATTGCAACATTTTCAGAGGATTTGGTTTTGTCGTATTCAACGAATCAGATGTATTGGACTCACTTTTGGAATTGAAACACACCCTCGATGGTAGAGAGGTGAGACATTGTGTAATGTGGGAGATTAACTGTAGAACTTGTCACAAATACCATTCAGAAATTAATATCTACCTATCGCGGCCCATTTTTTTGCCGAGTTATAATGTGTATTATACCCAGTCATAATGGCTAATGCAGCGGGGCGAATCGTTACTACATAAATCATACTGTTACTGCTGCAGTATGCATGCATTGCATGGTGAATCTTTTTTCTCTGCAGAAGGGTGTTATGTAATGATTCTCTGTGAGCACGGTGGGTTGTCTAACGTATTATAACTAGGGCAAGCAGATAAACGGGGGATGTCAGAGAGAGAAAGAGAGAGAGAGAGAGAGAGAGAGAGAGAGAGAGACAGAGAGAGATAGAGAGAGAGGGAGAGAGAGGGAGAGAGAGTGAGAGAGAGAGAGAGAGAGAGAGAGAGAGAGAGAGAGAGAGAGAGAGAGAGAGAGAGGGAGAGAGAGGGAGAGGGAGAGAAAGAAAAGGGGAAACATATTATGCTACAGAAGTATATGCAGCGTTATTATGATTGAACCCACTCTGCTATAGAATACATCGCCCCTGCTCGCATGTCTAGTCATATACATATTATTCTCTCTCCCTCTCTCCCCTATGTCTCTCTATATTTCACTTGGCACCAGTATCGCAATGGCTTCAAAGTTTCAAAATGGATTACTAAGTTGATTTACATAAATCCACATCATGTTCCGACTCTTCCCGAGTGGTAATTATATTACCCCTCATCAATTTTTTGTTATATTTTTCTTACCTTCGGCAGAATTTTCGGGTCAGAGAGAATCAAATTACTGATCTCATGACCACATACTGTTGTGTGCTGACCCGGTAAGCGGTAAATACTCACTCGGTTCTTCACATTTTTTGGACGTTTTTGGCCATAACTCAACCATTTCTTGACCAATTTGCAAAATCTTGGGCTCATTGGAAAGAAGACATTAAGAGCTTTCCAATGAGCCCTAGAAAATGAAAATCGGCGCAAAATGCGCGGCGCTATGGCGAAAACGCCATACCTGTACCAGTACACTCTGTGAACCCCACATTCCAGCGGCTCTTTTGGCACACTGTTCTAACAGTAGTGTAGCATGACTCAACAAATACAGTCGGACCCCGATTTATCGGGATGCTCGGGGAAAGGGTTTTGCCCGGTAAATAGGGGTGCCCGGTATATCGGTACCGGAAGGACCGTGGCTGAAACGCCGTTGAAAGGGATATCAGCACCCCCGGCACTGGATTTATCCTAGCCGCCCTACTTTTGTATATCGGGGTCCGACTGTATCATCCACTTGGTGCTTTATCACCCATCTTTCAAGATACTTAATAATTCCCCCTTGTTGAGCTCCCCTAGATCTTTCTTGTGTAGCGCACACTGCATTTCTGTGAGGGTCCGGCAGAGCAAGAACTTTCCAGATTCATCCTCTCTTATCTCTCTCAACTCCACCCCCTACCCTGTTGATTACTAACCACCCCTACCTCCCCCAACTACCCAGTTACTCCAGTCCCCTCCCCTCACCCCTGTTCATTACTACCCCCCTCCCCAGCCCCCTCCCCCTATTTATTACTAACCACCCCACCCTCCCTCCCCCTTACAAGATCGAAGTAAAGCGGGCTATAACGATGAAAGAGAAATTCTCAACTAACAAACTATTTGTTGGAGGAATCCCGCCCAGACTGACTAATGACGAGCTGTTGGAGTTCTTCCAACGATTCGGAAAGGTAGCCACTGTTTTTAGTGGGCTTTAGAACTGTAACTCACCTTGACTGTAACTTGAAAGTGGGCTGTTGTTAGTTAGTGGTACATATATTTTTTACCTTGCTCGACCCTGTTTCCCTCGCGCCCTGCACGTGAAATGTAAAGGAGAGTTAGAACAAAGTACAAACATAGGATGTCATGCATTGGGCAATGAACAACAATGTAATACACCTCTCTTTGATTTGGCAACTAGTAGCCAGTCTTGCTGGTAGAGCGTCAAATAAAATATCTTCCTTTCTCTCATAATGTGTCTCGCTTCCTCTATATCTAATTTACTATTCTGCAGTATTCAAACTTTTAAATGTCTTCATTTTTGTATTTCGCATTAATATATGCGGAGAATCCACAATATTTCATAGAGATGCAACCGAATATGTAGGGTTGGAGTTGCATATGCACATATTGCGTAATATTACGTGTCTCTCTCTGTCTCCATATAATTCTTTCTGGGTTTATCTCTCTGTAGAAGACCCCAGAAGTTCTGAGCTCTTCTAAAGCATTCAGCGACATCCCTCTTCCTCTCTCTCTCATGAGATGATTGAACATGTACAATCCGAGTTACAATGATTACAAGCGAGTTGTTTGATGATAGGGCCGTCGTATTATTATACCACACGCATGTAGGGGAAGGGGGGGGGGGAGGGTACACCATGGCCCCAGTACTTTTCAGGAAATGGCCCCACCACTTTCAAAACTTCCCCTACATGCCTGTTATACCAACGTGTGTTTGCGTGTAAAGTGGTTGGAGGGGGGGGGCTGTAAAAGGATGGACATTGATCATTCAGTGAGTATATCAACACTGAATGATTTCTCGCTCTCTCTCTCTCCTTCTCTCTCCCTCGCTCATTTCGCTGCTTGGCAGATATCCAGACCCGTCCCCTTCTCTACACACACGGGCCGGTCCCATTTGCTATGTTTACTAGCTGTAGCGCGCACCGACTCAAATGAAGAGTGATATCTGCGCGCCGACACGTGATTCTTCAGAATTCCGGAGCTGGGTCAAAGCCAGCGGAAGAGGGGCGTTTCAATGTCATGGTTTGAGAGAGCATCATGAATATATGGACTTTATTTGAATATTTTACTCCTCTAATGCTGTTTTGTGCAGGTTGACGATGTAGAGTGGGTGGTTGATAAGGCAACAGGAAACAGGAAGGGGTTCTGTTTTGTTATATTTGCAGAGTCCCAGCCTGTTGACCGGATAACGGAGGGGAAAGTGCCCCCGCAATCACAGAAACATGATATAAACGTAAGGAATAACAACATGCAATCATAGAAGATTCTGTTTCCCCCTTGGTGACACAGTCACCCCTCCACTACCAGCCACACGAAGCATCACCAATGTTCCCCCTTGTTTTGTATTTTTAGCTTTTATTTATTCACAAGCATCACAAGCTTGTTATGCTGCATGCACACGCCCTCTAATCTTCAGAATTTCTGGACTCTTCTACAGTATTCAGCGACATGTCTCTCGTCTCCCATCGACGAACATCTCTCGTCCTCTCTCTCCTCTCTCTCCTCTCCCCTCTCAGATGATCGGATGAAAGAAGGGATAGTGAGAGATGAGTTAGAGTAGGAGAGAAAGACGGAGAGAGATGAGAGTGGGTGAGAGCGAGAGACGCGAGTTGAAGAGAGCAGAGTGACATCGGGACGGCATAGAGACGTTCAGAGATGACGAGCTCTCCATGGTACACAGCAGAGAGAGAGCATAGACGTCGAGGCGATACTTATGAAGTAGACATGCATATCGTCTACCGCCCTCCCTCCGCCCCACATATCTAGCGTATCTTCTCTACTTCTTCTTCCTCTCTCTCTCCGCTCTCTATCTCCTCATCTCTCTCCTCTCTCTCTCTCTCTCTCTCTCTCTCTCTCGTCTCTCCTCTCTCTCTCTCTCTCTCTCTCTCTCTCTCTCTCTCTCTCTCTCTCTCTCTCTCTCTCTCTCTCTCTCTCATTCTTTCTTTTCAGGGGTACACAGTTGAATGCAAAAAGAAGTTCCCCGACAACCACCCTGTTCAAAGGAAAATAAAACGAATACAACAAATGAAACGGGAACGAGCAATGGCAAATGAATATATAACATCTGATTATCTTGGTAAGTCTCACTGGTATACATGTGGTTGAGGGGTTTACTCCACCTTCAGGCTACACAAGGAGGACACATGTCACATGATATTACTCACATGATATTGCTTGGTTCAACTATTTTTTAACACTCTGTATCACGCAGGTTACGGGTACGACTATTATCAGGGCGGTGGCGGGGCAGCTCCCTACTACAACCATGATTACTATGGTTACGGGTACCCACCTCCCCCTTACAGCCCTTATCAATACCACGGAGGTAGTGGTTACCATGACAACCATCGATATCCAGGTGAGAGGGTTACCATGACAACCATCGATATCCAGGTGAGAATGGTTACCATGACAACCATCGGTATCCAGGTGAGAGTGGTTACCATGACAACCATCGATATCCAGGTGAGAGTGGTTACCATGACAACCATCGATATCCAGGTGAGAGTGGTTACCATGATAACCATCGGTATCCAGGTGAGAGTGGTTACCATGACAACCATCCAGGTGAGGTATAGTGGGTTGTCAGATTGCATCAGAGACAGAGAGAAAGTCAGAGAGACAGAGACAGAGACTGAGACAAGAGGCAGAGTGTGGTGTTCAAGAACTAGAAAGTAGAAGTATTCCAATTAACACATATATTCCCTACCAGGTGGTATTCACCAGAGGCACGGAGGTCAGCGGCAAACTTCCCCCGCCCCGAACTAGGGATGTTGGAGGAGGCAGGGAAAAGAACAACTAAACTAAGCTACTGTGTAGTGTGTGGTGTTGTGCGAGAGGGGGATAATGAAACGATTATTTTGAGAAAAAGGACAAGTTATGTTATTTATTCGAAGAAGATTATCAAACTGAGGGCTAGATTATTTTCCTAAATCGGTTAAGGTGGGGTTTAGTTTACACGTATGCTGTTTTATATAAAAGATACTTTACTTAGAGAAATTGGATAGAAGAATTGGAAAGTGCTCTTGGGTTATTTGTGTTATGTCGGGGTACATCTATTACCTATAACACCGGGATCAGGGGTGGGTTTAATAAGCCGCATGTTGCCGCGTTTTATCTGAACTGTATCAGGCTCTGAATTCTGTAGTTTGTGTGTGTGTGTTAGTACGAGTTAGTGAGAGTGATTTTGTGTGAAATTGAGGGATTGTTGTGAGCCTTTTTGTGTGTCGCTCTAGTTCCCTTTATCATGTGGAACGAAGAATAATACTAAGATAGTAAATTCTAGAATATTATTTATCAAGTTTTTGTTTGGGCATCTTAGAGAATTATCTTGTTACTCTAGAGAATTCTATATCAGCATTATATATCTCATGTTTAGAAGCAGCCAGACGTGTCTGGGAACATTTGTACTTCTGTATGTGACTGTGAGTGTGACGTTTGACGTGAGTGTGTGATGAGTGTGAGTGAGTGTGTGTGTGTGAGTGAGTGTGTGTGTGTGTGTGTGAGTGTGGGATGTGTGACGTTTGTGTGTGATATGTGTGACGTTTGTGTGTGACGTGTAAGTTTTAGTTATTACATAGCATTTATGATGGGCAGGATTCCCATTTTACTGTCACCAGGAACCGACCGAACCAGGAGATACTGGTCCCTGATTGGCCGATAACCAGTCACGTGATCTAAATAACGAGCTCTGATTGGTTGTTTACTTGTTTCGGTCGGTTCCTGCATTTTACTGTCACATTTATTGATCTTGGTGAGGGATTGGCCACCGAACATTGAAACATTGTCAGTGAGTTACTTTTTATTGTGTTTTTTTCTCGCCACCCCTTCCATAGTTCAACAAATTTGACAGTATTGGTGTGCTCAGTAGGGCTAACTCCCTATTGAGGGAGTGATGTAAGCCCCTGGGCACACATACACTGTCCCTATTTTACACATATACCCCCTATAGATTAATATATATTGCTATTTAAGCACTGTCAGGGTAGCGCCACTACATCACGTAGTTGACATGTTCCCAGTCTGTCAGCTCCCACACACCAGGTGGGGTTGACAGGTTGCATGTAGCATGGCAGATCACTACACGTATTATAGTGGGGCGCCCTGTTTAGGTACAACTATTGGAAGTGAGGCAGTGTATCTCCTCCCTATGCCACCCATATAATGTTAGACTGTGTTAGAACATAACTAACACCCATATAATGTTAGACTGCACCATCGTGCCTTGATGATTATACTGAGTAGAGAGAGAGTTCACGTGATCAATATATACGTGAACCCGTGCACGTTGTAAAAATGGGAGAGAACAACAGGAATCTTTTTTGAAAAATATCCATAGTTTTTCTGTGGAAACATGACTATTATCCTGCATTGAATCCCTGCTGTTCTCTCTCATTTTAAGAGAGAACATTTTTGAAAAAAAGAACAAAACGATAACGAAAAAAATGGTTCCATGACTGTTTCTTCCTCCCTCCAGCAGTAAAACTAAACCGAGTACGGTATATCGCTGGAAAGGAAGTGAAACAATCATGATATATGATTAGAAGTAGAAATATATATTTGTGTGTGTTACGGTTCCTCAATTAAACCTCCTATTATTAGGTCGATAGTTGGGATATAATGGAAGATATATGTAAATGACGACACTGTAAATTCAGTGAATAAGATTATTATGAAGGGTTGTAATTGTCTTTAATAGGTTTTAACACGTTTATTGGTTCTTATTGGTACACGACATGTTAGATTAATTACTAATTTAATAATTGAGGAAGATAATTGGCATTCACAGTCCATGTCAGTTTGTGCAAAGGGCCGCAGTAAGATAGTTATTTTAACTAAAGAGAAAGAGAGAGGGGAGAGAGAGTCAGAGACAAGATGGAGAGAGAGGAGGGAAAGCGATAGAGCTGAGGGGAGTAAAAGTTTTTTGGCCCTGTTTTGTACGCCATGACTGAGTCACCATGTGTAATACGTATAGACAGCAATCGTGCAGAGTTGGTCACATTGATACCTGAGTGAGATCGACCTCGCGCGCGACTGAGATCTATCGAATCTTACATACATATCTCGCGAAGCGAGAGTAGGTGGCAATGGTACCAACGTGCAGAATAAGATGTAATATGAGGTTGCAATGTGACATTGGCAATCTTATGAGAGTCCCTTATTTAGTTACCCACCCTGTATGTCATACAGTTTGACCGTTTTCTATTGAAATTCTAGTTTCATTTTGTTTGTTGTGGCAGACTTTCAATCAGTACAAGAATCACAATATGGTTACTGCTAAAATCTGTCTCAATTCGATTACTGTAAAACCATTTATTTTCGCGGGAAATTAATTTTCGCGGATTGGCCTAGATTGGCTTCTGGTGGTCCCTGCAGGGCCCTGACGACTTCAGCGTACCAGGAGTTGCCGATGAAGGAGTAGTTCACTCCTGGTACGCTGGTGAAGTCTTCAGGGACCACCAGAAGCCCTAGTCTAGGCCAATCCGCGAAAATTAATGCCCTCGAAAATATATGGTTTTACAGTATTTACACAACTGCTATACAAATCACACGTGGTTCACACGTAAAATTCTCCAAGAAAGAAGGGGGATTGACGCACGTGTTCCCTCTCAGTGTCTTTCTGTAATGTCTCATTAATTCATCCTTGTTTTTTATTGTTTTCACCCTCTACAACTCTCCCTTCTTCACTCTCTCAATCTCATCCAGTCTCAACGCAGGGTTCTATAAATTTAGAGTTTTGACCTCTCTTTCTACTCTGCTTTCTTCTTCTTTCCAATTTTCATCTTCTTACTGCACAATTTCTTCCAACTCTCAGCATCTCTCTGGTTTTGTTTGGTCACTGAGCTGAAATCCAGCTGTTTTAGTGTAGGAAGGGTACTGAGAACGAAGTGTCGATATCCCTCCTGATTCTCTATTGGGTTACCTGAAATAGGTTAATTAATTAAATAATTTAGTAATTAATTAATTACATGTTTAGTTTGGAAATCGAAGAATGAACAATGCAATTATGGAGAGGGAACATGCAGTAGCCCACATACCGTGAAGGGTTAAAGTTCTGAGATGTGGTAGACCGGACAATTTCTTAATCTCTGCTAGGTTGCAAATGTGGTTGCCGTGAAGGTACAGGGTCGTTAGGTTGGTAAATTCTAGGATCACCTGTGGGGGGACAAGAGTGAGATTCTCACTGAGAAGAAAGGTATAGCGTCAAGTATAGGGCAATTTGCAGTTGACTGTCCGTAAATTTAGTCCAACGTTGAATGTGTGCTTTCGCCTTTCAGGCCAATGCTCTGGCCTCGGACAGAAGGTGTGCCACACAGCAGCTGTGGAATTGGCGAATTGCAGGGCGTCGCACCACATTTGTTTTGGTAGCAACGCGCAGCAACACAAATCAGTCGCGCTGAGCACTTTTGACATTATCAAAGTATCGCGCGTTCCTGAAAGTTAAATTTTGAAGCTGAGATCGAACTTCATGAACCAGCCGATTCGGAGGCCAGAGTTTCATCAACTAATGAACATGAACAACAAAATGCAGATATTTCAGGACATTGAAATATCCTCGAAAGCTGTTTCAGCGTTTCATTTCATACCCATCAGTTTTCAGCGGAACGCAGATCTCAAAAATCATATTTGCCATCGGCCAACACTCTCTCTGCAGTCAAAACTCACACACGCATCTCGAGCAGCAAGCATAGTTCTATCTACAACATATGACTATGCAGCACTAGGTGGCATCACATACACACAAGCAGAACCCACCTTGTCTAATGTCACCAGTTCATTGAAGGAGAAATCCAACCAGCTGATAGCGGAGGGTTGGAAAACAAGGGCTGACATTGTTGGACTGAGATCAGATATTTCAGAGAGGGAGTTGTTGTTATATCTGACCGCTGTAACAATTTCTGTATAGCCTTCCTGGGTGAGGGTCTGTGTTTGGTTAGTGCTCTAAATCTTTAAACATCTCAACTAGTTTTCACAGTCCCACCGATTTAAAAATTGAAATCCTTTCTCACTTCTCACACCACTCAAACTCATAGCGAGGTTTTAGCGGAGTTTCCCTCAATACTAATTTCATTTTCCTAGGTCATACTAAATCTTATTCTCCCTACAAGGGTTTGGTACCTTCAACTTTGTTCCCTTTCTTGGTTCTTCTTCCAAAGAGTCTGTAAGGGTCGCCAGGTTCTTGAACGAGAAATCAAGCGGCGGCGCAACCGCGTTCAGCGTCCGAACCGACATGGTCTAAGAAGTTGGAGTTTTAGAATTTATTTGGAGTTTAGGTTAGGGCCAGGCAATGAAAATAAGGATACGCATTCAGAATACTTGTACAGAGAGTTTTTTAAATTTATCTAAAAATAATAAAATTTCTGTACAAAACAAGATAATTTACATTTCTGCTCTCTTCAGATTGCCTCGGAGAACACTGAAAACTCAGATGATTTAGGTTTAAAGAATCCCAAAAACCTCTCTTTGAGATGTGGTAGTATGTCCTTCATTTTACCGTTCAAATGCTCCACTCGATCACCCACATCAATGATATCAAATAACTGCGCCTCCCGCTCCGCTATCTCGTTCATTCCCCCAAAAATCCTCAAATCACGAGGATCGAAATAGATCTCGGTTCGGGTGCCAAACAGAACTCGGTTAAGGTTGTGTAGAGCTGTATCGCGATTTAGTTTGAGAAGATGACGATAGAAAATCAGTATGCAATCTCTCAACCATTTTGAGTCTGAATAAACATAACCAAGTTCATCTTCCGGGGGATCAGGGAAAATTCGGTGAATTGTTTCCTCACTTTGTAGTGAAAGAGGAACCGTCTGGTATGGCTCATCAAGATAATAACCCGCTTGTTCATTAAAATGATAGTCCGTTTTCAGAATATTGCCGTGTCCCAACTTCCCTGCAACCACTTCACGAGTCAGCGTGGAAACAAATGGAACTAAAAAGTCGTTGGGTTGGAAAGACACCTCTCGTTTGAGGACTAAGAGTTGGTTTGACTGAACACACACAAACACAATATTGCTTTCCTCGACCAAGACAGCATTGTTGCAGTAAACCCTCACACCTTTCTTGGCAAGTGCACCTAACTTCTCAGGTTGAAATGTAGACACCGCAATGTCTTGGTGGGTACACACACCATGGTGTATAAGTGTGGCTATAATGTGCTTGGTAAGTCGTCCCCCGCCGATAAACCCAACTTCTAGACGGTGTTTTGGGGTGAACCCAGGGAGAAGCAGTTCACCAGTCTGACCAACTTGATTTGCAATGTTCAACATTCCCACAAGGTATGTACTCTGGGCACACGCGTGTAGAAGAAGTTCGAAGGAACGTTTCTCAAGTTGAAGAAGAGCTTTCTCTGAGTCATCAAGGTGCTTGTGTAGGGTTAGGGAGGGTAGACCATAGGTAATGTCTTCTTCAGCCGTCCTAACCATTCTGAAAATAAGGTCAAATCAGATGGAATCCATCGACTTTTAAAAGAGATGCCCATTTTGACTAGCCACCAATGGCGATTTCTCTTTTCAACGGCCATGACTGATCAAATCAATCTGATCCTGATCGCTTTTTTTTATAAAAGCAGACAGCGGTCGACGGTCGTACTTGTGATCACAGATTTTTTCACCAAAAATATGCTCAGAAATTTGCATCATGCCCTCATCTAAGGACAGACGTGGGCGCGATTATAATCTGGGTGCCTTGAAGGCGCCCAGATTTTAACGTTTTCCGACAGAGTACAGACGTCATTGGCGGGGCGGACATTGCTAGTGGACATTGCTCTTAATTAAAAACGTTCCCTGTTGCTAGCTATGTTTTGAGGATCTTGCCGCATAGTCCCTGGACATTTCCGTGCGGGTGTGACCGCCGAGTGCCGACTCTGACGACTCATATCAAACAAATTTTTGTTTGGATGATAAAGTACCGCGGGCTAACGAAGACCGTTTTGGCATATATGCTACCGCGACCGACCCCTCGGCAATGCGGGATAAAGCAGACTGCAGAGCCTTTCAAACTTCAAAGCACTTTTTTGGCAAAAAAAACGTTGCTGACCCCCGACGCGCGGGATAAGGCAGCGCTTTTCAAATTTAACTTTTTTGACGTTTAAATTTAGAAATTCAAACGCGCGCGCTTTGAGAACGCGCAAATAATTTCCGCGCATTTACTTTTTGTCAACAGCATGGTGTTGATATGGTTGGATTAAGAAGATTCAGACGAATTAAATTGCAGACTGAAATGAATATATTGTTTTACAAAATATTTGATTCAAAACTGAACAGGATAATCTAAATCCTCATCCTGGATCAAAATTGAATTTAGATTAGATTTTTCAGAGCATTGGCTTGACAGTGACTGGACCAGATAATTGTGCAACGTTTTATACTTATATCTCATTTTTTTGAACCAGTTCAGCTAAGAATTATTGTCTCTAATATACTGTTTCAGTTTTATCGTTATACACTCAACCTGGCAGTCTCTATCACATACTCTTTTTTACAACAACATTTTCAGTCACAATTTTTTCCATCTTAATATCTCATTATATTTAAAATTGTCTCAGAAGAATCAGGGTTCATTGCAGGGTGGAGGAAGCGATTCGGAGAGTGATTTCATGATCATCTCGTCTACATTGATCTCACTTTCCCACGGTTCCAGCTGGCTAGTCGAGATGTCCTGGGGGAATAAAAGAAAATGTTACTTATTTAGTAATTTAGAGTGATTTGATTAAAATTAAGAAGATGGGTGGATATTGGATGTTTCTGAGTTCTGACAGTACCTGAGGGCCGTGATCTATTATTCCATCCTCACTGTCTTCGTCTACTGAGGATCCTATCTCTGTACTCTCCTCTAAAAACCTGACCCGTTTCTTAGGTTTCAACTCTGCAGTGGAGGTGGTCGGTTAGGGGACTGATATTATAAATCATCAGCTACTATTTGAAAGAGTAATCAGATTCAGCCCTTCAAAGTTCAAACAAAGCAAAAAAAGAGCAAGCAAGATGAAATCTAAACAAGTTATACCTGAGGTATTATCTGGTATCTGCTCAGGGCTGTCAATGAATCCTGCAATCATCTCCGAGACTCTTTTGGTGTATTCCCTCTCTTGTACATCCTGATTAAATAACAGATGATTAACGTGGTGTAGAGATTCTAAAAATATAAATAAGGACTATGTTCTAACCCTTCTTTACATTTTTTTTCGTCGTGCGGGGTGCGGTGAAACAGGGTCGAGCAAGTCAAAGGGCTTGAGAACTTACTGAACTGTCTATTGAATCAATGGTAGCAAGATCATCCTCGTCTCCCTCTTCTTCCTCCTCTCCTTCCTCTTCATCTTCATTATCATCTTCATCGAGATGGTGGTTGGTGTCTTTATTGTAAGTCCCATCTCCACCCAGGCACCTCTCTAGTCCGGTTCTCTCTGGAAGAGTAAAAGTAGTGTCTTCCTGGTCAGTCCCTGCAGGTGTCACATCACCCACTGGTGTTATATCACCAAGTGGTGTCACATCACCCAGTGTAAGCGGTGTCATATCACCCAGTGGTGTCACATCACCCAGTGGTGTCACATCACCAAGTGGTGTCACATCACCCAGTGGTGTCACATCACCCAATGGTGTCACATCACCCAGTTCTGCAGGTGGTTCCACTCCATTAACTTCGTGATCAAATCCCGGCCAATCACGCTCAGCAGCTTGTTCAGGTTCTCTCTGTGAACTGACAGGTTCAGCAGGCCTGACAGGTTCAGTAGGTCTAACAGGTTCAGGATCATGCCTGACAGGTTCAGCAGGTCTAACAGGTTCAGTAGGTTTGTTTCGTTTGGGAATGGTACTCAAGATACACTCGTCTTGTAGAGGTAGGTTAGCGTTGTACCTCGCGGGTCGTGGTGAGTAGAGGGCAGGCCGAGGGGGTTTAGGGGGCGTCGTGACAGTTGGGGATGAGGGTCCCGGGTCCTCTAGCTCCAGAGTGATTCGTGGTGGCGGAACCAATGGTTTTGGAGTGGTAACTAGGGGTTTTGGAGCTGTAATGGGTGGTTTAACATTTCTCGTTGGTGGGGGTGGGGGTGTTTCCTCCTTCTCATTCTCCCCCGGGATATCAGTGATCAGTTCAGGTGCAGGGGGAGGATCCTCAGTTGGGGTCGGTGGGCTGGGAGGTCGAATGGGGGGAGCTGGGGGAGGAGGAGGATGAAAGAAGCGCTGTTTCCGGGAGAGAGATAGAGAGATCATATCCATATTCCTCATCTCTTTCTCTTTTGCCAGGATTATAGAGTTCCGGGTGAATGCACGGCGATGTCGAGCTCGTGGCTTCCACAGAACCTGCATGTGGGAGATAGTGGTTTAGTTTTGGTTACGAAGTCATATACGCGGAGGGTTAATTTCATTACCAAGATCTATAGTGATACTTTTGATGTCGCGCCCCGGTTCGGAGAGGGAAGTCTTTTGTGAGACAATGGTTTAGTGGTTTACTGCCTAGCTAGACTCTGTCTCGTGCGCCCCACGCATGGTTTAGTCATATCTACTCAGGCACAGGATCACCTGCACAGCAGATGGTATGATTGGGGATGGAATCACGGAACTTCATGTCTCAATGAGAACTTGGATCCTATCATAGCGCTGGAAAGCACCCGGCTATCCACCAAACCTTTTTCTGGTTTTTTGAATCACTTACGTTTGAAAGGTATTGTTTGAGGGATGTGATATCGCATCGGCCCATGTATAGATCCATTGAGTTCACCTGAAGAAGATTAATGTGCTGGGAAATCTGACTGATTTTAATTTTGGGAGAAAATAATAACTGCATTTCATAGCTTAGCTAGGTTTTTGCGTACATGTTATGGTTAGCAGCGCTGGCAGGAAATAGGGCGCTAATCTCCAACATTAGATTGAGCTTGGTAGCGGTGTTTGTTCTGCCTCACAGAGGTACCGTATAACACGAAGCGGTGTAGCTTGTAGATTAGGAACCGACCGACACAAGTAAACAACCAATCAGAACTCGTTATTTTGGTCACGTGACTGGTTATCAGCCAATCAGGGACCAGTATTTCCTGATTCGGTCGGTTCCTGTTGTAGAGTAAGGGGACTCAACAGGGTGTAGCTGAGTGTTAACCTTCGTTCCAACGTCCAGGACTTGGTCTAGAGCACACAGAGATACCCCAATCTTTAACAATGGCGGGTCATGTCGATATGTATCCAGGATTCCATAACAGAACCTGGAGAGAAGACTTGGTAACGCTGAGAACTAGAAGGGAGGGGTAACTTCGTAGCGAAGATTCAGAAGTGGAAGGAAATAAATACTTTTAGCTGTATTATATCTCCAAATCTACATACCATTCTGCAATGTGGAGTATAACCACCCCATCAGTCCAATCAGTTGTTAGATTGTTAACCCTCGTTCCTGCTGGTTCCTCGACCATCTTATTCACCTGACTCTGAACAAAGGAAAAAAGAAGGAGTTATTCATCTGACTCTACAAGGAAATGATTTAGGTGGGTCAGACTAGACTCACAGACTGATTAAAGGGTCGACCAAGACGTAAAGAAAATTTTTCAGGTACCCAACAATTAAAGTGAGTTGAAATTACTTCCATGAGTGGAATTTAGAAACTTACAATAACTTCAGTGACGCCGTTCACCACATTCTGCTTGAACTGAGGTATAACCCGGGTCTGTAGATGAGACCGCAGTGTCGCTACCGCTTTAAATCTCTCCATGTCTGATCGAGATGGGACGTAACCACGTACTTGAGAGTCTTGTTTCCTAGGCAGATTAACAGACCTGGAGAGAGAGGGGGGGGTCAGTGGAGCCAGGGGAGAGGCCAGGGGTTGTTATGTTCTGACCCTCCTTTAAATTTGTGATGTGCGGTGGAACAGGGTCGAAAAAGGCAAGAAAGGGGTTAGTGTAGTAGCCGGGGGGGGGGGGGGGGGTGTCAGTCAGTTATAGACGGGTCTATCTACTTCTAGCCGTGTATGAGTTGATTTATTCACCTCTATGATAGTACAAAAGCTGCCAGACAGCGAAGAGGGTTTTACTCACTGGAGTCTAAGAAGGACAAATAAAGAGATGTAATGGGAAAGAAGGGGGTTCTAGGGAAGTTCCAGGTATCACTTATTCATAAGAGAAGGATGTTTCGGTCGCGATCCGGGGGAGAGAGAGGGAGAGAGAGAGAGAGAGAGAGAGAGAGAGAGAGAGAGAGAGAGAGAGAGAGAGAGAGAGAGAGAGATAGATAGATAGATAGATAGATAGAGAGAGAGAGAGAGAGAGAGAGAGAGAGAGAGAGAGAGAGAGAGAGAGAGAGAGAGAGAGAGAGAGAGAGAGAGAGAGAGAGAGAGAACTGTGATTCTCTAAGGAACACCTTAAAGACTAATGACGAGGTCCTGCCAGCTGCACTGTTTGTGTGCCTAAATACAAATGGAGTCTACACACTCTCTCCTAAAGGCATTACTTTTACCCCTTTGTTAAAGATAAAGATTAGGGTTTAGGTGTGAAATAAATAGATGACAAAATGACAAAAACGGGAGAAAAATGAAAAATACACTCAAAACAAACCTAAGTTTAGGCATTGTAAAAGCTGTTGAATGTTGTTGTTCATCTCGTGCGGCGCTCTCCCTTCTCAGCTGGTTCATTACTGGAGCAAAGTTCCTCATCACCGCGTTATCCCTCTGTGGCGGGACAGGCGATGTAGCAGTAGCTGATACTGTTGTCATGGTTTCAGTGGTTAAGGAGGTGGAGTCTGTGGTATCCATAACGACCTGGAGTAATATTTGTTAGGGGAACTTGTACATGTAGGTAGTAGGTGGTATGTTTAGTGACACCTGTGCAAGATCGAAATCGAGCAGAGACTGAAATCGAGCTCGAGGGGACAGGTATCAATGGTACCAAGTGGTACGTTGGGATCTTATTGGCAGGGTTTAAACGCTATTCAGTACGAAGTACGAACTAACTAAGAACAAACTAAGTACGAACTATCAAATGTCGGACAGAACGCGGCTGTTACCTGTTTCCTGCTCCGCTCCACGGCAGCAGAAGGTCCCCTCTTGAGGAAGAACTCTAAACTTCCCTTGTTGTCACCCTCCGCTGGCAAACTCCCCTTACTGTCACCCTCAGCTGGAAAACTCCCCTTGTCACCCTCCGCTGGAAAACTCCCCTTACTGTCACCCTCGGCTGATAAACTCCCCTTGGAGTTCTCTGTCTGGACCACCACCTTTTTGGGCATCTTAAAGGTAGCCGGTGCACCCTGTTTGAACACTGCTGGTATGGCAACTTGGCGGGTGGGTGTTGCGGGGCGGGTGGGTGTTGCTGGGCGGGTGGGGGGTGTTGCTGGGCGGGTGGGGGGTGTTGCTGCTGGGCGGTTAGAGGCATCATCCAGGGGATCTTTCTGTGTGACCCCTGCTGTCGTTGATGATGGTTGTCGTTTCCGGAGGGTACTCAGAGCACTTGTAGGACTGGGAAGGGAGCCGGTAGAGGTTCGTTTAGTGGGTGATTCAGGGACAGAAGGTGCAGGTGGTGGAACTTTAATCGCTGCAGCAGGTGCAGATGTTGGTGTTGGTTTGGGTGATAATGCCCTTATCTTGCTATGATCAACTCCACTACTGTTTCTCAGTCGGGCTTCAAGACTGGATAACACATTTAGAAGACCTGAATTGAAGGGTTACCATTAACTTAAGGGAAGAAATGAAGAACAGAGAGGGTGTGGATGAAGATCAAAGGCTCAGCCGCTAGACATACACCAGGTGTACCTTGGTAACAACTTGAGTTACCATGACAACTATACAACAACTTGCGTTACCATAGCAACTACAACAACAACAAGGTACCTGGTTGCTGGTCTAAGGTGCCACCACTTCGTTTATCCTCTCCCATTCCGGCTCTACAGCTGTCCTCAGCGCCTCCAAAGTGGGAGAGAAGGGTCTTTAGAAAGGACAGGCATAACTTAACATTACTGAAGGAAAAGAGTGGGTGATTATTGATATCAGTATCTAGCAGGGGTGGGTGATTATCTAGCGGGATGGCAGTCGAATGAAAATATTACTCAATCTGGAAACGTAAAGTGGTCAATCCCTTTACAGAATATATAGGGATGGAAGATATCCTAGCGCTATAAAACTGACCTGTTTACAAGATCTCCAGCGCTATAAAACTGACCTGTTTACAAGATCTCCAGCGCTATAAAACTGACCTGTTTACAAGATCTCCAGCGCTATAAAACTGACCTGTTTACAAGATCTCCAGCGCTATAAAACTGACCTGTTTACAAGATCTCCAGCGCTATAAAACTGACCTGTTTACAAGATCTCCAGCGCTATAAAACTGACCTGTTTACAAGATCTCCAGCGCTATAAAACTGACCTGTTTACAAGATCTCCAGCGCTATAAAACTGACCTGTTTACAAGATCTCCAGCGCTATAAAACTGACCTGTTTACAAGATCTCCAGCGCTATAAAACTGACCTGTTTACAAGATCTCCAGCGCTATAAAACTGACCTGTTTACAAGATCTCCAGCGCTATAAAACTGACCTGTTTACAAGATCTCCAGCGCTATAAAACTGACCTGTTTACAAGATCTCCAGCGCTATAAAACTGACCTGTTTACAAGATCTCCAGCGCTATAAAACTGACCTGTTTACAAGATCTCCAGCGCTATAAAACTGACCTGTTTACAAGATCTCCAGCGCTATAAAACTGACCTGTTTACAAGATCTCCAGCGCTATAAAACTGACCTGTTTACAAGATCTCCAGCGCTATAAAACTGACCTGTTTACAAGATCTCCAGCGCTATAAAACTGACCTGTTTACAAGATCTCCAGCGCTATAAAACTGACCTGTTTACAAGATCTCCAGCGCTATAAAACTGACCTGTTTACAAGATCTCCAGCGCTATAAAACTGACCTGTTTACAAGATCTCCAGCGCTATAAAACTGACCTGTTTACAAGATCTCCAGCGCTATAAAACTGACCTGTTTACAAGATCTCCAGCGCTATAAAACTGACCTGTTTACAAGATCTCCAGCGCTATAAAACTGACCTGTTTACAAGATCTCCAGCGCTATAAAACTGACCTGTTTACAAGATCTCCAGCGCTATAAAACTGACCTGTTTACAAGATCTCCAGCGCTATAAAACTGACCTGTTTACAAGATCTCCAGCGCTATAAAACTGACCTGTTTACAAGATCTCCAGCGCTATAAAACTGACCTGTTTACAAGATCTCCAGCGCTATAAAACTGACCTGTTTACAAGATCTCCAGCGCTATAAAACTGACCTGTTTACAAGATCTCCAGCGCTATAAAACTGACCTGTTTACAAGATCTCCAGCGCTATAAAACTGACCTGTTTACAAGATCTCCAGCGCTATAAAACTGACCTGTTTACAAGATCTCCAGCGCTATAAAACTGACCTGTTTACAAGATCTCCAGCGCTATAAAACTGACCTGTTTACAAGATCTCCAGCGCTATAAAACTGACCTGTTTACAAGATCTCCAGCGCTATAAAACTGACCTGTTTACAAGATCTCCAGCGCTATAAAACTGACCTGTTTACAAGATCTCCAGCGCTATAAAACTGACCTGTTTACAAGATCTCCAGCGCTATAAAACTGACCTGTTTACAA
Source organism: Hormiphora californensis (assembly GCA_020137815.1). NCBI lineage: Eukaryota > Metazoa > Ctenophora > Tentaculata > Cydippida > Pleurobrachiidae > Hormiphora > Hormiphora californensis. The sequence continues at coordinate 6,315,100 of CM035356.1, forward strand.
GATCTCCAGCGCTATAAAACTGACCTGTTTACAAGATCTCCAGCGCTATAAAACTGACCTGTTTACAAGATCTCCAGCGCTATAAAACTGACCTGTTTACAAGATCTCCAGCGCTATAAAACTGACCTGTTTACAAGATCTCCAGCAGAGTCTAGTGAAAGACCATCACATCCTCCTTTCCTCAGAGCTTCCAAACTTATCCTGATGTTCTCATATCTGCAGAGAATGAACACACCGAGTTGAAGAAGGGTGATATTAAAGTTGAAAGGTCTAGATTACCAGAGGGAAGAGGGAGACAACTACAATTATTTCAACCCCATTTATTAAATGATTCAATGATTCAAATGATTTATTATTTAACCTGTGAAATGTTAGCCGGGGCTCTTCCCGGTACATAATCTTCCGTTTTGTGAGGGCCATTGTAAGCTCTGGCAGGAGCACTCCGTCCCCTAGATCTGCTATCAGATCCGTGACAATGTAATCGGAATCATTGGACGATAACTTTCCCTCTACCTGTGTAATGAGAGCATTGGTATAGCTGTTAGAGGCAAGATTATTCATTGGATACGAAGTCACCCCTATTACGCTACGGGAGCTTGCGATAGGGGTAATTTCATTACCAAGGTTATTCATAACTGTACTAATGTACTATAACTGTACTGACCCATTCGGTAAAAGACGCTACTTGGACGCTTTGCCACAGTTCACTATTTTTCGTCTCCTTAGCACCAGCCCCGACAGCTGCAGTACCAACGAGTGTGATATCTGATTGTTGCTCTTGTAGAGGGTCCAGAGCCACCCGTTCGTCTGTAGAGGGGAAGAGATTAACAGAAGAGATTGAGGGAATGACAGAAATATTAACAGGAGAGGTTGAGGGAATGAAAGAAGAGATTAACAGAAGAGATTGAGGGAATGAAAGAAATATTAACAGGAGAGAATTGAATGAATGAGAGAAAGATTTTAAACAGAAGAGATTGAATGAATGAGAGAAAAGGATAAAAAGAGGTAGCTTGTTAGTGGCAGAACTCGCACCAACATATTGTATAACAAAGCCCCCCCCCCAGTAAAATAGAGCACCCCCCCCACCCCCAGTAAAATAGAGCCCCCCCCACCCCCGGTAAAGATTCTTATCGGATTCATTGTGTTACAAAAGCATGATATCATTTAAGAGAGAAATGATAACTTACTTTTTATATCCGAACTTTTATAAAAATCGAAGCAATAATTGAGCAAAAATCAAAACTACAAAGAACTACAAACTACAAAAACTACAGCTACAGAATGTCCACCACCTCCCAGCCTCCTCCCCACTAAAACTTCCCCATATTTTTGATCGGCAGGACATTGACCACAGAGCTCTGCTGTCCACCCTGGAACCCCCTCCTAACAGCCTTGGTCCTCGCCCATACCCCCACATGACCTGCACTCTGTATCAATGGTATCAGGTGGGTAGCTATGAAGGCCAGGAAGTCTCGACCTGTGGTGAAGGTGGCTTGGTGTTCAGGGGCACTACCCAGGTAGGAGATTGAGAATATCAGGGTGATAACATTCATGGCCACCATCGCGAGGGTATTAACTTTGAATTGGAGAGCCGGTCTGCTGACTGCTGTTCTCTTCTTGATTATGTGCACTAGGAGAACAACCAGGAGAATCACACCCAAAACCAGAGAGATAATATTGACGATGTGGCGTGCTTTCAGACCACTCATAAGAATGGAATCAGGATTGCTGCTGATCAGCTCTTGTGTGGGTCTGAAACACCAGAATGAGAGCTAGGATCTGGATCAGGAGAGGAAGAGGAGGGGAACAGTGGACAGGAATGATGATGAAGATCACGCCAAGGTGGATGGCTGAGGTGATGATTACCGGGATGAAGAGAGGAGAATTTAGCTGTTACCATGACAACTAATTCCAAACAGAATCACCAGGTAGACCTCCCCTGAGAGCAGGTGAGATAGGGAGGTCAGGAGGGTGTGGGCCCATGTATGGGTAGGAGAGAGGTATGGAGGGAGGGTGGAGGAGAGGAGGAAGGGAGTCAGGATTACCGGGAGGAGGATTAACCGGAAATGATCGACTAGCGAAATACCGAGAAGTAGAGTTTCTTGGAACCCAGTACACCGACCCCGCCAGTGAAACCGAACCACCCACGGGCTCACGAGGACGCCAACCAGAAATAGAAGGATAAGGAGGATAGATAGGAAGTAATTTAGGAAGATATCACCACCATTTCCGGGTCGTATTGGGGCTCCAAACAGGACAACTTCACCGAACACCGCCATGACAATCTGTAACTTTATGTAGAGGAAGTTTGGAGGAGAAGTAACACTTTTCAATATCAACCCCGAATAGTAAAGGAGTCTGAGTCACAATCAAGACAGGGTGGTTTAGGTGCGAAAACGAGACAGCTCGAGCGATATGGGGGAGGAGGAGGACAGTTTGATAGGAGTCAGAAAGCGGGAGAGAGAGAGAGAGAGAGAGAGAGAGAGAGAGAGAGAGAGAGAGAGAGAGAGAGAGAGAGAGAGAGAGAGAGAGAGAGAGAGAGAGAGAGAGAACAAAGAAAGAGATAGATGGTGGGACGTCAAAGAGCAATCGTTAGTGCACCACCTGCCCATATATCCATGACAGCTGGAGGAGCCTCTCAAAGTCAAACTACTGCTCATATATAGGGATAGGCTGAGAAAGAAAGAGAGAGAGAGAGAGAGAGAGAGAGAGAGAGAGAGAGAGAGAGAGAGAGAGAGAGAGAGAGAGAAAAGGGGAAGAGAGGACTATAAAAGATTACAAATAGGAATATAACGTACAAGGATCTGCAAGATGATCTGCAGCTTCTCTATATTAACAGTATCGCCATCTCGAAATAATGCTAAGGAGAGTTCGTCATTTATTTTATTTTCTAACAGCTGCGTGATGGTGCAGAGAATAAAATAGAAAATATTCAACGGCAAAATACAATACCGAGACTTTTCGAATTTTGGGCACCAGCGTGTTTGCCCACCACCACCCTGACCCCCCATCTCGGTCCCTGCTTACTTGGTTTGTTGTCTCCCTGTTCCACCTTTCTCGTAGTCTCCCCAAATATCAAACTCTTGTCTCGCACTGAAACAAGAGAACTAAATATTAAATGGAACAAGTTACAGATCATTACATGTTACATATGACGTCAGCAATGTAACACTCAACTAGTTACAGCTGTAAATATAGACTTGTCACTAACTGACTCAGACAGACAGGGGGGGGGGGCGGCTGAAGTTTTTGAAGTTTTTGAAGTCAACTTCAAAAACTTCAAAGAGAAACTTAGGGTGGAAAACTTCAAAAACTTCAAAAACTTCAAAAACTCATATCTCCTTAACCGTTGGAGGTAGACCCTATGTTGCTTCATAACTCTTATATAAACTTGCATATTCCGAACAAGATACACCCCTTTAAAAAGCCTATAGTCACTCATAAACCATTAAAACTGATCTAGCCCAAAAAAAGTCATGCGCACACACAAAATTATAAAAATATCACATTATCCCTCGAATTAGATGAGGTAGAGACTTCATTTTGGTACGTACCCCCACTAACTCGAGGCCGCTGATGATTTTGGTGTCCATATTTTTTTTCACTACTCCCTTCATTAAAAAATTGCATTTTGTAAAACTTGCAAAAAGGGTGTGGCCCCCAAAAAAATTTTTGAAAATTCACTTCATAATTTTTAAACACTTTCTTAGCATTTTCTAGGCAATTTTTTGAGTTATAGAATGAAAATAAAATCGGTTTTTACAAAAAAATTATATTTTTACACCAAATTGTACCATGGATTTCATGGCTAGGAATCATTGTAAATATCCTAATTTGTGGTAGAAAAAGGGCAGAAAAGGACGGATAACTTTGCCACAATATGTATTAAGTATGAAACTAACCTAAATAGGTGTAATAATAGTCATTGATAGCATATAAAAGTATTTTAGAGTTTTTGAAGTTTTTGAAGTTTTTGAAGTCAACTTCAAAAACTTCAAAAACTCAAAAAGTAGGGTGGAAAACTTCAAACTTCAAAAACTTCAGCCGGCCCCCCCCCCCACAGACAGTTTTACAGCCAGACATTGTTACACTATTCTAAGACATTATCATTATCAATACGGAAAGTAATCAAAACTACATAGTTGTCATATCGCTCATGCGATAGTCTCTAGTGGATTCCCGCAAATCCAGGCACTCTGAGCCTGCTAAAAGATGCAAGTTATCAATTACCAGAAGTTTTGAGGGTGTAAGGAACATCTTTCTTTCCATCCTCACCATTGTTATGGGCAGGACTAATAAGGGCAGCATGAGGGGTGTTACCAACATTTAACATGGCAGCCACCTCAGATTTCTCTAACAAACCGTCCTTATTTACATCATACCTGGAAAGAATACCGTGAGTTAGAATAGTGAAGTCTGAAGAGTTTATACCAGGATAATCCTGGATAATTCAGGTCCTGAAGAGAATATAGTGAAGAGATGAGAGGCGCCAACAAAACGAGGAGTGTTAGCCCCGTACCATTGTTTCCAAAAAACGTGGCCGGTTGGTGGCCGGTGAGATGACGCGTTTAGTTTTACTACTTTACAGAATTTGACATTTGTTAAAAGTCAATTAGACCCAGCGTGGACAGAATAACGAAATTCAAAACAGAAATACACAAAGTAAATGGGCAGTGCAGGGGCTGGGGCAAATAACAAGCAGACAGCAAATACACCCCCCCCTCTCTCTCTCTCTCTCTCTCTCTCTCTCTCTCTCTCTCTCTCTCTCTCTCTCTCTCTCTCTCTCTCTCACCTTTATAGAAAAGATAGAAAAGCTCGTAATGGCCCCCACCCAGGGCTCTCACCCAGGGTTGTGTGTGGAGAGAAAGGGAGAGCTTGCTAACCTAGATCTTACACATCTGTCTCTCTCTATTTTTCTATATTTATTCCTCTCTACAACTCTCTAGATGTACAACTCAACTCAACGCCCTCTTTCTCTCGTATACACAGAGTCACGGGCGAATTTGAATAAATCAGGGCTGAGATAGGTGATGGAGAAAGGACTATCCGATGGATACGTGTCACGTGAGATAAAAAGGCACGGGGTGGACCACAACGAGATGGTTCATAGACAACTCTATGAACCATCGTTGCATGAGCCCTATCTAGCGGCTCCGATCCGATCTGAATGGGGGATAGGAGGAGGGCGTAATCTTTAAAAGTGACACCAGTCATATTCTTCTACAGTCGGACACCGATTTACCGGGATGCTCGGGGAATGAGTTTTTTTCCGGTAAATTGGGTCCAGTCGTACTAACTTATCAATAAGAGCAATGACATCCCTTGAATACTGTGCAATCCGATCTGCTGTGATGTGAGATCCAGATGATTCCAGCAAGAGATCCCGCATAAAGTCCTTCATCTCACCATATTGAAGGTGTCCACTGCCATCCCTGTCATACGTTGCAAACACCTGTGAAGAGAAATGGAATCAATTTTGTGAAAATAAGGAATATTATGTAAAATGTAAATTTTGTATAGTTAAATGGCAAATGAGTGAACGATCATATTCTTCATGTAATGGGAGTTGAGACGATTATACAGAAAAATTCGAAAGGTAATTTTCACAGAATTCAGCACTCTTTCTCAAATCTTCTGCCCTCTCTCTCTCACCTGTTCAAATTCTGAAGTGCTAAGAATAATTCCACCATCCCTTATCTCCTTGAGCGTGCTTCCTCGGCGCATGGTGCTGATACTAGATCAACACTAGATCTATGTATGTTCTAACCTGCCATCTTGACAAAACAGTTATTTAATTGGAATTATCTGAATGAATTAGGGTTGCTAGGAAACAATGTTGCTAGGAAACAATGTGGGGGGGAGTGCTAGGAATGAATAGAGTTGCTGGGAAACAATGTTGCTAGAAATAATCGGGGAGTGGTAGAAATCAATGGGGGAGTGCCGCAACAGAGGACGAAGGACGTGCAGATACTCGCAACACTACCAGAACTTAAAATTCAACATGCCTGGTATAGATACCATCGAACTCTCCCTTTAACTTCATCTATGTGCTATTCGCTCTCTCTCTCTCTCTCTCTCTCTCTCTCTCTCTCTCTCTCTCTCTCTCTCTCTCTCTCTCTCTCTCTCTCTCTCTCTCTCTCTCTCTCTCTCCCGTTCTCTAGTTGAAGCCAATGGTTGACCATGTGCACACATTATAATGACTTTGTCTCCGCCGTGTAGAGGGAGAGCAGCTAGGGAAGAAGGTGGGGGGATGGGAAGATGTAGAAATAACAGGGAGAACCTTTCATCCAGTCTTCAGAGATGAAACGTGATTTGAGGGACAGTCAGGATACATCGAGTGAGAAATAAAAGGGGGGGGGGGGCAAAATGATCATCATGGTCATACGTCTTTAGTAGAAGGACACATCTAATCTGCTTTTGAACAGACACACACAAAGAGGAAGTAAGAGAGCAAATTAAATCCTTTCGAACACGTGAACTAGCACATCCCCCCGTACATTTTAATGGTTTGTAGACGCGGACATAAAGATGGAACACACCGACAGACACATCTGGAAACTTTGAAACTTTTTCAGGGGATCCCCCTGCGATCAGGACAGGATTTAAAGTCACTTCAAGATATTATACTTCCTGGATTTACAGTATAAATTACAGTTTTCACGACAAAACTGTTAATTGATATGGTTCACATGTTTGATAGTTATATATTCACTCAATTAGTGATGGTGCTACAGTAACCAGCAACTACCCAATTATAACTGCAATTACTATCGGATGCAGACAGCTAGCAGACAACCTGCACCACACCACTCCCTCCTGCACTGCAGCTCTTTTAGTTATGTTGCATGGGAAATATATTAGGCCTGATAATAAATCGGGTTAGCAGTTCGAAAATGCACGTACAACTAGCCCATACATATATTGTTTTCTGGAGTTTATATCATGGTTAATTGCATATGTGTTCATGCACTGTTCAGATGCACTGTTATCTAATTTCAACCACTAAATGTATTTTCATACCCATTTCTATTTCGCCTTGTAAATATATTTTGCTTCATATGAGATTATCTGTCGTGTTTCAATGAAACTTTCATGCTGGTTGGCGAGTTCTCTCCATTTCTATTTTGAACCGTTTGAATTTTATAGTTGCTTGTTAATTTTATGCTTTTTAGAAACAGATTTAAATGACATATTATCTATTTACTCGTTCATGTATACAGTCGGACCCCGATTTAACGGCCCCCGATTTAGCGGCACCCCGATTTAACGGCAGGATAAATTTCCCCCAACAATTTTTTGAAATTTTTTTTGAAAATTTTTTGAAAATTTTTTGAAAATTTTTTGAAAATTTTCCAAAGGTGTTTCAACCACGTCCGAATCTTGTTTCGAATCAGTGCATCTTATTGCAGGTCTTACCCGTAATTAGACGGTTCGAAACGAACAGATATGTGATCCCCATGAGGCCAATCGAGTCGCAATTTTGACGCTTGTTAAACTGGCCCCATGGGGATCACGTATCGGTTCGTTTCGAACCGTCTAATTAGCGACAGGACGTGCGATAAGATGCACTGATTCGAAACACGATTCGGACGTGGTTGATATATCTTTGAAAAATTTTCATAACTTTTTTTTGGAAAATTTTACAGAATGATTGTCAATGCTTTGATCGGTGCTCCCCATGAATTTTCAGAGAAAAAGATATTTTGAAATTCGAATTCTTCCTCACCCCGCTTAAAGGGCCTAAAAACCCAACTTTTACTTAATTATTTTGAACACTACATCGTAACAAGCATGCTATTGGAGTCCCAAAAACATAGGTTCACGCCCCACCCGCCCAATGTGAGCCCAGGGGGAGCCCCTCAAGTTGGGGCCCATTTGGGGTCCCCTTGTAAACGCGCTTGTACTCCTTGAAATGCTAACAATATGATCCTCTCTGAAATTTGAAGTTTTGGGTAAAATTTAGCCTTGTGTTTCAGGTGAGTACATAATCTTTCTTGTCTCTGTATTCTGGTAATTTTTCTCCTAGTTTTGATATGCTTAAATAATAATTGATGAGAAAGATTATGAAATCTACTAAAACACAAGGATAGTTTCTATCCTAAATTTTATATTTGAGAGAGGATCATATTGTTAGCATTTCAAGGAGTACAAGCGTGTTTACAAGGGGACCCCAAATGGGCCCCAACTTGAGGGGCTCCCCCTGGGCTCACATTGGGCGGGTGGGGCGTGTACCTTAGGTACAGTACCTATGTTTTTTGGGACTCCAATAGCATGTTTGTTACGATGGAGTGTTCAAAATAAATAAATAAAATTTGGGTTTTTAGGCCCTTTAAAGTGCCCCGATTCGGCATGGTATCACGTATCGGTTCGTTTCGAACCGTCTAATTAGCAGCAAAACATGCGATAAGATGCACTGATTCGATATACGATTCGGACGTAGTTGATATACCAGTACACGTACCTTAGAAAATCTTTAAAATTATTTTATTTTTCTAACCAGAAATGATCATGTAATCAATACATGGACATAGCATTTACTTAGAGGTGTTTTAGTATAGTATTTTGGACAAAAATAGGGTTTTATGGGCCAAATATGCTCTACCCCGATTTAACGGACACCCCGATTTAACGGACAAAACCCTTTCCCCCGAGGGTGCCGTTAAATCGGGGTCCGACTGTACATTTAATAAATGCAGTCTGCGTAGTGCGTAGAGTCTACGGTAGGAAAATATTAGACGGAGTAAAGCTTTATAACTCTCATACATTATATTCCTAATTTCTAATTCTAAGAAAATGTTGCTCCTGTTATTCCTGATGATGCCCGGTCTGACCCCCCTGGTGGATGCTTTACAGTGCTACTCTTGCTCAACATACTCGTCTGATGAGATGGAGGTAAGGGAGGGAGGAGAGGGGTGCTATCTACAGCTAAGGGAGGGTGTAGGTGAGGTGCTTATAGCTGTTTCAAGATCATTGTCCCGTCTAGACTTGTACTGTTTGTTACATTTTCCCTCCTCGTTGACTATCTCGGCCTCCTTTTCGCGAGCTCCGTTTGAATAAAACAACCTCCTCGCAGATCCTGGTCCGTGAAGGGCACACATAACAATTTCCCTTCTCACTAGGTTCTGGTCCGTGAGGGGCACACGTGGGAGAGTGGAGCTGCCGTCCTCGACAGGGCATGTCAGGAGGGGGTGATGGTGGAGTGTATGAGCTCGCAGAGGAAATGTGTCAATGCAACCGTGAGGTATAGTGAGGTACCGTGAGGTACTGAGAGGTACAGTGAGGTAGAAGTACAGTGAGGTATAGCCTGTCTGGCGGCGCCAGACCCCGATTTTATTCTTTAATCTGAGCGTACTACAGTGCGCTCGGATGGGGTCAGACAAGGTATACAGCAATTGGGAGATTAAATCTATTAAAACTTCTGGACCACAGACAGCACCGTACTGAAGTTCTCACTGCCGTCTGTGGTGCCTCTAACTTCCGAGAACGGAACTTGGGTAGCCTTTAAAATAAGCTTTTAGAAGATTCTCCCAATAGAATCTGTGGTAACAATAAAAGGGTGCAACAATGACGCTTCCTTTAAAATTAAAATCAGTGGCATTGCGGCATAGCAACTTAGAGCACTTAGGAAATTGAACAATGAAAAATGAAGTCGTGCCAATAAAACAATTCAACGTTTGTCGTTAACTCTCTCCCTCAATCCAGGGCGTATTCAGAAAGGGATGTTGAAATTGGGCAAGTTCGATATTATGATTGTGCAGGACCATGGCTGGTGGCGGCACTATGCGATAAACTAAGTGAAGGGATCTCAATAGGTAATCAGTGTGATAAACTAAGTGAAGGCATCTCAATAGGTAATCAGTGTGATAAACTAAGTGAAGGGTAATCAGATAGAATGTGGATTGTGGCCTGGGTCAAATAGGGGGGGGGGGGTTAAACCGGGGGACTGGAACAAGTTTACCGAGACGAGAACTAAGAAGATACTCGATAAAATACCCCTGGCATGAATAATTATTTTTCTTCAGGTTTTAGTTTAAACTCAACCACATGTACCAGGGACTGGTGCTGGGGAAACGGGTGTAACTCACCATACCCTCCAAAAGGTGATTATAGATTGGTAATGATCAATAAACTTAACTTATCTACCTCTCACCAGACCCGGCCCGACCAGCTTCTGCTTGGAGGGTGCTGGTGGAGGCTTAAACCATGAAGAGTAGGAACTATATTTTGACTCTTTTATTTCTCAGATTCGATTACAGACAGTCCACCAGATGAAAAAAGGACCCCCGGCCCAAGTGCACCAACAACAGCCGCGATTACAGAAACCAGGCCCATTGAGAACAAATTAGGAGACTTGCCGGAGGACAACGAGTTAGAAACTCAGAACGACCAGGAAATAATATCAGAACCAGATGAAATAGATGAAACTCCGTTGAATACTACCTCGGACAGGAATCAAAAACCAACGGAAGGTAACCTAACCACCTCGCAACCACAGGACACCACAACACCCTGGGAGACAACATTCCCACCTACCATCTCCCAAACTACCGGGGGAAGGGGTTATACTGCTGGTAATGAGACAGATTGGGAGTTGAGTGCAGTGGTTGTAACAGAGGAAGAAGTAGAGGAGGAGGAAGATGACGAAAAAGAAGATGAAGAAGACGTAGTTGTCAAGGCGACGCAACCGACTCAAGAAGTTGTCCCCAATGGAAGTAATGATGAGGATCAAGGAGATGAACAGTTGGATAATGAGGTTGTTATTGGTGATCCAGAACAGACAAAGAAAGTAGAAGGAGATGAAAAGACTTCCAATGCCGCTAAACACTCGGCTAATTTTATCGAATTTTTGGCAGTTCTTTTAATCTTAACCAATTTTGTTTAGAATTACATTGTACGATATTTGCTAGCTTCTAGTTGGACTAAAATGATAAATCATGATTTTGAAAATGTAAATTGTTGATACTTTTCTAAAACATTTCTGTTGGTAAATACATATCTGAAATGGACTCTACATATAATACGGACTTGTTAGAGTGATGCGAATCTATCAACATGATGCTCCTTTTATCTGACACCGATAGAATATTTTCAATCATGAGTTTTATTTGTATTACTTTGTTATCGAGTAAAACGCTAAAGTTATATTCACACATACATGCAATCTTTCTCTCACTTTCTCTCACTCACTCTCTCTCTCTCTCTTTCTTTCTCTTTCTCTCTCTCTCTCTCTCTCTCTCTCTCTCTCTCTCTCTCTCTCTCTCTCTCTCTCTCTCTCTCTCTCTCTCTCTCTCTCTCTCTCTCTCTCTCTCTCTCTCTCTCTCTCTCTCTCTCTCTCACTCTACCTCTCTCTCTCTCTCTACCTCTCTCCAACTTTATCGGGGGCTAAATGTTTTCATTGTGTTTGGGTGTCAATGAATTCTCTCTCTTGCCCCAACATCCCCCCACGCCCCGTGATCACCCTGAATATTGAACTATAAAAGTTCAACAATTTACAAATTTACCAGTTTCATTTTAGTAGTTTCTACAATCTTGTAAAACCTTCTGAAACAGATCTCTAACAAAATGCGAGCCACCCTTCTTGTTCTCTTTTCCATTGCTGCCCTACTGGTGATAGTACGTTCTTCTGATGCTGAGGAGTCCTTTCATCAAGAGGTATGTACCTGCTGTTAGGTCAATACAGTCGGACCCCGATTTACCGGGCCCCGATTTACCGGAACCCCGATTTACCGGGAGGATAAACTTCCCCCGGTATAGGAAATTAACAGTATTTCACCCCGATATACCGGGCACCCCGATTTACCGGGCAAAATCCTCTCCCCCGAGCATCCCGGTAAATCGGGGTCCGACTGTATATGCTCTGACTGCTGTTTCTAAGAAATGAGAATAGGGTCAGGCCAATGTTCTGATAGAGTACTTGTAAGTTGTATATTCCCGATCACATCTAGGCTTGTGTGGCTCACTCCGCACGCTGTGAGGGTTGTTTTGTTCAAATGCCGAACAAGGCAACGTGAGGGTTGGTGGATCACATCTGGGCGTGTTATCGAGGTTGTTGTAAACTGTTTACAAATGGGTTGGTTGGTTGGTTGGAGCGGCTGGTGCTGTTTACAAATGAACCCAATTTTTACATATGAACCCAATATTTTTCAGAGTGATAGCAGCTTAGAAGACAGTGCCTCAGCAGAGGAGAGGGAGAGCCTATCACTGGATAGGGTTCGAAGACAGATCCGAAGGAAGGGACGATTCGACAAGGCAAAATCACAAGACGAGAAATAGGTGGATGGGACTCTTTGAGCAATGATAATGTTACATTTTTGGTGATATTTTAGAAGGCAAACATCATGACAAATATAGAAAAAAAATAAATGCATGATTATTTTTAATATATGATATGTTAATGGTTTACATTTATTTTACTTTTCAGTTTACCCATCCCATTTTGGTCCCAAAACCTCGTGTTTATATTCAAGTTAACAGTTGCGATGAAACTTTAAGGCCAGAGGGGGGATCGTGGGGTATAAAAAGATACTTTTGGAATCTGGTCCGCACCTCCCGCCGCCCCGCCCCCTCTAGCCTTAATTATTTTGTAACTGGATAAAGACATAGGACTGCATGACTTGAGTTTGGGTAATAAATATAACTTTGAATTATACATAAATTAAGATGGGTACTATACTTAGTGTACTTCTAGAACGAAGTACAACAAGTAAAACAATTAGTGGCTATTTCCGATGCTATAGTTGTTCTGGGCTCACACCAAGCTAAGCTTGAAATGACGATTTTCTAATAAGCAAATCGAAGAATATCAGTACAGTGTATATATTATCACTGATATTATTAGGATAGAGAGGAAGAGAGACCTCTTAAAAGGGTTGCAACTCGAAGTTGCAGCCCAATATAAATTTGTAATTTATTGGGGGCACGAACACTCAATGAGACGGGTCATTTTTCAGAGGTTTCCAGACCGCGGTCTCATTGCAGCATTTCAGTACACCAATATTTGAACCCTGTCTGGCGGCACCAGACCCCGATTTGATCAGACAGTGCGCTCAGATGGGGTCTGCGGCGCCAGACAGTTTGCACCTAGCATCATAATTTAGCCTGTAAGTTGATTTTTACTAACTCGCAAACTTTATAATTCATTCGTACATGAAACACACACACATAGATCTACAATGCAGCTCAGGAACGACTGTAACAGTCATGTCCCCATAGCAACAGACACACAAACACAATTAACATACAATTAATTAGTTACCGGTTTACCCGGATATCTTTTAGTCTTTTCCAGATGTTATTAGTTTTTGGGCCACCCTGTACTACAGTTTTATGATCAAGTTGTTCGGTACCTTGATGAGGGAGACCGGAGTCCTGGTTCCTCACCTCGGTGAATGATGGTGATATTGTCATCTTGGGATTCACTGAATGTGGTGTCAACTGTGGGGGCTGCATAGTAGTGAACTTGCTCCCCGCTCCGGCGTTCTGTTTTTCTCCTACTTTTAACAACCTTTGTTACAACTGAAAGAGACATGGACAATGATAATGTCTGGGGAATGGTAATGGGATAATATAATAATAATAATAATAATAATATCAGCATTTGTATACACGCTCAGACCCCGTAGAATACTAGAATCTAAAAAACCCTAGTAACACGGAGCATCAGAGCGGTTCACCTCAGCTGCAAACCCTAAAAAAATATAATATAATAATGTCTATAAAAATCCAGTTAAATGTCCAGTGCTCTGATGCTCAAAAAATCCGGTAACAAAAACTATCATCAGTCTCACACACACGCCCACACACTCAAATCACCACCTCCACCACCTTGCCTCCTCTCATTCCAAAGGTCTTCCCAGGTTCCCTCTCCTTCCTCGCCCTCAGCTCAGCAACCAACTTCCTCCTCTCCTCTCTCTCCTCTGGTGAACGATCAGGGGATATGTAAATATCCTTGTAATCTTGAGAGTTCTTCAGACTACTCTTACTGGATAGAATCCGATCTCGGAAATTCCGGCCACTCAAACGCAGCTTGACTGGTCGGTTAGTACCCTCCTTGTACCTACCAAGGCGCTCTATACCCCAAACATTGGTAGTACACTCACCCATTTTATCAAACAGGCGCCTGACATCCAACTCCAAATCGGTGTTGTTTTCACTTTTACAATCATCCAACCCATGGACAATCAAATTGCTCATCCTGTCCTCGGTTGCACTGCTAATTGCTGTGCTGATTCGCTTCGGAGCTAGGGCTGTGTCACATCGCTTCTTGAGAACAGAAGAAAAGGTCCTGATTTCCTCCTCTGCTGTAGACTGTACCGCAGTTATCTCCTTATCACGCTTGTCTAACAACTCGCACTGCAACTTAACAAGTTGTCCCTGAGCCTCCACCAGTGCTCGCTGAGAAGCAATCAACTCCTCTTGACCATCCAATAGCCTCCTCTCACTGTCCTCAACTTCGTTACTCAGGCGGTCAAGCAGCGGGTAACACCTCTCCATTAGGAAACGACAAACCTTCTCCGTGAAATCCTCTAGTTCAGGCTTTTTAATCCCCTTGATCTTACTCTTAGTCGGACACTTCAAGCTATCCCAAACACTACGGCCGGCAGTCAAACTTTTCGGGAAGGAATCCTTAATACCAGCATGTGAAAATAGGTCCCGTACCAGGTCAAATAGTTCGCCCTGCACTTCACCATAGACACTTCTCTGTACCCTTTCATCGCTATACACTCTCAGCCGGTCTTTGAAACTGCAAGCAGAGGCAGTACTACCACTCATAGCAGGAGAGATAGATATCTCACAATTAGAGAGATTCGCAAGCAGAACAGAGATAAGGGAGCTCTGACCAAATGTGATGTGAGAACATATGTAATATAAAAAGGGATAATATAAGAAGGGGTTAAAAAGAAGTTTTTTTGGATTTGAGCACTAAACATTTAAGACATTAACCCCATTTTAACTCACTGAGCGATAGAATGATGAGAAAGAGGACGGTGCCACTGGTCAGGAAGACCGTCTCAGTGGTACAGAATGATCGTGTTTTAAACTCCTCCCTGTACAGGAGAGTCCGGGTGGTGTTTGTCCCCCATACCTCCAGAGTGTACCATCTGGATTCCTTCAGGTGGCCTACCTTTGCAGTATCACTCACTGAAAATAGGAACTGAGTTAAAGTGAGAGTGGACCGGATCAGAATTGGACAAGTTTGTTGTAGGTAGTAGAGAATGGCTCTCTGAGCATTTTGCCTTTTTGCCGCTCAAAATTGACCCACCCATCACTGAGATATTTTTGTTATGTTGGGAGAATTCCTGCTGGATCAGTATTTATCAAACAGGATAGAAACAATCCTTGTGTTTTACTAACACATTCTTTAAATTTTTAATATGCTGGCTTGCATTGCCCTGCTTCTGTGTATGGACATGTCAACCTCACTGCTTATATTCAGAATGTGTTAGTAAAACACTTCGACTGTTTCTATTCTGTTTTATACATACTGATTAAACAGGAGTTCTCCCAACATAACAAAAATATCTCATTGATGGGTGGGTCGATTTTGAGCGGCAAAATCGCAAAATGCTCAGAAAGCTAATCTCTACTACCTACAACAAACTTGTCCAATTCTGATTCGGTCCACTCTCACTTTAACACCGTCAGAGCATTGACCTTACAGGGTTAACATGTGTGGGTTTAGGGTTAACATCTATTTAGGAGAGAGACTTCAGATCCTCTCATTGCGGACAGACATGTCTGTTTACTGAAGTCTTCTGCAGAACCTACTAAATGACAGATCTAGTACCATTGAGAAATTCTTCGGAAGATATCAACTACTTGACATACCATTTTTACTAGTCACTTCCTCGTCGTTGGCGTACAGTGAATAACTGAAAGAGATAGTATCCCAGACATGAACGGGAGGGGAGAGAGAGAGGGAGAGAGAGAGAGCGAGAGAGAAAGCGAGAGAGAGACAATATGAATAAGAACGATTAAAACTACTCTAAACATAATGTGACACACTGACAACTGCAAAATACCTATAAAATGCGTATGTTCTCGCATCTTTATCGCTGAGAGAAAACTTGAAATCTCGGCACCCAATCTGAAACAGATACAGAGGTAGCCATGGTAACCAGGCCACGGTAACAATGGTAACTTTGGTAGTATGTGTTAACGAAAACAAGTCTGGTTTGTCTCAGTCTCAGTCTCAGTCTCAGTCTCAGTCTCAGTCTCAGTCTCAGTCTCAGTCTCTGTCTCTGTCTCTGTCTCTGTCTCTGTCTCTGTCTCTGTCTCTGTCTCTGTCTCTTTCTCTGTCTCTGTCTCTCTCTCTCTCTCTCTCTCTCTCTCTCTCTCTCTCTCTCTCTCTCTCTCTCTCTCTCTCTCTCTTCACCTCTATTTCCACTGTGGGACGGTTCGTTCTCGCTGGAACAGTGAACTTCATAGGAACTGATTGTTCACTGCACCCTATCTCATTGCAAAACTGGATATCTCCATATGACACATATTCCCCGTCTTCAAATACGACTCTAGTAATAATACAGAGTTAACTGTGTTAGCATAAAAATAAAATATAGAAAATATCTTTGATATTGATTTTGTACTAGATACTGCATTTTGTACTAGTTTGATGACAAGATAGTGCTTGTCTAGACAAGGGTCGTTATATTCGTGGGAATCAATTATATTTACAATTAGTAAAGTTTTGAGAAATAATATCTGTTCGAATATATTAATCCAATGGATTATTTTAATCGAACCATGGGCCGCATGTAGCGTGATACAGAAAGGAACAATTAGGGGACATACAATTGAAAAAGGAACTCCGGGGAGTTAGTTGTCCCTAAACCAGCTGTAACTGTAGAGTGGCGAGTGCTACCATAATATTTGATAAAACACTGTCTGGCGCCGACGACCCCATCTGAGCGCACAGATGGGGTCAATGAGAATCAAATTGGGGTATGGGCGCCGCCATACAGATAAAAATTACCTGTCCAGTGTCAGTAGTGGTATGGAAGTGTTCACTGCAAGTTCATGATGTTCTGAAGAACCCGACAATTGGTATGTTAAGTTGTGACCTCCCCAATGGTCTCTGTCCAAACTGTCCCATTCAACGCTGAGATATATTATAGTACATAAAGATGAAGAGAGAAAGAGAGAGAGAGAGAGAGAGAGAGAGAGAGAGAGAGAGAGAGAGAGAGAGAGAGAGAGATAGACAGAGAGAAAGAGAGAGAGAGAGAGAGAGAGAGAGAGAGAGAGAGAGAGAGAGAGAGAGAGAGAGAGAGAGAGAGAGAGAGAGAGAGAGAGAGAGACATTGAAGATACATATAATATACGAGACAGAAGTCATTATCTGTCAAAAATTTAAAAGGGTTGAAATAATGACAACTTTAAATTCACTGCATTTCAATAAATATTAAAGCATATAAATAGCTTAGATAAAGAAAAAATATGGTTGACTTGATACACATCATCGGATAGTTAGTTTTAAGTTGTCGAGTAACCCATTACTCAACAAGTTTCAAAGAGGCAATAGAGGCACTTACACAAGTTTGTCTTGGTCCAGATAATACGCTGTAAATTTAGGAGAATACTCAACAACAGGAAGAGACTTCAGTGTGGTAAGGACCTGAAATAGAATAATAAAATGTAACTAACCAAAAACTATTGTTTCACTGAATTTAAAAGGGGGCTGAATGATACAGAACTTGAAACTGACATATGTACTACGTCTAGGGGGTCGACCTGGGTCCAGCCCTAAAAGTGGCCAGGCCTAAAAGAGGTCAGGCATTCGGCCTAAATCAGGGTACCGATGGCCTTTTTAGGGATGGACCCCCCTACACTAATCTCACTACCTGAAATGATTCTGCGATTTGATATCCAAGGGGTCGACCGGAGATAACTTTACCCTGATAACAACACCCCGGAAAAAGTCCAAATATTGTGGCGGTGGTGTTGGAATGAACACCCTGGATATCCACGTCTCCTCCGCAAGGGGTGTTACCATGGTGACAAGGTGCTGGTGACACCTCCACTGCCGTATCACCATGGTGATTATCCCAGGTGATGGTGACGGATGTTAGGGTGCTGTCTGTCTGGATGATATCCCGGCATTGCCACTTATCAACTGAAGGATTTAGGTGTTACCTAGGTCGAATGTTGCTTTACACTATTTTGCTCTTGCTTTATTACAAGTATATTGAAGAACGTCAAAAGAATGGCCTGATTCATGTTTGGCCAGTGTTTGGCCATCTATACCTTTATGTAGATTGACGGTTGGAGAAATGAAGACACTTCCTAACTCATCCTTAGCCACACAGAAATACCTCCCAATGTCTCCCTCAAACAGACAACCCTGTAAAATTGGGTTTATATCAGAACACTGACTACAGTCAAATTACTATCATTACGCCTACTAAGCCGGATTATGGTTTTTTTCCCTTCCTAGTTTGTAACTAGGCCGAAAGAAATTTTGTTTTGTCCCTAAAAATATCATTATGAACGTATTATTCGGCCGCTTAACAACTAAAAACTTACAAATTTTAGCACAAATTCAGCTGCTCCCTTCCTGATAGTTATCCTGTTGGGATCAATAGGTTCTAAATCCTCCCTGTAACAACTGAAAAAGTTTGGATTATTCACGGTATATATCTGCAGAAGTTTTGGGGAAGGTATAGATTTTCTGATTTTAGGGAAAGTATAGATTTTCGATTCATGCCCGCGGGGAGATTTGTTTCTGTTTCCAGACGTTGCTTCGTTCCGGGTAAATTATACCTGATTTGTGTTTCACCACTAAGCTGCTGAGAGGTGGTAAAGAGAATATAGGACAAGTTGCTGTTCAGACTTATCGAGTTTTCCGCAGAATTAATTACAATGTCTGATAAGGGGCGAAATGTGAGATGACTAGGGGCTTGATAAAATATTAACATAATACACGTGAATGGAACCCCCATTTTCCAAATTATGACAGAAATATGGGGGTAAATGGAGACCTCTAACAAAGCTGTGGAGCCTCGTCAATTGGTACATAATCAAGGTACCTAACTACTAATTACCGCCTATGTAGTATACCGATAGTAGGTACCGAAAATAGTGATATGTGTGTATAAAGTGGCTCACATCATCACTTTATTTCTTAGGGTTCGGTAGATCAACATAAAAGTACCTACTTGTTTGTGTCATACCTACTGTATTATAAGTACTATCTAAAGCTGTAGTGATATTCGTATGAAAGTACCTTTTAGGAAGGTCACAGTGAAGGTGATGGTGGCTGAATTGTCGGCGGTACTGCAGCCCCCATGATACTCAGATGACACCCCACCGCCACCACCTTCAATGCACATTGTCTCATTTGTACAGGTGTTGGAACAAAGACCATTCGTGTTATGTGACCTCTCTGAGGTATCTGGGGATGGGGGGTATCGTGTTATTAAGTTGCCTTGCTCGACCCTCTTTCCGTGCGCTCCGCTCAAAGGGTAAGAACATCACAAGTTATTTTTTAAGTTGTTGTGGAAGCAAGGGAAATCATGATCGTGTTCGGTGTTACCATGGTAACTTCACCACGTACCATCATGAATGTGTTACCATGGTAACATCACCACGGTTACCATGGTAACATCACCACGTACCATCACCACGGTTACCATTGTAACATCACCACGTACCATCATGATAGTAGACATCAGTGTAGTGAGTGTCACCGGTAAATAGGGCTTCTAGCAGTACTGGGTCTCCCTCCCTCACCCTCAGGTTCACATAGTCACATTGTGAGGAGCCAATACAAGAGGATTCGTCCTTCACCTATAGTTGTTCAATTTCATTAGTAGTTTATTAGTACATTAGGGTTGTTACTAGATCACTTTGTATGATCGCACGACAAGCAAGGTGAAGGAACCTAAACTAGAATTGTTATGTAGAATTGCTATATAGATTCTAGTTCTAGTTACTATTGGAACTAGAACCTACAACTGCTTAACCTGCTGGGAACTCTGCAGATGAACGTGACTAAGGGACGGAAGTCGGAGGGGCAACTATCTAACCACTATAGATTTATGCTCATGGAAACGAGGGCCACTCTAACGATTTGGGAAATACTGGTCCCTGATTGGCTGATAACCAGTCACGTGACCTAAATAACGAGTTCTGATTGGTTGTTTACTTGATTCGGTCGGTTCCTGAAACGAGGGCCACTCTAACGATTTGGGAAACCTTATCAAGTACAGGTAAGAAAACTGTCCATGGGCATACATCTAGAGTGGTTATACTAAATATAGGTTTTCACTGGAATCATACAGGGTGTCCCATATACAGGGTGTCCCATATACAGGGAGTTATATGTCAATGTGTCATTGGAAACATATGTTACCTGAACTTCCCTGAGGTCGTGTAGAGGGTACACGTCATTGTTGGGAGCAGGGGCAGCGGGATCCACTACCAGAGAGACGGGAGAGTTGGGGATATAATCAGAAGATGGGGTACAGGTGGTGGTAGAGTTGGGTTCGTTACCGGGGCAACGATCAGAACCGCACATGTTCATCCCCAAACACCTGCAGATGGGAGAATTATTGATGAGGAGGGGTTGAAGGGTGATAAGAGGAATTAGTTAAACTGCGAGGGGAATAAAGTACGATATAATGCCGGGATATAATATGAATTTGGTATCCAAGACACCTCACACTCTTCGCGCGCCGGCAAGGGAGGGGTAACTTCGTTACCAAGGATATAATGGGAATATTAGCGAAACCACAAGACGTAATATATGAGGGCCGAGGGGGGCTGAACACCGTTTCTCTCATCTCTGTACACCTTGTTCAACAGCTTATACAGCTTATACCACCCTGTGTGGCTCACAGCGTCATCATCACACCCTTGGGCACGTCACGCCCCTCTGTGTCGTGCATGAAATTTCGAGCTCCCCTCACACACAGGGGCCAGGGAGGCCAAATACCACCCTCCTTACCGGTATGTGGCTGATTACTCCCCCACCTTCCTTACCGGTATGTGGCTGATTACTCCCCCGCCCTCCTTACCGGTATGTGGCTGATAATTCCCCCACCCTCCTTACCGGTATGTGGCTGATAATTCCCCCACCCTCCTTACCGGTATGTGGCTGATGACTGCCCCACACTCCTTACCGGTATGTGGCTGATAATTCCCCCACCCTCCTTACCGGTATGTGGCTGATAATTCCCCCACCCTCCTTACCGGTATGTGGCTGATAATTCCCCCACCCTCCTTACCGGTATGTGGCTGATAACTCCCCCACCCTCCTTACCGGTATGTGGCTGATAATTCCCCCACCCTCCTTACCGGTATGTGGCTGATAATTCCCCCACCCTCCTTACCGGTATGTGGCTGATAATTCCCCCACCCTCCTTACTTGTTGACTCCCTCCACCCTCCTTACCGGTATGTGGCTGATGACTCCCCTGCCCTCCTTACCGATATGTGGCTGTATCAGTAACACTGGTATTAAGGATAACAAGATGCTGTAGAGGAGAGAGGTATGTCCTGTTGGTTATATCAACTGACCTCCAAATATCATCCTCTAATACCTCCCACTTGATCTCAGGACTCGGTTTACCTGAATGAAGGGGGCAAAGTGGTTTTTAGGGTAAAATTGTCCATGTTATTAGGGCACAATTTTCTAGACGAGCTGCATTGAAATTCATTTTTTAAATTCCAGTCTGGTTTCCTAAATCGTACGTCAACGTGCCCTAACCATATCATTAACACCAAAATGGTTAAATCCAGTCTCAGTATTTAGTAAAGATAGTTCCCTCTTGGTTTCTAGACTAGTTAGTAGCTCCCTTCCACTGAGAGAGACTAAAAGCCGAGAGTCTCAGATAATGGAAGGAGCGGGTACAAGTTGCTAGATCCCGAACCCTCTTGTTTTGTTCTAACCCTCCCTTACAGGACGTGGGAAACAGGGTCGAGCAAGGTAAGAACCCTCACAAAATGCAGTGTGTGCTACAAAATTTATACAGCTAACAGTTACCTGTTATTCCACAAGGCAGAACAGCAGTGTGACTAGGAGGGAGGGTAGTGGGAGGTATCTTGTACAACTCCAACCCATCCCTACACAGCCAAGATGGCACAGCGTGGATTACATCTACACCACTCACATAGATACCCCCATCTTCCGTCTCTACAGGGGAGAAATGACGTCATATTTGTATGATTTGTTTGACTAGCTCGACCCCCTTTTCGGGATGAGTGTTAGAACATAATCCTCCTCGCGAAAAAGGGGGTCGAACTAGGAAAACAAATCATAAAATTATTTAGTAAATTAGAACATAATGATTTGTTGAGTAACTGCGGGGAAGCAGAGTCACCCCACGAAGGGGACCACCCAACTACCATATTGAGTAACTTACTCAACAATGTATGATAAAATAAAAGAATTCGCAATTTGAAAATGACGCTGTTTAAATATTTAAATGGTTCTCTGTGGAAAAAAAGGAGTTAAATACCATTAAATATGAGAGTTTTATTGATGGCTTCCACAACACTCTGTCCATCCTTGAGGTACCAATTAGATTTCACCTCCAACTGGTCCCCTGGAGCAAAGTAGAAAGGGTACACAGCATACTGGTCCCTGATTGGCTGATAACCAGTCACGTGACCTAAATAACGAGTTCTGATTGGTTGTTTACTTGGCTCTAACTGGTCCCCTGGAGCAAAGTAGAAAGGGTACACAGCAGCTGCACAAGACAGGAAGAGGAGAAGAAGTGTTGTTATAACCCTGGTCAACTGTACACAACATGACATGAATTAACCTGAAAATGGGCATATGATAGAATAAAAGAATTTGCAACATGAGATGATGATGAATCAACCTGAAAGGGCATGCTATCTCACAACTATAGAACAAGACCCTGAATACTGCAACACAAGCTGTATCTGAGCCCACTGCCTGTCGAATCGGGGTCTTGCGCCGCCAGACAGGGCACAAGTATAACAACATGGGCTGTATGGCGGCGCCATACCCCATTTGACAGTGTGCCCAGATGGGATCGCGGCGCCAGACACAACATGGAAGGGGTGTCAGGTAACAAGTGTAGGTTTTGTAGGGTCACAGACTATTGAAAATATATATTACTTTCACATTAAATATATGACAATTGACAATATAAAAGCCCCTAACCATGCAATGAGACAGTAGAAAGTTAACGACAACCAGTTATACAGTATACATTACGCATTTGATTCAAATATTTGAATAATAGTTATAAACTCTAAAGAGTCTACTGCACGCAACATTAAAGTTAGATGAAAATGAAAACATCATGCGTGAGTATTAATGCAGTGTTCTTGTACTAGATAAGGGCTTGACAAAAAAGAGAGGGGGTGACTCACTGGCTCGAGCTCAGTCACCCGGTGACTTGACAAAAAAGAGAGAGGGGGTGACTGAGATCGAGACAGTGGGCCCCAGATAGTGAACTGTGTGCGTGTGTGAGAGAGATTACATCAGGAGAGACCATGTAAAATAGAGTTAAGTTGTTATTTGTGTAAAAAACATTAGGGGATTGGAAATGGATATAAAAATAGAAACATTAGCTCAATATGCTCGCTCGCTCCTGACACGCCTGAGAGAAGGAAAATGTAACTCGAGTTCGAGAGAGAAAAAGAAGAAAAATCAGTCAAAACAGAGTGACGATCGGCCGGCGCGGTAGAAATATCTTGCCTTGTACGGAGAGACGTGAAAATGGTTTAAAGTCTAACCCTGCTATATGCCTTTTGGCAAAGGAGTAAGGCCTTCGGGTGAATTCCTTCGGCATTCTCCCGGGCAGGGGAAATGAGTTTCAAAATTACTTGACTCGTAATCTATAAGTTGATGTGTTGAATTTAAAAGGAAATCGAGAATTGATAACTTATTCATTTGACATATTGATTGGACATGTCGTATCCTGTCGCATCCTGTCTGAGCATTGGCCTGACCGCAAATAATAATGAATACAATTATATTGGCTGAAAAAAGTAGACTAGTATGCTAGAGGGAACTTAAGAAGTTAGGAAACAAGAGAAACGTGTGTATAAAAATGACGAGAGAGAGAGGGAGAGAAAGAGGGAGAGAAGAGAGAGAGAGAGAGAGAGAGAGAGAGAGAGAGAGAGAGAGAGAGAGAGAGAGAGAGAGAGGAGAGAGGGAGAGAGAGAGAGAGAGAGAGAGAGAGAGAGAGAGAGAGAGAGAGAGAGAGAGAGAGAGAGAGAGAGAGAGAGAGAGAGGAGGCAGTCTCCGATAAGCATGGGCTCTCCTTGGCCACGGGTATAACGAATTAAGATAAAGGTACACCCCTTTTTCAGGGAGGCAGATGTTATTATGTCATACCCACATACAAGCTTGAAGTTCTAATTCTAGACAAGACAAAATTCCGAGAAACCCACGCCCAAACCGCATCCTGGCATGGACTATCTAATCTATGCCCGTCAATCCTCTCTGTCTTTCTGTCTTTCTGTCTTTCTGTCTTTCTGTCTCTGTCTCTGTCTCTGACCTCTGTCTCTGTCTCTGTCTCTCTGTCTCTCTCCCTTCCACCCTATTTCATACAACAAGGACAGCTGTGTTTAACGGCTGAAACTACCAGTAAATAGGTACCAGGTGTGGGGGGGGGGGCAATGACCTCATGGTGTTCAGGTGTTGGATTACATCACACCCTTAATTTAACACTAAAACGGTGGTCATGGGTCCATATCAAAAGCTGAGTGCAGCGGACCCCATCTGAGCGCACTGTAGGGGTCTGGCGCCGCCAGATAGATCACAAGACACAGTATGATCCACGTCAGTTAATAGCTATAATATACCATGTTTACTTCTTGTCGAGAAATAAAACAAGAAGTAAACCGTTGTTATGTCTACATGTCCAGCTTTAAAAGGAGAGCTATATTATTACCCTCTCTGCCTCTAGGACACCCCAGGGGGTCTCTTTCTCTAGGTCTCTCTCTCCGGTTTATATCCAGAATGAGAATTGAATTAAATCCGGAAACGTCACCAGACTAGATCAGCTAGTTTACCAAACTCACAGGTACAGTTGAAAGTATAACATGTTCTGTTTCACTAGTATCAAGTACTCAAAGGTCGACAATGCTGAGGTGCAAAGTACACTGCTGACTTGTTGTCCTGGAGAGAGGAGGGTGTTAGGTTTCCGTCTGATCTAGTGTGATACTGATATAGTGAATTAAAGAGAGATGTTGGTAAAAAGTGTGATACGATATAATGAAGGGAGAGAGAGATCACTGCGCTGGCAAGCGCAAAGGTGACCCCATCCATCCCCCGAAAAAAATTTCCCCCAAAAACGGCCCGCTTGCTCACAGCGTATATATAGTTATTTCATACTTTTAGCCCATTTTGGCACTTTTTGACATGCCATAACTCCCGAACCGGAAGAGATAGGAAGCTGAAATTTTGTACTTAGAAGCTTCTTGTAGACCTCTATCGATGGTAAAAATTTCAAGTGGCTAGCTCTTTTTGTTCAAAAGTTATAACACCACCCCCAAAACAGAAAATTCAGTGTGGGGATAACTAGGTTGATACATATATATATATATAGATGTATAGACGCTTTATTACCTTCCGTTTGGTCCCAGTTTGAGACGAACCAGACATCGTACGACCTTAAACCAAGCGGCATTCGACAGATAATTGTCTCGTGCATGTACCCATCTGAGTGGCGACTCTCCATCTTACCTATGACGCGCGCAATGACGTCACGAGTGACGTCATTGCGCGAGACCGACTTACTTTTTTCAAACGCCTCTAGCACCCTGAAGACGTGTTCCGATATCTGATTTGACGAAAAATCGTTACCGGCAAATTGTCTGAACTTTCAGATACTATATAGCGAATTTTCGTAGCTTATCATCTTGAGCCCTTAAATCGCGTCGGAAGTCATAAATTTGACGAAAAATTCAGCAAATTGAACGTTTTTCAAGCAAAAACTCCCTTTCTTGACCACTGTGGTCAATGAAACTTTACAAGCTCCTTTTGGGTATTGATTAAAAATATATCGTGATGCAATTACGTCGTTACGACGTCACTAATTACGTCAAATGACGTCATTATGACGTCTAAAATACGATTTTCACAGAAATTCGTCTTGTTTCTCATATAACGCATCATTTCGACAATATTAAATCATGAAATAATGTCATGCTGCGATTAGAAACCAAAAAGGGACCTAAATTAAGCCAAAAACTAATTGAAATTAGTTGGCGGGAAAGGTGACCCACTTACACCTTTGCCTGCTGCCGGGATCAGGGATATAAGAGGTGAATATATGAGGCATAAACTCTGGCCACTGGCACGTTATTTCAGATACCTTTCTCCCAGCGCGCCGCTGGGAGAAGGTAGCTGTAGTTTATCCGCCAGTGGCGGATAAACTGGTTTAAATCACGACGACGATCCCGAGGCGGAGCCGAGGGAGAGGCGGAGGGGTTTAAACCAATAACGTGCCATTGGTCAGAGTTTATGGGTTATATACCCTGCTTTAGTTGTTTGCTTCAAGTATTACACACTAACAAGAGAGAAAACACTAATCAAAACACACAAAGAGAACTGAGAAACAGTCAAAAACATCTCTCAATTGAGTGTATATTATTTGGTAACAGTTACTAAGGAGAGAGAGAAAGAAATAACAAGATATGGGGCATGCCAGACATAACACAGAGGAATTGAGATAGTGAAACAAAAGGGGAGATAAAGAGAGAGAAATTGACGGAATGTGTTGTTTCTTTCTCTCCAATGCAGTGTGTAACTCTTGCAAACAGTGTTCCCTCTGTATTTCAGTAAGAACTGATCATTTACACACACTTTGAATGTAACATAGGAGTTAATAATAAACAGCCAGCCAGTGGGAAATAATCTGCCGCTGGACTGGCTGTATATTGAGAGCGCGCCAGTGGGACTTCTCGCCACTGGCGCATTATTTAAGTTAGCAGGGTATATAATGGAATAAGACGTAGTGAAAGAGAGTGAGAGAGAGTGAGAGAGAGTGAGAGAGAGAGAGAGAGAGAGAGAGAGAGAGAGAGAGAGAGAGAGAGAGAGAGAGAGAGAGAGAGAGAGAGAGAGAGAGAGAGAGGGACAGGGAGGAGAGAGAGGGATAGAACGAACAGGAATAAGTTACCCTCGAAAAATGAGAGATTGAGATACCGAGGGATAGAATGAAAGTTCGTGGTGATACCTGGCAGTAGCAAAAGGTGTAAGTGGGTCACCTTTCCCGCCAACTAATTTCAATTAGTTTTTGGCTTATAGGAGGATAACTGTTTGTTGGTTCTATGTCTTCCTGTGTTGTCCCCTTTTCCAGCTCCTGGACCTCTTGGTAGCTTCAGACTACTCTTCTGCCGCAGCCTAGCATCTCTTCCATCCTTACCCCATCTACCTGACTCACAGGGCTGCACATCTCATATCTCATTTTCCCCCTCTCGTATCTTAGCTTTACTTGTCCTCATTTCTTTCCTTTCTATTCCTTCTCCCTTTTTTTTCATCTCGCAGGTTCCCCCCATTTTTCTCTCTCTCTCTCTCTCTCTCTCTCTCTCTCTCTTGTCCCGCGAGATCCCTGCTCTTTTATCTTTTCAGACCTCTCCCCTATTTTCTCTAATTGGGTGTGATCCTCTTTTTCCCACCATGTTCCTCTCCCTCACCCTCTCTCCCAGTTCTCTCTCTCCCTTACTCTGTCTCTCCCTCGCCCCCTTTCCCTCTCTCCCCCCTCTCTCTCTCTCTCTCTCTCTCTCTCTCTCTCTCTCTCTCTCTCTCTCTCTCTCTCTCTCTCTTTCTCTCTTTCTCTCTTTCTCTCTTTCTCTCCATCACTCACTCCGACTCTCTGCTTATCTTTTTTCACCAACCACCTCACTTCATCTGACGGATTGGTATCACACGGGGTAGTTGGAGGTATAACTGCCTAGTGGCTAGACGCCTATTTCCTTTTCATTATCCTCGGGATCGGTAACACGATTACCGATCATTTCACGTCCATTGGGTTATCTCACCCCTCCATCATCTCAGCCACGCATAGAGGTGATGTAATCACCTAGTTATCTGGTGGTTGGGATTCCTCAGCCATTTTACAGTTCAAGACAATCAACATTCTCTCGCTATATTCATTCTGTCATAATATATCGACAGTGATTATAGGAGCAAGCCGGGGCAAGCACCATCGTCTCATTCATCCTTTCCAGCCATTACATCTCAACAGCCATTTTTTCCACCGGCAGGGTTTCACGAGTATATTGGGTTATGGCCTATCGATTGGTTCGATATGATATAAACCTTCACCGACTAGATCACGTCATCTCGTTTTTCTCACCCCCTCTAGTTCACTATCTCAGTCACCCATAGACAGGGACAGAGGTGTTGGTTTCACCTAGTCTTGGACTAGCTCTACTGACAGTACAAGACAATCTACAAACCGAGAACGAGTGCTTGAGGAGGAGTGAGAACTGACCCCGTCGACGACAGACACTATGACCGATTTTCAGTCCTCCGGGGCGTGCTCTTATTACCCTTTCGTATTGCATGTTTGTTAGACAGTACTTTTTTTGCATGTTAATGTTAGGTCTTGACTGTGCGAAGGACAGATCAGGAAAGGGTTTAATTATTTGATTTAATCGCTACACGTGCTTCCTACACACGTATCCGTGTCGGTCAACTCAGACTGTCTGGTCTGATGTGATCGTGATCACTGGTCGGCATCCCGTCCTACTCCCCAGGATGTAGGGATCTAGAACCAGCCAAAATCCCTTCCATAGTTCTGCCCCTCTTCCCAATCTCACACTGAAATCTTACACTTTTCAAAATCCCTTTATATCTGAAGTGTTGACAATATGGTGGTACTGAGCACCTGCGTCTCCTTCGGGTCTTTCATATAGATATTATAATAACACGGTGCCGACAGTAGCTGGCTGCTTAGTGGCAAGACCGTAGTCCTACCAAACCAAACCAAACCAGGAGGATAACGTGATTGTTATGTGGTGGCTGGGGAATGAAAACGTTCCCTGAGTAGAACCAGCAACCCCGACATTTACAGACGTATGTCATTCGGGGCTCGAATGACATTTCAGGAAATACTAGTACTACTACTAGTAGTAGTAGTATTTAGTATGCATTTAATTAAACTCTCGTATAATAAGTTTTCAAATGGAAAAAGAAAAACGGTATAAAAGTACCGACGTCACATATATATGCATCATGCATGCCCCATAAAATATTAGTTCGTGTCAATAAATATTTGTCTAATCTGCTCCTCTCTCAACTTTAAAATTGTCCCAAAACTCCCATTCTTCACTCTTGCTCCTCCTCCTCCAAATCTTCCAAAGTATCCTCATCATCCTCATCTTCCTCCTCAGGTTCAATTATTGTAGCCTTGGCCGGGAGAACAGGACTAGCA
Organism: Hormiphora californensis; assembly: GCA_020137815.1. Taxonomy (NCBI): domain Eukaryota; kingdom Metazoa; phylum Ctenophora; class Tentaculata; order Cydippida; family Pleurobrachiidae; genus Hormiphora; species Hormiphora californensis. Next base: position 6,344,455 of record CM035356.1, read on the forward strand.
AAAGGGTTGGAAAGTGGCTCAGCAGTAGAGAAGATATTGTTCTGCTTGTTTCGGGTGAAGATGTTACCTCCACTAGTCGGGGTTGAGAAAATGTTGCTGCTACCAGAGTTGGCAAAGATGTTTTCAGAAGTAGCTGGGGAAGCAAAGATGTTCTGAGAGGTCGCTGGTGAGGCAAAGATATTCTGAGAGGTAGCGGGTGTGGCGAAAATGTTGTCAGAACTAGCAGGTGTAGCGAAAATGTTGTCAGAAGTAGCTGGTGAGGCAAAGACATTATTTTGAGAAAATACTTTCTCAACCGGATCTACTGCAGATGCAGGGCTGGTGAATATATTTCTATTCTGCTGTGTGTCGTCTGCAAAGATGTTGCTAGGGGAGCTGTGCTGTGCTGTAAAGATGTTATTTGGGGACCCCTGCTGAGAGAAGATGTTCTCCGTGACGCTAGTGGACCCTCCCTCCCCACGTCCCGCCAAGCTAGTGGCAGGTGTGGTGAAAACATCTTCACTGGGTGTCGCAAATATGTTGGATGTGTTAGCTGCAGGGGTCGTGAAGGGCGAACTATTCCCTTTTTCAGGGCTGCTCACCGTCACAAAGATGTTGCTGGAAGCGGGAGCAGCAAAAACATTCCTCTCCGGAGTTTGAACAAAGATGTTACCCCCCGAGGATGTGTTATTTAAACCAAAGGGATTCTCAGTGGACACAATGGGGTTAGAATCGATCTCAGGTGTTTTAACTATTGATAGCGCACCCTCGTCCCCCTCTTCATAGTCATCATCTTCATGATAGTCCTCATCTCTATAATCCTCCTCTGTCGTCTCATCTTCACTTCCATATCCCTGTACCAGCCCTTCCTCATCATCATAGTCCTCACACCCCAGACACCCCTCACACTCCTCCTCCTTTTTATAGTTCATGAAGCCACGGGGCAACAGCAGCCTGTCCTCTAGCTCTGTTTCACCTGATACTACCTCTCGAACAAACACAACTTCATCATCAGCATCATGTGGTGTCCTTATTTGGGCATCATCATCACGTGGTGCCCTTATTTGGGCATCACGAGAAGCAGGGATAACCGTTAGAGTTAATCCCAATGGGAGAGCTTGTTCCTATTCCCTAAGATCTGCTTGCTGATATTATCAAACTCCAATTTCAACCCAGCACACACATTATCCCCCTCCTCATCCTCCTCCTCCTCCTTGACCACAGGGGTTCCTCATCTCCTTCTTAGGACTGCCAGCAGCCTAGCAGGCTCACCAGACTGTGATTAACCACGTGATCCTTCATATCATTGATACAAGTGGTGAACTGCTCCTTGAACTCCGCACCCCGCTCAGTATGAAGCATGAACTTTCGGGGAAGTGGCGTTCTCTGGGTCGGTGTAGTCGATGGGGACAAACCAGACAAACTTGTTGTCACCGTGGGACTCCATGTACATGGATCCTTCAATTGCGTGACTTGCACGAAGTTCACCCGTGGCAGATGTGTAATAGAGGATCCGGTACTGTGTCTGTTCGGAAGCGGACAGGATGGAGAGAGTTCCACCTCCGAGATCCAAGTAACTTTGCGAGCCTGAAGGGAGGAAAAGCTGTGAGTTGAAATATTTGAATTTATATCTGACACATTATATTTATGATTGGAGATTTAGAAAATTAGACCTTTCGATTCTTCATTTTAACTCGGTAACGATAAATATAGAGCATGATGAATCTTAGGTTTTAGCAGTTTACAGTGAATATTAAAGGCCACTTATCAAGATAAATATGTATGTACTTTGGCGACCTTTTATTTACTTTTTTGTTTTAAGAGTCTTGTTGTATAAAGTAATGAAGTCAATGAAAAGGTATTAAAGTAGCTCATGTAACGTATAATGGCCACCTTTAACGTTGTTTAGTTTAGTGTGTAATTACCTCAACAAGAATATTTGCACTATGTATCCATAGCGCTGTATTTCCCTATCATTGGCCATGTGACACCCAATCACCCATGTACTAAGGCCTAATGAGATTCTGAAACGTGAGACCAGAGACAGGACAGGCGAGGGACTTCCTAATTTTGCTGAGTAACTCAACAAGTCTTATTAGCATTAGGCTCTGTTTCTAATGTTTCTAAGGTCTATGTGATCTCATACTTCGTAATCAATGCCAACAACTGAAAAGCGGTTTTGCGATGACGAAGACATGACGAAAGATGAACGTTATGGATTTCAAACAGGAAGAAAGAGCGCATGGAACTGTACGTTACGAAGTCACCCCTTTTATTGCATTGTGAGCCATATCAACGCGGAGGGGTAATTTCATTACCAAATGGAAATGTACGTTCAAATGAAAGTACACCTTTTCAACACTGAACAGCTTGCGGACGCCCGTTGTTAGGCCGCTACCGTGACAGGATTTGAGTTACGCAAAATCGTGCACGCGAGTTACCCCCAGATATATCCGAGATTTCTAAACCCTGAATGATCTTTTTATCACACGGAAAAAATTAGCATGCGAAAATATGAAATATCTTATCAAAATTCTGAATGATATTCTATGCACCCCTCACCATATAAATTATCTTTACTAGGGTGTAGGGTTTCACTTGTTCACAAGTCTTACTTTTACTGTGTGTCATGCTCATCAGCTATACAATCTAACTCGTTACGGGTTAGCTGCAGGAACCGACCGTCACAAGTAACCAACCAATCAGAACTCGTTATTTAGGTCACGTGACCGGTTATCAGCCAATCAGGGACCAGGATTTCCTGATTTGGTCGGTTCCTGGTTAGCTGTTTGCTCGCTAGTCGCTGCATCTGACATTTCGGTGAAATGTTATTGGTTGATGGAGATCGATCATGCATACAGTTTCACAATCTCACTAGTTTGAATTGTTCGGTAATTTCAATCAGTAAATCTGCCACCATGACTCATGAGTCAGGTGTGACAGATTATTTTTACAATCAGCCTTCTAACTACCAAATAAATAAAATAACAACAAGAGTAATTTTACGAAAATCAGGTGTCATGAAACAAGAAGCTGTTTCTCATTAGGGGCCAACGTCGCGTGGACAATGGGCAATTTTAAAGCTCATAAATTTTCTAGTAATTTTTAAGATTAAATACTCGGCGGTTGACCACAGTACCCGCCCAACCAGTTTGGACAATCCTGCCGTCAATTTATCTAATCAGCACAATTACAGTCAAACCTCGATTTACTAAGAAGTTCCGGTGAAAAGTGTTCTTGTCAGTAAATCGAGGTAAATTCCTGGAATATTGTTAATTTCCTTTTTATTAACAACCTCTCCCCTTCTAGCATTCATGAAGCTGATCCTGTTATGTACGGCAACTTTTCTCTGGCTAGCATCGTGTGAATCTATCACAACACCTGCACAAAGCAATGTGGTGGAGCCAACCACCACACCTACAAAGATCCCTAGTCAACAACTACATAACCTTGCGGCGTATGGCTCTACAATTACAACTGGAACTAATACCACCCATGCTTTCAATTCTACGTCGCTTTATTCCAACAGTCCACCTACGTTCAATTGTGAAGTTGTTGAAGTGAATGGCTACTTGCACGAGCAGTGCGATGTTGACGGTGAACTAAAATTCAAATGTCCCTGGTCAGACAAACATTACATCGTGAAGAAAAGATCACATAATTTAGCGATCCCTTGTTACTTCTTTGAAGTTACAAACCGATGCCAAAATGACACAGGAATGTACCAGGCATGTGGGCACTATAATTGTTCAGGGTCCAGGGAGATGAATGGAACAACCCTCCTCTGTGGAACATACATCTGTGATTACCAGGGAGGGAGCCAAACTGAAGATAGACTCAGGTGCAACCCAGATAAACAGTGTGAGGGAGACTTCAACATGGCAGACTGTAACGGAGAGCAATGCAACGACAAATGTAATACTCGGGATTGCCGTGATGAGTCAAACTGTAACGGTGTGCAGTACGGTGTAAACTGTATGGTCGATCAACAGCCAAGGTGGATTCGTCCTTGGGATATGTGTAGGTATGGGAGACATTGTGACAATGGAGAAGATCAAGCTGGGTGCAATAACAACTGGGTGCCGACCATTATAACCAATGACCAATGTGTCTACGGTCATACAATATGTATATTCGGAAGATGTGGCGATAGAGTATTCAATCTCCAACAAAGTATGCGGTGCTTCCCTCCTATATATTATCCACTGTGTTACAATGGGCAGGATCAGACCAACTGCAGTGATCCTGACAGGGTTTCAATGCAGTGTCTGTCACAGGGATACCCTACAAATATTTCCATCTGGGGATACTGCAAGGGATATGATGATCTTTGTGATGATAACTACAACAATGAATGTATTGAATTTAAACCAGAATCAAACTGCAAAATCCACAAGGGACAAATGTGTGATGGACATGTTGACTGTGAATCAGGTATTGATGAAATCTGTACTAGTATCAGCAGCATCAGCTGTGTTCGAAGATTCCAGTCAGAGCACCATGTGGAAAAGAATATCTCTCGACCAATACCGTTAGAATGGGTAATGGATGGCCAGAGGGACTGTATCGATGGAACAGATGAATTTATATCGCAGTGGAAAGATTGTAATTGTAACTTGGAAAATGTGACCTATTACGAAGATCTCGAATCAGACTGCCAATGGGTTCTCTTGTGCCCGTCAGAAAACAAATTCATACGCCCTGCGAAACTTTGTGATAAGATCCCCACCTGTCACTTTGAGAATAAACTCTGTTCGGTAGCCATGGGATTGGCAGATGTAAAAAATACCACTCGAAATTACAACGGACACCGAATACTGCCACCGTGCGAGATCATCAACTCTGAAGGAAACTTGCCATACCAATTGGATAACTGCACCATCAAAAAACACACGGCTGGATTCGTACCAACAGTACTTGAGTTACATCTGGAGACTAAAATTGTAGTACCCAATGAGAAAATTACTTGTACAGATCTGTTCGGAGAAGACTATGTCTACGCTGCATGCAACAACATTTGTAAGGAAGCCGCAGCCAAGTGTCCGCTGATCGATGTACCTGGAGACACTTGCAAAAACCGTAATGACAGTGTCCGGGCCCTCACATGGGATAACACAGTTACAACTTTGCTGAAAATCGGAAACGGTACGGAGATCAAGTACGACCAACAGATTTTCCCATGTTCTAATAAAGACTGCATCCTATATCACCAAGTGTGCGATCTTAAAGACGACTGTGAGGATGGCTCTGACGAGAAAGACTGTGTTAATCATTTCACGTGTAACTCAAGTAATAACACTCACCTAGCGTGGTCGCAAGTGTGCAATGGAGTCGTGAGTTGTAGTGACTACTCGGATGAATGCCGGCTTGATCAATGCCCGCAGAACCACTTTCACATATTCGAAAACAACTATCTGAGGATAGGCAGCTACATCGTGGGAACCATATCGACGGCCCTTAACGCTGTATCTCTTGTGAGATCAGGCAGGAAACTCTCCGAAAAAAATACGTTTGAAATGTTCCTGAACCAACTTGGAGTAATGTTGATTAACCTTGGAGACTTGTGCTTAGGACTTTATCTCATTGCAGTATCCTACTTTGACCAGATCCACAATGATCCAGTTAAGTATTGTCTGAATCGTTACAAATGGTATACTTCTACAGAGTGCTCTTTCCTTGGGGTTCTCAGCACAACTGGATCTCAACTGTCGCTCTTCGCAATGGCAATGCTGGCAATCAGTAGAGTCACCACAGTCGGAAGAATAGTCCTTAAAGACTGTAGATCCTACAAATCTATGGTAAAATTAGGAATCTTCGGAGGTGGACCAATACTCGCAAGTCTGTTGGTTGCATTAACCCCGATTTTACCGAACTTTGAAGACTACTTTGTTAACGGCCTTTATTATGAAAACTCGTCATTGTTTTTGGGAACCGTTAACAAGTCCACGCACATTGAGGCTTTTCGAGTGTATTTCAGTGAATATCTAGGGGGAAATTATTTATCTTGGACAGACATCAGAGATAATGTTGCTGAGATGTTCTCAATTGGTGCTGACTCAAGAGGTAAACAGAAAATCTAAATTTATTTATGAGCCACTTTCCAAGTCCCTGAGCTAAACCCCAGCAGACTGACAGTAGACCTAATAGGAACAAAGGGTGTCACCTTCTAAGATGCTTTTTACATTTCGCAACCATTATTTTTACCGTGAGGGACAATAAAGAGGCTCATGTGATCCTCACCGAATCGTTGATCGAGTGTTCGGTATTGACTAATCGGGCTAAGAGATAGAGAATCACGTATCACGGCTGCTAATGAGGGATGACGATGCTGATTGGTCATGAGATCTGTAGATCTTGATAAATATCCTCTTTCCTCGAATCACATCACCCTGTATTGGTACCCATACCTCATTAGCGGCCGTGATACGAGATTGTAATCCTCATGGATTTGTATGTCTAACGTATACCTCTCTCTTTCAGGAATGAGGGGAGAAACGGTTCACTTCTATGGAAATGCTGGTGTTTGCATATTCAAATACTTGGTAAAGACAGATGATCCACAGTGGATCTTTTCAACCGCTGTTTTAACGATGAACTGTCTCTGTTTCTTATTCATCGCCATAAGTTACATTCTTATCGGGTACAGAACGAACAGGTCGGGTAAAGACAGCGGTCGCACTGGTGGAAACGATCGAGAACTTCAAACGAAAATTTTTGCCATCATCGTAACAGATTTCTTTTGCTGGATCCCTCTGGGGTTTGTGGCTTTCCTCCATCTAGGAGAAGTAATCGATGCCACCAGCTGGTATCCTTATTTCTCTATCCTGATTCTACCGATCAACTCTGTCATCAATCCCTTCCTCTACGAATCAAACTTCTACATGGGTCTAGCAAGGTCAGCAATCACGTTCTTGTTGGGTGTTGTGAGGAAAATGTGGGTAATCTGCAGTAGCACCCTGCAGAATACAGCAGCAACCCCGGCTCCAGAAAAAGGGGACATCGCGGAAACTGCTCTGTAAAGCAGCTAACTCATAATCAGATTTGGACTGCTATTACAAACTATCGAATTCTAAGTCTTGTTGTCCGATTAGTAATCACCCTGGTGAATGTAAGACCGTCGACACAAGTAAACAGCCAATCAGAACTCGTTATTTAGGTCACGTGACTGGTTATCAGCCAATCAGGGACCAGTATTTCCTTGTTGTCCGATTAGTGATCACCCTGGTGAATGTAAGACCGTCGACGTGTGATTTATTACTTTACTTTCATAATATACAGCTTAAATAAAACTGTACCTTATTAGTTTTCTTACCAAAATTGGTCTTTATTCTACAGAAAAACGTCTGGCAGCACTTGTTGTCGTGCAAGTGAAAGATAAACTGCTAAGTAAACGATTCATCATATTGTGGTATGCTTGGTAACGAAATTACTCATCGTATCTAAGGCATCGCGGTAGTAAGGGCATGCTTTAGCGTGCCCGCAAGGTAGGGGTAATTTCGTTACCAAGTGGTTGCAAGGTGGTTGTAAGGTTCCATATTTCACTACTTACGAGGATCGAACATGAACAAAGTTCCAGCACATTCAAATATCTTGGTCTCTGTCTCCTGGCCAGCACTGCTCTTTTGAGGTGTGAAGAATTGCCCACTGTCGTCCTCCTGTGGCCAGAGAGTGAGAGGGTGTTAGAAAGAGGGTGTTAGATGGAGGGTGTGTGTGTGTGTGTGTGTGTGTGTTAGAAAGAGGGTGTTAGAAAGAGGGTGTTAGAGGGAGGGTGTTAGAGGGAGGGTGTTAGAAGGTGGGTGTTAGAGGGAGGGTGTTAGAGGGAGGGTGTTAGAAGGAGGGTGTCAGAAAGAGGGTGTTAGAGGGAGGGTGTTAGAAGGAGGGTGTTAGAGGGAGGGTGTTACAAGGAAGGTGTTAGAAAGAGGGTGTTAGAAGGATGGTGTTAGAAGGTGGGTGTTAGAAGGAGGGTAATAGAGGGAGGGTGTTAGAGGGAGGGTGTTAGAAGCAGGGAGTGAGAGGGTGTTAGAGGGAGGGTGTTAGAAGCAGGGAGTGAGAGGGTGTTAAAAATAGAACTGTTGTGGGTGTACCATGTCTTCACATATCATCTCATGGATGATTGATACCTAGGAGATCCTGATCCCGCTAGGAGGTCGGCTATCTTGTAATGTTCTTGAGAACAAAAAAGATCCCATTTTTCGATTTTCAAAATTTACAATGATGTAAGGTGACTAAAAATACAATCCGATTCCAAAAAAAGCAATGACATAACCTCTAAAATTTTAATGAACAACTAGTGGACGAGTGAGGGAAGAGTTCCATAGGACTACACAATTATCCCCTCCCAAGTCCCCCACAGAGTGAGTTTGTTACAAATACTAAGGAGAGAGCAGCATTACAAAGTGAGTTTGTTACAAATACTAAGGAGAGAGAGCAGCATTAGCTCATTCTCATTACATTACCTGGACGTCTTCAGGCCAGAGGTACTCGTAGAGAGGTCTCTCACTGACAGGTTCATTTGGATCTGATTTACCACAACCCACATATCGCTCCTCCTCCTCCTCCTCCTCTTCCTCCTCTTCTTCAGGTAGTACCAGTGTAGAGGCTGGGGGAGAATTATCAGGTTTAGCTTTGGAGTCTCCAGAAAGTATCAGAGAATTCTGTTGCTTTAAATCGTCCCTCATAAGATGATACTCAAATATTTTCGCCAGATATACCTCATACCTGCAGGTGTCAGGTGAGGATAAAAACTATGACTTCTTCCTAACTTACTAATTATTTCCTCCTCCTCCTCCTCATCATCACAACCCAGACACCCAGGGCAGGATGTGGGTTGAGTATTGTAGAAGTGGGGAGGTAGGTGGTAAAGAGCTGCACGAGCACTATCTTCAGCTGGCTTCTCGTATACAATCTCAACCTCATCCTCATCCCCTTCAAGGGGCTGTAGATCATCATCTTGATCTAGGAGATAATGGGGATAAACGTTATAATGCTAAGGGAATGAGGGAGATAGAGAGTGATCAACGATCATGCTACTGCAGTATGACAACACCGTTTTTGTGAAAGCTGTGACAATACCTTTACATCCAAGACACCCTGCACAAGAATTCCGTTTGTTGTAGAAAGATGGGGGTAGTTGGTATTCGTTGGCCCTGTTTTTCAGGGGCGTTGGTGGCAGAACTTCTTTAACGAACTGAACCTAGAGGGGCATTAAATCAATCAACTTGGGCTTATTTATTTTGTTCAACTTGTTCAATCAACTACTATCTCTGTCTCTGTCTCTGTCTCTGTCTCTGTCTCTGTCTCTGTCTCTGTCTCTGTCTCTGTCTCTGTCTCTGTCTCTGTCTCTGTCTCTGTCTCTGTCTCTGTCTCTGTCTCTGTCTCTGTCTCTGTTTCTCTCTGTCTATCTCTCTCTCTCTCTCTCTCTCTCTCTCTCTCTCTCTCTCTCTCTCTCTCTCTCTCTCTCTCTCTCTCTCTCTCTCTCTCTCTCTCTCTCTCTCTCTCTCTCTCTCTCTCTCTCTCTCTCTCTCTCTCTCCCTCTCTCTATCTCTCTCTATCTCACCCCCACCTCTGTATCATCCTCATCACATCCAATGCACCCGGAGCACGGTCCATGTCTTGTGTTATAGAAGTATGCGGGCAGCATATACTTCTCCGCCTGTCTCTTCAGGGGGCTGTCAGGTAGAACCTCCTTAACAAACTCCACCTCTCCAGTAGCAGAATGATGGTGCTGGAGATCCTCCTCCTCATCGCCACACCCCGGACACCCCGGACAGGGCCGGGTGTTGTAGAATGAGGCAGGAAGGAGGAACTTCTCTGCTCTCTTTTGGAGGGGTGTAGCCGGGAGAATCTCCCTGACAAACTCAATCTCATCTCCACAATCCTCGGGAGATAGGGGAGCCTCACAACCGAGGCAGCCTGGACATGAAGCACGGGGTGTCAGGTAGAAGGTGTCTGGGAGGAGGAACTCCCGGGCACGCTTTATCTGATCCTCGGTGGGACGTCGTTCAAATGTAACCACCATTTCCTCATCATCGGTTTTAGAGGTGATTGGACCCTCGAACACTGCTTTAAATTCAGCAGCAATTTCGGCAGTTTTAAAGCGTACTGCTAATTTCTGTGGCTCTGGGCACCTGGAAGAATGGAATGTGAGCTAGGTGTATTTGTAATATCTTGTGTTAACACCTTTATAGAGTTCATGAAGATTGTATTCAAAATGGTAGGTCGGTTGATCCTTGCAAGGGTTAATCTACCGAACCATCACAGAGCACGCTCTATGAAATCAATTGATGGTGTGAGCCACACAATGCAAGGTGAGATGCTGCTACTCAGCTTCCTACCTCATTTGCCATGTCAGCTGTGGTGAACCACACCCACGCCTTATCAGACCCCATCGCTGGAGCGAGTGTCATATCAGGTGTTATATAGTGATTAGCACAGATATTCAGCACAAGATCCCTTCTCATAACAACCCGCTTCTGGGTTCCCTTCCGCAGAATCTTCATCTCTCCAACTCCCCTTTCTTTCCATTGGTCTTCGCAAAACCTGTAAAACATTCGTTTATTTCAGAATTATTTGGTTACGAAATAACCTTAGCGTGCTGGCAAGGGGTAAAATCCGTTACCAAAGCAGACATTGGTCGGGTACCGGCCGACATTGCGTGCTCTGCAGTTGTTATGACACTTCCAATATTACATCGGTGTGTCAATATTAGTTGTCGAACAATTTTGTACAGCCAATATATGATGTACTTTTTATTTACCTGAAAAGTTTGGCTCTGCTCTCGAATAACGATTCCTCCCCTTCCTCTCCGGTGGGGAATTCAGTTAGTTCGGCCAGGGACACCTGGGGTATGAAGTCGACACTGTGATCTAGACTCGTGTCCTCGTCCGGGGTAACAGCTACAGCTGAGGAGAGAGCAGCATTACAAAGTGAGTTTGTTACAAATACTAAGGAGAGAGCAACACTGTGATCTAGACTCGTGTCCTCGTCCGGTGCTACAGCTGCTGTATGGGGGATAAAATATGCGTGAAAATCATTATTTGGGATAAGAGCAGTATCTTGTACAGCTTGAGATCAGTTTAAAAGAGTCCTTTGTAGTTTGTACTTTGTAGGACACAAAGAAGAGATCAAACGAGAATCACCCCTTCTCACCAGTTACCCCCTTTTTAGAAGAAGGGTTAGGACATACACAGTCGGACCCCGATTTACCGGGATGCTCGGAGGAAAGGTTTTTTGGTAAATCGGGGTTCCAGTAAATCGGGGACCGGTAAATAGGGGGTAAGACATATAACAAGTATAAAACTAACCAGGTTCAGGTTCAGCTAATGTTCCCGGTTTGAAATGTTGACTCTTCCCTAACATACTATCATGCTCCTCCTCATCTTCACCGGAGCTATACTCCCCCTGGCCATCCTCCTCATCCCTGGGCTCATTTAAAGAGGAAAAGAAGCCCGGTCCAATGGGCTGGAGCAGGGGAGCCGGCTCTGGGGCAGCTTGGATTTGAGGGGTGGAGAAGAGCTTGCCACCAGGGGAAGCGGTGCCGATGGTTGATTCTGGTTTGGGGAGCAGGGAAGGGATCTTGATAGTGGAAGGGTCGAATAGAACCTGCTTCTCTCTGGTCTTATCTGAAAACAGGAGATATGTATTGGGAGTCTATTAGATTTTAGGCAATGGTGTCTCTTATGTTTTTCTTCCCCCTCCTCTCTCACACTCTCTATCATTTTATGCTAGTTAAAGTGAGAGAGAACAGCCCCGATTTTGATGAAACTTGGTCAGAATAGTGTTTGGTGTCTAATTAGAAGTCAAAAAAATTTTTAGTGCTCAAATCCTAAATTTAGGATTTTTAGGTTTTTTAGGTTTTTCGGCTTTTATGGGTTTCAGGAACGTTCTAGAACAAAATGAATAAAACCATCTTTCTCGGCATTAAATTCTGCATCGATTATAGTGGTTTTAAACCTTTCTATGACGTAAGGTTCAGAAGTTATCGTGAAAAAGCCCAAACGGGTACATGTGTTAGGGGCGGGTTCATGTTTTAGGCTAACCGGCGAACCTCTTGTCAGAACACCATGTTATAGGGTGTCAATCGACGCGTATTGATAAGGAGATCATTTTAGTGAAAATTATGTTGATCTGCGATGTCTGTGTAACGAATGAAACCTAAAAAACCTTACCACATGTTTTAACCAAACGGGTCTGCTTCATTCAGTAAGGTTTTTTAGGTTTCATTCGTTACCCACTAAAATGATCTCCTTATCAATACGCGTCGATTGACACCCTATAACATGGTGTTCTGACAAGAGGTTCGCCGGTTAGCCTAAAACATGAACCCGCCCCTAACACATGTACCCGTTTGGGCTTTTTCGCGATAACTTCTGAACCTTACGTCATAGAAAGGTTTATAACCACTATAATCGATGCAGAATTTAATGCCGAGAAAGATGGTTTTATTCATTTTGTTCTAGAACGTTCCTGAAACCCATAAAAGCCGAAAAACCTAAAAAACCTAAAAATCCTAAATTTAGGATTTGAGCACTAAAAATTTTTTTGACTTCTAATTAGACACCAAACACTATTCTGACCAAGTTTCATCAAAATCGGGGCTGTTCTCTCTCACTTTAAGTGCACTACGAATTATTCCAAAATTTAAAAGTTTGATAAAATGCCAAGGTATCTAACAGCGTGGTACACACATTACACACACCTATCAGGGGGGTAGAAGCTGCGTGTCGAACAGGTGATCCAGCACCCGATCCAGCCTGGTTGTGTACAGCCTGCATGAACAAGGGAGACTGGGCACCTCCCTGTGCTTGTAGTATAGCCGCAGCAGCGTGGGTCAACTGGGCCTGAAGGACTTCTGTAGTAGTGTATCCAGCGGGAGGGAAGGCAGCACCACCAGATCCTGGGAATGCAGCCCCACCAGCAGGAAATGTAGCACCTCCACCTGCTCCAGGATAAACAAGACCACTAGGAGCACCAGGAAAGGCACCAGGTACACCACCCGGTGAGCCAGGGAACGCAGCCCCAGTGTAGGGTGACCCGGGGAAGGCAGTGGGTGGAGCGTAGGGGATACCGGGTTGTGGGAATGCTGTTGCTGGGATACCGGGTTGGGGGAATGCTGTTGCTGGGATACCGGGCTGGCCGGGGAATGCAGCAGGACCAGCTGGCTGTTGGAATGGACTTCCTCCCGGAAATACTGGCTGAAAGGAAAACTCTGTTAGTTAATTGTGTCCTCCATAGTTGGTTAATTAGCTAATTGTTTTGAGAGTATAACTGTGTTATACCCCCCCCCCCTGAAAAGAGTAGAAGTTAGTGTTACCATGAATGGGTGAGCGGCGGGTGACCCAGGGATGTCATTCCGCATCCACAGTGGGGTGGCATCTTGTGGTACAGGTTTCTGTTGTAACATCTCAGTCTTTACTTGCTTGAACTCATCCTAGAAAAAGATTTCCCGTCAAAAAACTAGAATATTAACGCATTCCAGTCATGAGCTGTTCGTACTAGGCGATTTCCATAATTTTAAATTTGATGGGACGAACGCGAACGGTTCGATTAGAGTCCTAATAATCCTTACCCTCAACTTTTCGATTTCCGACTTCAACAAGGAAACTTCCTCTGATTTGTCATCCAGCTGCTTTTGGAGAGTAATTGACAGGTTGTGTAACTGAGAAGTCATCTCCTCTTCCCCCTCAACTTCCCCCTCCCTAGACTGATTTATTGAGTCGTCTTGGTGTAGTGAGAAATTCAGCTGCTTCACCACTTTCCGTTCCTGCAGTCGGGAGAGGTAGAAAACTAGAGATATGTTTCAAGGTTTAATATTAATAAGAGTTTTTTTAATATTTGAAGACAGCGCATGAATCATGATCACACTCTTGTTCAACAAGCCAAATAAAAGAGAGAATTGTTCCATGCAGCCATTGCAAAGATATTCACTCTCTCTCACCGGTGTGAGCTCTGAGTCTCCCTTTTTGGATAATTTCTTGAATCGAGCGGGCGTTTGAGTGAACGGAGGAGACAACGGAGGAGAGAACTGGGAAAAGAATGGGGAATCTAGAAACAGACTAAACAGAAAGAACCGTGAAATTATACAGCTTTTGAAATTATATAAAATCAGGAAAATGGAGAGAGACTATGTAGAAAACTGAGTCGTCTTACCGCGAGTTTGTCCTTTGCATGGAAGGGAGTTATGGCGCTGGGGTCAGAGGAGTATGTAGAGCGGCTTGTTACATGCTTCATCTGCTCCGGTTCTTGTAGTAACTCTACCATGTAGAGAATATCCTGACACAATGTGATGTTAGCCTTGATCTGTTATTTTCTAACCCTCCTTTAGGAGTCGAGCAAGGCAAGCCTTGATCAGGACTGGACGAAGGGAGATTCAACAACATTATTATACCTGGTCTCCCTTTTCCTCAGCCCTCTCTTTACACAACTCTAGTTGCTCGTTGGCATGTTCCCTGTGCTTTGCTCGGGATCTGGGAGTACTTGAACAGTCCGCCATGTGGATGTACACCTGGGGAGGGGGTTTGGTTTGGTTGACAGAGTTGTCCGGGAGCAATGCTATCGAGAAGCAGCTGTGCGGTAGTAGAAGACAGAAGAGAATACTGGGGAGGGGGAGGAGGGGGTATTAGTTGTTATGCTCTAACCCTCCTTTACATTCGCGGAGCGCACGGAAAGAGGGATAAGGAGGGCGGTAGGTGTGTTTGTGTGTGTTTGTATACACATTCCACGTGCATGGTGTACAATCTCAGATGAGCTGCAGTGTGTACCACTTTTTGCCGCCAAGGAGTGCGCGCGCAAAACTCGTGCTGACAATATGGTAACGTATTGGGGCGCGCACCCAAAAACGAGTGTTCTTAATCTTTTCACGGAGCTGCAAAGCTGGGTGCCTGTGGGAATTCTCAGGACTGGAAACCCCAATCACTCGGGTTTTGTGAAATTTCCCACGGTCATGATAATCAACAACACTGAAATAAATTCAAACGTTCGATTATATCTCACCTGGGCAGCATTAAAGGCAGACTGGGGTGTTGGGATTGAGGCATAGGTCGTTAGCGCCTGGGCCAACTTCCCTTCATTCACTAGGGTACTGCCATAAGCTAAACCTGCCTCTTGCTCTATGTCTCGTAGCACCGAATCATCAACAGTGGGACCTGACAAGAAGAGAGGATGAGAAAAAAGTGAATTATGGGATTAGATTTAGAAACTCTGTTGTTGTATATTTGTTATGTTCTAACCCTCCTTTACATTTGTGAAACAGGATCGAGCAAGGCAAGTTTTGTGTACACTCTCTGACTTAGATGGTCTCTCAGATGAGAATCCTGGACTCCGTGTAACTTACAGTTGAAGAATGTGGCTGCAGCTTTCTTGTGCGTCCTGGTTAGAATGGCAGTTGAAATATTGTAAGCCATCTTCCAGTAGTGCCCACTTCGAGCCTGGCTTGCCGGATCTGTAGAAGCAAATGATTTTTAGTTTTCCGAGGCCGTTAAACCAGATGATTTGCAGTTGGGAGCTGCGGTGTGCCTCGCAGTTTCCGGAGTTCGGTCAGCCATGCATTCAGAACAAGGATTTTCAAAACAAAATTTCGGCAAGATGCCCTCTTCAGTACAATATTGGTGAAACCACTAAACTATGTTTTGAAACACCTACCTGCCATGTCCCCGAAATGTTGTGCCAGAACTTTGCACTGCAGTGGCTTGAGACCATGCGCAGATTGCCCCCTCACAGCCCACACTCCTTTCTTCAGAAGAGCAGGGTCAGTGGGTCTCTTGGCACACACCTCCCCCCAAAACCTCTCAATGTTGGGCGTGAGAAGGGCGGGGAACTGAGGGAGAAAAAGAAGAGGTTGATTATATATTTGTAAGATTTATCAGAACAGTGCGGTAAATTGAAAAAAAATTAAAAAAAGAGATTACAATATACAACACATAATGGTATATGTTGTTATGTTCTAACCCTTCTTTACAGTGCACGAAACACAGTCTAGCTAGGCAAGGTATAGGGCCTCTGTACTATAATGTCCTCACCTCTACAAGTAGAACTAGAAGTGAAGTGACGTCATCTCGACACAGATCATTAGCATGAACTAAATCTAAACTGTGGGCATGGGCCTTGAGACCCCCACACACCGCCATCACTACTGCACCCATGGCGGCCATACCACCTGCCCTCAACCCAGTAACAATAGTGGCCAGTTCTAAGGGTCTGATAGCGCAGTAGGAGGGTAAGATAGACTCCAAGTCAACTAGAGGGGGTGTTTTAACGTTCCGTAGCAGGTTTGCCAGAACAAAAGAAGTTGAGCGATTTGAAGAGAGGAGTGGCGTTATCAGGGATTGCTGGGCCGTACTGGAGCAATGTCTGCTGATAATGGAACATGTTGATAGTGCTGGTGAACTAGCTCTGTGGGTGTTAAACACACACCCAGCACGGAGGAGACGACGTAGCATGATCTCAGTGGCACCCTGTGAGACTGGTTTGGTGGAGGAGGGTGCTGATAGGGCGAGAATAGCACACCCTACCCTCCCATCATCCTCACTAACACCTACAACATCACCCAAGTAGGCCCACAAGCAGGCTAAACATTCCCGTTCCAACACCGCCCACTCCTTGCTGGAATTGAAACTGAGGTTCTGGGAGAGAGCAAAGAGGGCTGCATCATAACACCTCCAAGCCTCGCCAGCCTCGTCAGTTTGTGATCTGAGAGCCGCTAAAACCATCCAATCACACGTTCTGAGGATCCGCTCAGCTGTTGGATAATCAAGGGTGTTACTGCTGAGAACCCGGGACATGACGGTGTGGGCTAGTTTCAGGAGTGGTAGATCGAGATAGAGGGAGGGAGAGAGACGGCAAGAGAAGGAGAACGCCTCGTCAGGACTCCGATCCATGAGAAGTTCAATGACAGAGCAGTGAAGGTCTGCGTCTTCTGGGTAGGTGCGGAGTTGGGTATGAAGATAACTTTCCAGCTCCACTACTTTACCTGTGTGTGAGGGTAATGGGTTATTGAAAGAGAGGAGACAAAAGGGAGAATAAAACAGCTTGTAGAGCTAGAGAATGTAAATATTTTAGGGATGATGAAGAAAAGAAGAAAATGTAAATCACATTTGGTGTGCTATCAAATGTTACACGTATAATGCCCATATAAGGCATGATTACATTTCACCAGGCCCCCTCTCACTAACCTGACTCTTTCAATACATGGCACTTGAGTTTGCGGGTACTGAGCGCATGAAGCAGTACCATATAAGGCATGAGGCAGTACCATATATGGTATTATTACATTTCACCAGGCCCCACTAACCTGACTCCTTCAATACATGGCACTTTAGTTTGCGGGTACTGAGAGCATGAAGCAGTACCATATATGGCATGAGGCAGTACCATATATGGTATTATTACATTTCACCAGGTCTCACTAACCTGATTCTTTCAATACATGGCACTTGAGTTTGCGGGTACTGAGCGCATGAGGCAGTACCATATATGGCATGAGGCAGTACCATATAAGGCATGAGGCAGTACCATATATGGCATGAGGCAGTACCATATAAGGCATGAGGCAGTACCATATAAGGCATGATTGCATTTCACCAGGTCCCACTAACCTGACTCTTTCAATACATGGCACTTGAGTTTGCGGGTACTGAGCGCATGAGGCAGTACCATATAAGGCATGAGGCAGTACCATATAAGGCATGATTGCATTTCACCAGGTCTCACTAACCTGACTCTTTCAATACATGGTACTTGAGTTTGCGGGTACTAAGCGCATGAAGCAGTACCATATAAGGCATGAGGCAGTACCATATAAGGCATGATTGCATTTCACCACCCCCTCTCACTAACCAGACTCTTTCAATACATGGCACTTGAGTTTGCGGGTACTGAGCGCATGAGGCAGTACCATATATGGCATGAGGCAGTACCATATAAGGCATGAGGCAGTACCATATAAGGCATGAGGCAGTACCATATAAGGCATGAGGCAGTACCATATAAGGCATGATTGCATTTCACCAGGTCCCACTAACCTGACTCTTTCAATACATGGCATTTGAGTTTGCGGGTACTAAGCGCATGAAGCAGTACCATATAAGGCATGAGGCAGTACCATATAAGGCATGATTGCATTTCACCAGGTCTCACTAACCAGACTCTTTCAATACATGGCACTTGAGTTTGCGGGTACTGAGCGCATGAGGCAGTACCATATAAGGCATGAGGCAGTACCATATAAGGCATGAGGCAGTACCATATATGGCATGAGGCAGTACCATATAAGGCATGAGGCAGTACCATATAAGGCATGATTGCATTTCACCAGGTCTCACTAACCTGACTCTTTCAATACATGACACTTGAGTTTGCGGGTACTGAGCGCGTGAGGCAGCTCCTTTTCAACCTTTTGTAGCCACGCCTTTTTCCGGAATATCTGCTCGGACGGGATGATACAGTAGAGGGAGCTAACTTTCTCTCTGCTTTCTGAATCGTTAACTGCTATCTCAGAACACCTGTAAATACACACATGTGTAATTGGGCGACTAGAATGTGTAACTTATAGGGGGGGGGGGTGTATGTTTCTGAATTATTGGATGAAAAGGGGAGAAAGAAATTAAATATCTGTTCACCGTATTTTGATACAGCTCCAAGAAATTACAAATAATTCAATGAGAGTGAGGGTGTTTAAAAATCCACTTCTCATTTTAAACTGTTTTCCCCACACAAGATACATTCCACACATTCACACATAGCGCCCTCAGTTACTAGAGATAGCGTTCTCAGGTTTCATAATACACACATTCTCTCTCCCCCTGTGTGCGGCACACACACACCTCTCTCTCTCTCTCTCTCTCATACCTTTCACATTTCATTACCCCCTGAACCCAGATAAGTATAATTGTCCACGGGGTACTACCCTCTTTTTACGTCTAGAAGAGGTGAAAAAGAGAGAGAGAAAAGAGAGAGGGAGAGGACATCTCTATAAGATAATGAGAAATATATCGCTCCATCGCATATGTTACACTCACACTACACACACACACATATTCAATTCTCCCTCCTTCTCTCTCTCTCTAGCTGCTGCAGTCGTTACACACACCGCGACACATTTTCATTCTCACTTTTATAATACACGCATTCTATTGTTCAATAGAAAGTGTAAGTCCATGGACTCCGCGGAGTAATATTATACACACACTATATCACTGATATCACTGATATCTGCTTCTGTAGTGGCCGATAAACTAACAATATTACACTTTTCTCTCTTTTCAGAAACTATACACATGTAGGAATGATGAAGTGATAAAATTAAAAACACTATTCTATTTCTCATGTAAAACTACCTAGAAAGACCTCTCACTAATTTTGTTATGAGAGACGGTGTGTGTGTAGACTGTAGAGACTTGGTTGTTTAAAATCATATCGAGCAGAGTGTGCCACGTGTGGGCTGATTTCTGCGGTAGAAAGGTGTAGAGAGGGAGAGAGTGTGTGTGTGTGTGTGTGTGTGTGTGTGTGAGAGAGAGAGAGAGAGAGAGAGAGAGAGAGAGAGAGAGAGAGAGAGAGAGAGAGAGGGAGAGAGAGAGAGCAAAGCAAAGCAAAAGCAAAGCAAGGCGACTAGGATAAATCCAATGTCGGGGTGCTGATATCCCTTTCTATGGCGTTTCAGCCACGGTCCTTTCGGTACAGATTTCTCTGCAGCATAGCCGGGCGCCACCCCACTGCAACAACAATTAGATTGTGTTCTAGTGTATGCACTCGTGTCACTTTCGGGTCTCTCAAGAGAGCCCCTACCAATCATAGCTTGGTGGACTAGACGACATGCGCTAGACCAGGATCGAACCCGGGACCTAGTGCGTGAGAGTTGAGTGTACTACCCACTACACCACCCTGCCACCAGAGAGAGAGAGAGAGAAAGAGAGAGAAAGAGAGAGAGAGAGAGAAAGAGAGAGAGAGATAATGTGTGTGATGTGTGTGTGTGTGCATGCAGCGCTGTGTGACACATACACCCTTTGAAGCAGCAGTCCACACACTCTCTCATCTCTCACGCACACCAGGACTGAACCGGAGAACACCAACACTGTCCCTTTGTGTGGAGGGTAGTGGCGTGGAGTGATTATAATGGAGGTCGGCTGTCGACCTATGATGGGGCAGCACAGTGGGCGGAATGATGGGAGGTGCTAAACACACACACACACACACACACACGCACGTGTATCATTTCAGTTTTCTCTCATACAATTTGTGTGTTCGTGTGTAACTTCTGAATGTGTGTAAATGAACCCTCGTAATTACCATACACGGGGTACACATTTATCTCTCTTCTTTCTTCTTTTTCTCACCCCCTCTCTTTCTTCTTTTTCTCACCCCTCTCTCTTTTCTTTTTCTTCTTTTTCTCTCTTCTCTCTCTTCTTTTTCTCTTTCGCTCTCCCTTTCTATTCTTTATAATGAAGAGTTCCCCAAAGGGAGATGTGTGCGAACAAACAAACATGAAAAACACACATTTAGGTAGATGGCAGCTACCTTGTTACATTCAAACCCGCCTTTACATCAGCGCGGGGCGCAGGGAAACAGGGTCGGGCAAGGCAAGGCCTACCTTCGAAAAGCTTTCAGGGCCTCTTTATTATTCCCCATCCTCTGCTGGATGTTGCCCAGTAGTTTATAACCGGCTGCATCTTTTGGGGCCTGTTTTAGGTAGTTGTTAGCATTGGAGAGGGCGTCCTTCAGCTCTCCACAGTCAAGGTACAGTTGGGCACACTTCAGATTAAATCCCTTCTTCTGGGATGAGAGAAATAGGGAGTTAGGTACACACAGACACACGTCACATACAGACACACACACTGGTGACTGGGGTGATAAATATGGAGTTAGGGGTGCTATATGGGATAGGTACTGGGGTGAGAAATAAAGAGTTAGAACGCGCTTCTGAGGAGAGAAATATGGAGTTAGGGAGTTAGGGGTGTGCTGGAGAGAGAAATAGGGAGTTAGGCATGCGCTTGCCGCTTCTTTATACTGTTTATGGGTTACTGGGGAGTGATTCATCATGACTATTTAAGCCCTTTATTTAATTTAATGTCGGTTAAATGGTGGAGAATGGGGTCATGACACAGTGGTTCAACTCACATCGATAGAATTAATATTTCCATGATTTGCAAGTTTGTCAATCTCTGACTTCTTCATCTTCGCTCCCACCTTCCACATCGTGATAATGAGGTAGCACGAGCTAATTGGGAGATAATGGGGAGCTAATTGGATTATAATTAGATTGTAATTGGGAGCTAATTGGATTTTGTGAACTCCAATACACGAAAAGAACACACGCACGGTCTATAAAAAATAATGATTTGAAAGACATTTAAAAATAATCAGCAATCACTCTTGATAACCCCTCTCTCTCTCCTGACAGAGGAAGTACAATTAAAAACGCACACATGTGATAAATAAAGGTTTAGCTGGGCTGTCTGATCTAGCCACACAATATAATACTCTTCAACTCAGATATATATCTTGTTCAAGTTGTGATTCAACCTATATCAACTGGATCTGAGGCTGTCCCACATCCTGCCCCTCCCCCAACTGTGTTTTGTGGTTCAGTTATTGGCAGGGACTTATTAAATCTCCGGTGCGCCGGGTCAAAATTCCAGTAGGCCTGTACTTTGTATGCTTGCCTGTGAGAGAGAAGGAAATGATGGATTAGGAATGCAGAGGGAGAAAATGGGTTTAGGATTGTCAAGAAGTAATGATGGAGAGACGAATATACGGGGGAAATTGGGTTTTCTTCCGATTGGGTGAGAAAGAGGAAATGTAACAGGCGGAGGGGGTTGGAAAAGGGGGAGAAAGGGGGTGAGAAAGGGGACTTTGTAGTTTGTAACAGTTCAGGGGGAGGGCCGAGGGTGTTGGACTTACTCTGATTTATCCGTATCGTCAGTAACTGGATTATCTAACTTGAAATGACTGAATACAGGCTCTGTTATCTTAGTTGGAAGTGGGTTGATGTGGTTTATTGCCCCGCTAAAAACAGGCTCCGTTATCCCACTAGGAAGTGGGCTGGCGTGATTGGTTCGCACCGCTAAAAACGGGCTCCGTTATTCCACTAGGAACTGGGTTGATGTGATTGGTTAACCCGGTAAAAACAGGCTCCGTTATCTCACTAGGAAGTGGGTTGGGATTGTACACTGAATTTTCTGCACTGAAAACTGGCTGAGTAATCTCTAAACTCAGCAGTTCATCATTAGGACCATCAACCAGTGCAGCAGCCCTCTGAGCGGATAGTATCTTCTCCGTACATTCGAGAGTGCTGACAAGGGCCGTTGTTGCATTATCATTCACCCCATTTTCCTTCTCCGTCGGTGAAGAGAACTGTTGCTCTGTCGTCATCGCAAACGCTGCCTCCGCCTGCTTGCTCTTGTCGTATGACTTTTTCAGCGATTCAATGGCTTTGGAAATCAGTTCTTTCCTCATCTTGTCTCTCTCCACCTCCTCAGGGGTCGGCTGCACAATGACCAGGTCTCCCTCCTCTCCTTCCTCAGTCTTGATAACATCACCAGCCACATTCTGTCCCCCTACCGTCACCATATCACCCCCCACATTCTGTCCCCCTACTGTCACCTCAACATCACCAACAACAGTTTTGCCATTTGTCACGTGATCCTTTATCGCTTTGTTCTGATCCCGTATTGCCCTCTCCTTCGTCCTCTCCGCCAGGGCCTTCTCCAGTTCCATGTACTGCTTCCAGCCCTTCTTCCTCAACTGGTGGACCTTGTGACTCCGTTTAAAGTGGGACAGTAGCAGCACTTGGGTGGGGAAGTACTGCTCACAGTGGTGGCACTGTACAGGGATGTGGTTGTAGATAAAGTGATACCACATCTCACTCTCACTATCATCATTGTAACAGATGGCAACCCAACATAGTTTGCAACTAACAGACACCCCGTCAGTCCGATCAAAGACAGTCAACTGCTCCATCATCAACTTAACAATGGGGATGTCTTTAGCTGCTCGTGGGTGATAACTGACTAATTTCGTGATACTCGCCACCAGTTGATCGTCTGTATGTGTCTCCAGGTGGTCCGTCCTCCAGAACGTCAAGTTACAAACAGGACATGTTGTGGCAAGAATGGAGCGGGTTGGTCGTTCCGGCTGTGCTAACATGTCACCCTCCTCTGTTACCCCTTCAAGTGCGTTGCTGACCTCACCCGGGGCGGTGTTGGGTGTTGGACCTCTCCTGTAGTTCATTGCCAAACAATGACAACTAACAAAATGTCCGTAGTACTCCGCTAATTCTTTGCACGTGTAACTGCACAATTTACACGTGATGGTACCGCCTGTTAACCTATTATAAAAACACGATACCAGGATCTTGGTGAGAGAACCAAATGAGTCAAAATTCATCCAATCAAGAACAGGATTAGAGCTAACTAACCGCTTCACAACCACCAGAATTTTATCCTGTCCGTGACTCATCAAATGTTCCCTGGAATACCCCTTAGTACTGCAAATAGGACAGTGTCCCGTCACCTTTATCGTGTCATCATCCACTACAATCGCCCGGCGGATCCTAACTATCGGCCGAAGTCCCACCCCCGCCAGAAGATGAGCGTTTAACACATGTTTCTCTAGTCCCTCTCGGTTAGGGTGAGTTTTGGTACACATGGCACACTGATACCCTCCCATGCCCGTGTGAACCTCTAACACGTGTACCCTCGAGTTGTTTATCATCACCAAACTCCTCATCGCAGAACGGACACCCAGGGGATTTGACCCTTGTTGCTATCTCAAACATCCCATCAGAAACCAATGTGAAGTAATCATACAGGGCGTCCAAAATATCTAGATAGTGGTGTATCACTAAGTGTTTATGAAGGTTTACTAACGACTTGTAGGAGATACCACAAAACCTGCAAAAGTGGGGCGAGTGGGTGTGGTGGTAGCGTCGAATGTGACCTCCAAGTTCACTAAAAGTGTACTCTGGTATCCCGCAATACAAACACGTCCACCACTTCCTTTTTTCCACGAAACTACACCCAATTATCAGGCCATGAAACTCAATGAGATGCTCCCGGAGAACGAACGCACCTGAGAACACCTCTTCACAGAGCTCACAGGTGAAGGTTCCCTCCGTGGATTGAGCACAGAGAGGCAGGGACATGAGGTGCTTTGTTATTGCACCGTTCGATTTGAATCTCGCGTGACAAAGGGGACAATCGAATTTAGTGATACCCTTCAGTCCCCGGTGGACCTCCTTAACGTGCTCATCAAGATCACCTGTCGGCACTGACTTGTAGCACCAAAGACAGTTCTTGTTTGTGGGTTGCCGGATACATTCTGAGGATATTAACTTTGTTGACTGAGTTGTTGATGAAGAGACCGCCGTAGGAGGGGGCTTCGGAGGGCAAACAATAGCTGTTATTTCTGGAGGGCTATTGGAGGTTTTCTGTGACTTTGGTTTTGGATCACATGTGCCCTCATCAGAGCTGATTGCAATTTCCTCCCTGATAGACTCCTCTCGACCAGTAAAGACCACATTGGGGGGAGGTTTAAACTGTCCTAGTTGTACAGGCGGCCGGGTCAGAGCCACCTTGCCAGGGTTTTCGTACTCTGTAGGTGTATTTCCGTTTGGATCGTTGCGGCGAGATTACATTGTTCGATGATGGTAGTGGAGCAAGGGGAGGCGGAGCTCGATTTGATTGAGGTGATGGAGTGTTACTGGTAATTTGGGGAGAGTGCGTTTGAAGTTGTTGAGGTTGGGGTGCTGGTGGGGAATTGTCCACGAGGTTGCTAACAGGCTGCCTTGAAGCTGGAAACGATGCCAATTCGTCTAGTTTAAATTGATTTACTATTTTCTCCAGAGGCTCTGCCGCTCTCTTGGCTTCTTCATCGCACTGCCCCAGTTCAGAGAGAAGAGCAGATAAAAGGGCCACCCGAGTTTTGGACAAACCGTCAGCGGAGATAACCTGGAAAAAAGAGATGATGGCTATTGGTAAATTGGAAAGTACAATTTAAAAGAAGCCCTATAAAAATCAGTGTTTACTTACAAAATGAGAGATGATAGTTGTTATCGCTGTACTGATTGGAGCAGATCCTGCAGTTCCTTCATCGCTATTACTAGAATGACCATTTTCCTGAGTTTCTAACTCCAAAACATCACAAGATTCTGCAGGAGTGATCTCCACAGGATTTCCTATTTCGATCGATCGTGAAATATCCAATGGTGAGGAAAGAACATTTGGATGCGATGAACTGTCGGTCATTCTAACTCATCTGATAAGTATAGCAATCTAATGTTAACACAGTCATTTATTTTTTGCAGATTTTCGGCCAAAATTTTTAATCCCTTTCTAATCGAATATTTTACTGTAACCCCCCCCTCGTTCCAGAGTGGGACGGCATAACAGTGCTGCTTGCAGTCAAAATACGGTATCGCGAAATACAGTAATGAGACACACACGTTGCATAACACGCGGCAAAAAGTTCATGTGTCAGCACGTACTAGCGTACTGATTGGCCACGGTTGCGTGTCGTCTTACTGTATCTTCGTTTTCCATTACCGTTTTCCCACTACAAGCGACCGTGTAAGAGTCGAAATCAAAACATACCCCATTGAAATTTAATATTCTGTGACAAACGCAGTGCGGGATAAGGCAACGCTGTAGCGCATTCGTCGTCATTTCCATTTTCCTATCAGAAAAACTTTGGTCTTTGGATTGGCCAAAATGGTTGAGTGGTTTGGCGGTTAGTCCTGGGTACTTTTTTAGCAGCGCACACCTGTAAACAAGCCTCCAAACACCCAAAAACGCCCTGGAGAGAAGGCTTCTCGCACACGTTTTTCAAAAGTCAAATTTTGGCCTATGCTACAGGCCCTAGAAGCCGTGGAAAACGCGCGCACTTGGGGCCTGCAGCGCATGCCAAAGTCAAATTTTGAGCTGGCTGGGCCGGATTTTTTAAATTTAATTCCCGAACTTCGAAAAAAAAATACCGCGCGCATTTCGAACGCGCAAAATATGTGCCGCGCACCCTACTCTGGAAATGGGGGCCCACTCATTTGGCAGCGGATACAAATGTTATAATTTACCTCAAGCCCTCATTGTAACACAAGGTATAAACAACATCACTTCACAAAGTGGGAAACATCCAAATAATTCACACAATATAACACAAAAGTAATCCACACAATATATAACACACAAAGTAATCCAATAACTATCCAGTATCCACCAGGGAAAAAATGATTATAATAACTCTCTCTCTGTGGGCACCGACAACTAGTGTTGAGCTGTCTGGCGCCGTAGACCCCATCTGAGCACACTGTTTGAGAATCAAATTTGCCAGACATGTTTTGAGAAATAAGAAAATATAAGAATGTTGTTTTCCTTGTTTTCAATGTCTGAAACAAACTCTCTCCCACCACCGCGAGAAATACCAAACCAACAAAATATAAGAAGGCTTCCTCAGCTAAGCTCAAAACCGGCTCCAGAGTTAATTGCATATTTTAACTTGTCCCTTAGCACCCCTTTACTCCGATATACAGGTAATTTGAGTAGGTTGAAACAGGTAGAGGAGGAGGGAAGTCGACTGTTGCTGCCCTCACCACTTCCCTGGCTTAGACCCAGGAAACTCTTGAAGGAACTCCGCAGCGCCTCACCTGATAGTATAGATAGGGTGGAATAATTAGTAGACAATAACGTCAATTGTCAGTAGGGGCTGATACGTAACATTTTGTAACATGTTACGTCATTTGTCAACTTAGAAGACAACCGTGAGGGTGATTCCAACCAAGAAATACTTCTACCAGATAGTAATACAGGGCTCGTCTCCCTTACTCATAATTTATGGACCACCCTGTATACTGTCTGGCGCCGCGGACCCCATATGAGCGCACTGTCGCTTTTGAATTTAAGAATCAAATCGGGATCTGGCGCCGCCAGCTGTATATGGGGAACCAAATATTACCTGGAGTCATGTCAGATGGTTCCTGTTCAGCGTCATCCACCGCCCGAATTGAGAAGGGAGGGGACATGGAGGCAAAGCCCATAAGAGGAGGCCGGGAACAACTCGTAACAAACTTCAACAGTGAACTCTTCTCCTCTTCAGTAAATTCGTTTAGTGTTATGTCCCAGAACCAGAGGATAACCCTGTGGCTGCCATGGTAACCACCCAGATACCGGACATGCTTCCTTAGCTCTGTGGGGGAGTGGAGGTGGTTAGGGGAGGTTAGGGGATCACCCTGTGGCTGCCATGGTAACCACCCAGATACCGGACATGCTTTCTTAGCTCTGTAGTGGAGTGGGGGTGGTTAGGGGTGGTTCGGGGCAGTTGGAGTGGGGGTGAAAGTATATATGTGTCAGGAGGCGCGGCGTTATTAGGTCAAACAATTCCAGATAGTATAAGAACGAAACAGTTTTTAAGCAGAAGTAACACGATGATTGTTCGAACCGATATACCCAAAAGGGTAATATATTTGGGAATTGAGAGGAGACACATACCTGATAGGTCTATTGAAGCACAGTCACCAGAGACAAGTTTCTGAAGTTCCGGTAAACTAAACATCCTCAGCCACTCATCCTGTATGACACTCTTGAAGCCCGCACAGAAGGCCCGGGTCTGTTTCTTGATTTGTGTGTACATCTTATAGTGGGCTACCTGGGGGATGGGATAAATTTCAGTTTTGGGGTGAACAGTTGAAAAAAATGGACTTTATGTGGCTTACATTATGTTTCATAAAATTACGGTGTGGTCTTTCTTACAATATTTGGGCGATAGTCGCGATATTTCTTAAGGGTCTCACACCCGACGCGACACTCGAAGAAAAAGAAGCACCAGGTTTTACAAAAACGGTTTCGTTTAAATGGCTACCTGGTGAATGTAGCTGATTTTATTTGAGTTGGTAACAGGGGTTACACTGCCACCCGGCATTAATTCCTCACTCACTATCTTCCCAAACTCTTCTTCGTCCATTGAAAATGTTAGCCCTGAAGGTGGGGGTGATTTAGGAGTTGGAGAGATTAATAACTATAGAAGATGTTGTTGAGTAAGAAACAAAGATGATGGGGTAATAATAGAACTAAGAAAAGAAGATACGAGTGTAAGGAAAACCACTTTCCTTGGTGACACAGTCACCCCTACACTTGGTGATGCCATCACCTCTCTGCCCGCTTCGCGGGCTTCGTTTTCGCGCGCTACACGCGCGAGTTGTAAGGGTGACTGCGTCACCAACCCCTACACTGTAGCCGGGCGCAACGCGGCTAAACGAAGCCCGTGTAGCGGGCTGAGTGTAACATAATAGGGGATTTCATCACCAACCACTTTCCATAATAGTGGGATAACATCCCACAACTAACCAAGATCCTGTGCATCTCCCTCATACGTCTTAATGAACATAAGATTCTTGTGAAGCTGACTATCCAAATTAGGTAGCTCATCTAGGTAGCTAAATAAGGCATTCTTGTTATGCAGGAGCTGCCGGAGGAAAAAGGGTGCAAAGCTGATATCAACCACTATCCCTTCAAATACGGCCTTGGCGACCAATCGACCTGAAGCAATTATTGGAGTGTTAGATAGCTTGGGGGGGGGGGGGGGTAGAATTTGATTTGCCGTAACGTATGAAAACAAAGTTTTGAAAAATCAGGATAATTGCGGGGAACAAACAAACAAAACCCAGCCCCTACTTGGGCACATCACGCAATCCCCTGTACGTAGCGCTGCCAAAGCCCCTACCAATGTAATGAAAAAGATCAAGATGTTCCGCATGTATCTTTGAGAGGGGTGAGGGGTATAACCAGTGATTTTCCTCCGTAACACTGAACAATCCAAAGGATGGATCCAGGGCATGGGTTATTGATTCCTCTAGAAACTCTTTTAGTACGCCATCCTGATCTATACCCACCTCATCGAGACCTGCAGGGGTATTATAATGTGAGAGTCTTGTAGTGCTTCAGACATTAAACAACGCTTTCCAACAATATATCACTATTATAATACAGTCGGACCCCGATTTAGTGGCATCCTCGGGGGGAAAAAATCCTGCCACTAAATCGGGGTGCCACTAAATCGGGGTCCGACTGTATATATGGGGTTATTTCCCTGCACTCAAAAAACATTTCGTTTGGTACAGTACTCTATTTCTAGAAAAATCTTCTGATCCTGTCATGGAAGCGAGGGAACAAAGTACTATGATTTTATTGAATACTTAGCCACTAAAAGCGTAGCATTTTGATTCGTTCTTAATGGTCGCAAAGAACGATTTGAAATACTACGATGTTACATCGTAGCATTTTAAATCGTCGATGTACAGAGAAAAAAAAGAGAATTTATTCTTGGTGGAACCGAACTTTAATATATTTTAAAATGCTACGCTAGTACGTAGCGTATCATACTTTTATACCATATTAATATATTTAATCACGAATAGAAACGGGTATATAAAGCAGAGGAATATAATATCAAATTTTATTTCACTAATTGAGATTTTGGTGTTGTATCCATATGGGAACCATACTACTTTTCATTCTACTATTCCAGACGGAGGCACAGTTTACAAGTAAGTCAGGATTAATGTAGCCTTACTACTAACTTCAAACCCAAAAGACCTAGCCTAAACAATTCTTACAGAGCAACTTACAGTACGGATAATTTTATCCCGTGATGAGATACATATATATACCCTTGTGGCGCCACCACACTTATTTCGATTGGGTTGTTAGCGCGGGTATGTATACCATCACGAGTACTTTTGGTAAACACACCCGGGTACTTTTTCTAAGTTGGTCTCTTAGTAAAACTCTAGTGAACTCCTATACTCGGCCTAACGACTGAATTCTTGAGATACTATGATTATCAAATAGTGATGATGATGATGATTTAACCGATGCATTATATCCTCAGAGTCAGCTGGATGGGATGTAACCGAATGGGGTGGAGCCCAATTTACTGACAACATGATAAACCTCGCCGGTGTCCCTCCTTCACAATGCACCATCAGTGCGGACGATAAAAACTACCTCCGCGAGCAATGCATCGTGAATGGTGTCAAGGCAATACGGTGTCCGTTCAGTGATCCGAGGAGGAACTTGTTTTATCGGATCAGAAACAAGTTGTGTAAGGCAGAGGCAGAGCCGACTATCATCTGTCCAGAAGATCCCATCATCCTATCAGATGTGTGGTAGTAACAGGTGTGATAACGAGATCATTTACGGGGCAGCCTTGCAAAAAAACGAGGCGGTGTGTCTGGCATATCCGTGCGTTTTGAAAGTCATTTCGGCTTTCAGTACAACTTTGTATGGTTCCAGTAGCGGTATTTATCGTTGTAACGGGGTGGCAGATTGTGTTAACACCGTGGAAAGCATCCCAGTAGATGAGTATGGGTGTGGAAGTATCTGGACCAATAAGAGATGCGTGAACGACTGGAGAGTGAGACCGATGCAAACATCTCATATAATAGTCAGTGAAAGGGATTATTGCGATGAAACATGTTTTTGTTCCTCTTGCTCCGACGAGGCTTTCTGCTATGGTCGGACCGTTGGCATGTTTTGCAAATCTCGGAAAGGCCCTGCAATATACCTCCAACCGACGTATGTATGCGACGGAATCAAACAATGTTTTGATAATAAAGACGAGGCATCGTGTATATCCCAGCAGATAGCGGTGTGCCCGTATACTAACTTTATAACGATGGCCGAGGAGAGAATCCTAGTCGAAGAGAATATGTGTGGGCCAGTTAACGTTTATCTAGAATCAAATCTTGTTTGTGACAACTTCCGTGATCAGATGAACTGTTCCACGAAAGCTGAACCCAATACACCAGCCAGCTCTCCCTTGGTTTGCAATGTAAATGGGTATCCGACCACCATTTCCAAACGAATGGTATGTGGGACAATAACGAGGAACAAACAGTTGTGTGATGATGGTATTGATAAGGTGTGTCCACAACCAGGATGGCAATGTACTCTTCACAAGCACCAGCTGTGCGATGGCAAGGAGGATTGTGCAGGTGGTTCAGATGAAAGTGGTGACACGTGTAGTTATATGGTGGAAGATTTCACTTGTATAAGAAGGTACATGGCTGGGGAAAAGATTCCTCTTCAAATCCCTAACGAGTGGATAGGAGATGGTATCGAGGACTGTGAAAATGGCGATGACGAAAAAGATCGAAAGTGGTACACTAAGTGCGGCCTTG
This sequence comes from Hormiphora californensis, assembly GCA_020137815.1. NCBI lineage: Eukaryota > Metazoa > Ctenophora > Tentaculata > Cydippida > Pleurobrachiidae > Hormiphora > Hormiphora californensis. Next base: position 6,375,590 of record CM035356.1, read on the forward strand.
GAACATTACAACTCAAGTCGATTAGCCCATCATCCTGTCTAGGAATGGTCATGTTAAAATGTCCTGGTCATCCTTCCGCCTTGCTGCGATCTGATGTAGCCTGTACTGACACAAACTACTGCGATAACTCTCTCTGTCTTATATCCAGGAGAAACGATAAGCTTGGAGCCGAGGTATGGACGACTGAATTAGGATACAAAAGGAGTTTACTGTATTGTCTCCCGGGACTTCAGAGTCTTTCCCGGCACATAGAACCATGCATAGTGAAAGAATTTTACATCGGTCCCAAGGCACTTTACATCACAAATACACAGCTAACTTTGCCAATCAACAATCAACAGTCATGCGAAGATATATTTGGAGAGCTGTACGTTTATCTATCCTGTACTGCCGGTTGCACTACTTCCTGTCCCCTGAAACCACTTCTGGAGGCGGCGTGTGCCTCGACGCACTCCGAACGGTTCCTTACGATCAACAATGACCATCAGCTGACTAGAGCTGTGCAAGGTCCTAATGGGACATTCACAAACGACATATTTGGGTGTTCCAACCTCCGATGTGTACCATACTCCAAAGTATGCGATCTTGTGGACGACTGCGGAGACCAGAGTGATGAGTTAGGATGTGAGAACAACTTTCAGTGCACAAATACGAGAGAGTTTGTTGCAAAGTCTAGGAGGTGTGATAGTGTTTTTGACTGCCAGGACTTTTCTGATGAATGCAACGAGGACTGTACAACTACCGTAAAGATTCTGCCTAATATTTTTTTGAAAATGTCTGCATGGGTCCTAGGAATGGTGGCAGTCATTTTGAATATTATTGTCCTAGCTCAGGGTTTCAAGGAGTTCTTCGAACTAGAAACAAACCGTGGTAGAACCAACAAAGCTTTCATTTTGGTTATATCATTTGGGGACCTGTTGCAGGGCTTGTTTCTCCTGTGTGCGGCTGTCGGAGACACCTTTTTCAACAAGAGCACCTGCCAATCCCAGTTTGAATGGCTTACGAAGCCATTTTGTCCTTTACTTGGTATCCTTTCCACTATTGGATCGCTCATCTCTCTCTACTCGATGTCCCTCTTGAGTCTTATAAGGTTGAAAGGTATATTGAGCGCCCAAATTTCCCAAAAAACTGACCTGGAGCGGAAATACTTGGGGAAACTTGCCTCTGCCACATTTTTGATATCGGTTTTGGCGAGTTTTATAGCAACTCTTCCAGTTTTCTCAACATTGGAGGATTTCTTCGTTAGGAATGTGGTGTATGAAAACAACAAATACTTTGTTGGTTCAATCAATAAAGATGCAAATCTCAAAATTCTGCAAGGGTACTACGGTCGGTTTCGCTCAGCAGCAGAGGGAGAGGAAATGAAATGGGAAACATTACGATACCTCGTACAGGACATGTACAATGATACCTCTCCGAAAGTGAAGAGTCTGAGTTTTTACGGAACCAGTGGGATCTGCCTTTTCAACTACTTCGTGCGGACTGATAATTCCCAGATTTGGTTTGTAGGAGCGGTCCATGTGAGTAACTTGACCTGCGTTACTGTGATCACGATATGTTATCTGGTGATCAACGTTGTGGCAAGAAAGTCCAGTGAAGCAGCGGGAAGAGAAAATATTAATGCCGAACTGGTAAAAAGGAATAGGAAACTACAACGGAAAATATCAATTCTTGTGACGACGGATATCTTTACTTGGATTCCTTTCCTAATCATCTGCGTGATGCATTACACCGAATACTTTGACTTCTCTCACATGTACCGGTATTTCTCCATCTTATTCCTACCCTGCAACTCCATCATCAACCCCATACTGATTCTTTACGATGATATCGTGGAGTTGTTAAAGTTCTTAAAGAAGAAAATACCGACACAAGGTGGTATTATAGTTCCGGCTGAAATTGAGATGAGGGAGATACGACGAGATTGAACCATGAACCGACCGACACAAGTAAACAACCAATCAGAACTCGTTATTTAGGTCACGTGGCTGGTTATCAGCCAATCAGGGACCAGTACTTCCTGATTCGGTCGGTTCCTGGATTGAACTTGATCAAGAATTCATTGCACTTCCTCCAGTTATATGGCGGATCGGGACATGTTAGCTTATAATTGGATTTAAATGAGGGGTATTAAATAGATCTTTCACCGAATCTAACTATTCTAATCCGTTCAGGCCTGTTATGCGATATGACTAGATAACTTTTGCGAGGCAAATTTTTGCGGCTTCGAAGACAACAAAATATAGTGAAGCAGATATATACTCTGCTTCACCAATATGTTTTCAAAGGGAAGACAGATGGGGACTCGTTTTGCTGTGTTTGAACTGCTGAGTTCCACGTAAAATGTAGATGGAATTTAATTCAATAACGTAAGTTATGAATTATTTTTGTTGAAATATGGTGCAGACCAATATTCCTCAGCATAGTAGTTGCTCTGATTCTGGAAAATAAAGTGACTAAATCATCTGAAAGACGGACAGCACCCTATCAAAATTGTCCCTGTTACTTTTTAACCATTTGTAAAAGAGGTTTCGCCGTGCGGGGCGCGATGAAAAAGGGTCGAGCAAGGCCCGGTCTACCTTGGTTATTTTGTTTTTAAAATCTCACCGTCAAAAAGGCCGGGTTTATTCATTATTTTAAAATCTCACCGTGTTCATTGACAAACATAATCTTAAGGTAATGTCTGAAGGGGACATCAGCCAGCTTCCTAATCTGCTGGAACCCGTCCTCAAAGAGTCTTCGTCTGTGTATCTTTACTAGTACAGTTTCCATTCTACCTTCCGTTCTACGCAATTGTTTCTCCTGAAGCGATAGAATTCTTAGAAATTAATTACATAATTAATTACATACATAAATTACATAAACTCAGCGTAATAGATTGGCGGAAAGTTTATAATATGTTCTGACTACATAAATGACTATTTCTTTCCGTCTATGCCTACGTTTGGCAACAAAGTTACCCCTGACCTTCCCCTATATACTACAGAGATGTCAGATGGAGGGGGCTAAAAACAAATACTCATTCCAACATATATCTCACCTGTCTTATGGTATCATGCAGGAACTCAAGTTTCCGTTTATTAGGTAGAACCCAGGGAAGATAATCTGCTATCTTATTCGCCCTGTCCTTACCCGCCTGAAAACAAAATTGTTGATACAGTCGGACCCCGATTTACCGGGTTGCTCGGGGGAAAGGGTTTTGCCCGGTATATCGGGGTCAAATACTGTTAATTTCCTATTTCGGGGCCCGGTAAATCGGGGTCCGACTGTACGAGTGTATATCAGAAACGAGATTTATGAACACCATAAAACCAATTTGGGCACGGTGTGTCCTCTCTTTTTGGCCCCCATCCCAAACTAGACGTAGCACGTGCGACAACGTGCGAGAACATAACGGCGCAGGAGGGAGAGAAGAAGAGGGGATATCATACCCAAAAAACCAATAGGGAATCTCAACTTAAATTTTTGAAATCAGTACAGTCAGAACTCGGACCCCGATTTACCGGTCATTCACCCCGTGCAAAATGGCTTCCCCCTACCGGGGTAAATCCGACTATACCTTTAGCTCAGTAAGAATGTTTGAGGGTGATGAATCTCGAGGCGTCCAGAACTTTGGACTGGTTGTAAACTGCCTTCTTTGGTCTCTCTCCAGGAGGGGGATCAGGAGTTCGTGACAAACTGTTACACGCGACAACACTGTGGAGATCATGGGATTATATTATAGGGGGATCAGGAGTTCGTGACAAACTGTCACACGCGACAACACTGTGGGGATCATGGGATTATATTATAGGGGGATCAGGAGTTCGTGACAAACTGTCACACGCGACAACACTGTGAAGATGGGCTGATTATAGGGGGATCAGGAGTTCGTGACAAACTGTCACACGCGACAACACTGGGGAGATGGGCTGATTATAGGGGAATCAGGAGTTCGTGACAAACTGTCACACGCGACAACACTGTGGGGATCATGGGCTGATTATAGGAGGATCAGGAGTTCGTGACAAACTGTCACACGCGACAACACTGTGGAGATGGGCTGATTATAGGGGGATCAGTAGTTCGTGACAAACTGTCACACGCGACAACACTGTGAAGATGGGCTGATTATAGGGGGATCAGTAGTTCGTGACAAACTGTCACACGCGACAACACTGTGGGATCATGGGATTATATTATAGGGGGATCAGGAGTTCGTGACAAACTGTCACACGCGACAACACTGTGGAGATGGGCTGATTATAGGGGGATCAGTAGTTCGTGACAAACTGTCACACGCGACAACACTGTGAAGATGGGCTGATTATAGGGGGATCAGTAGTTCGTGACAAACTGTCACACGCGACAACACTGTGGAGATGGGCTGATTATAGGGGGATCAGGAGTTCGTGACAAACTGTCACACGCGACAACACTGTGGAGATGGGCTGATTATAGGGGGATCAGTAGTTCGTGACAAACTGTCACACGCGACAACACTGTGGGGATCATGGGCTTATTATAGGGGGATCAGTAGTTCGTGACAAACTGTCACACGCGACAACACTGTGGGGATCATGGGCTGATTATAGGGGGATCAGGAGTTCGTGACAAACTGTCACACGCGACAACACTGTGAAGATGGGCTGATTATAGGGGGATCAGTAGTTCGTGACAAACTGTCACACGCGACAACACTGTGGGGATCATGGGCTGATTATAGGGGGATCAGGAGTTCGTGACAAACTGTCACACGCGACAACACTGTGAAGATGGGCTGATTATAGGGGGATCAGTAGTTCGTGACAAACTGTCACACGCGACAACACTGTGGAGATCATGGGCTGATTATAGGAGATATACAGATAGAGAGAGGGAGAGAAAGAGGGGCGGCGGGTGATAGAGAGATGATAGCAATGCTATCTAATACTGGGTTGGTAATGGTGATCTCAATAGAAGTAGGACCAGACTTGATCTACCGAACCCTCACAGAGCGTGGTGTGAGCACTGAGCCACGTAATTCCAGACTTACCAGTTGAAATTTTCAGACACTCGCTATGGTTCCACAAGACATTAAAGAGGGCGCTGTTAACAAAGTCACCAATCAAACCTAGGGAGGGGTAATGTCAGGACAAAATTACTGCGCGCCAATGGATTTATACATGTTCTCTCTAGTAAAAAAGAAAGCTAGGGATGTGATTACCACTGCACAAGCGATAAAAACCACACAATTGTTTGAGGGTGAATGGTTGTTGTAAAATACTCACACAATTGTTTGAGGGTGAATGGCTGTTGTAAAATACTCACACAATTGTTTGAGTGTGAATGGTTGTTGTAAAATACTCACACAATTGTTTGAGTGTGAATGGTTGTTGTAAAATACTCACACAATTGTTTGAGGGTGAATGGTTGTTGTAAAATACTCACACAATTGTTTGAGGGTGAATGGTTGTTGTAAAATACTCACACAATTGTTTGAGGGTGAATGGTTGTTGTAGATCGTACAGCTCGGTATCACTCATAACGATGATGTACTGCCCAAAACAGGAGCAGAACAAAAGGAGAAGGGGCACAAAGGGGTCATCTGATGTATCCTGAAAAACACGTTGTCTCATAGAAGATTGTTATGTTCGGAGGTTCGTACCTGGCCTTGCAAGAAGACACATGAGATTCGTTCCTGGCCTTGCAAGAAGACACATGAGATTCGTACCTGGCCTTGCAAGACAACATGAGATTCGTACCTGGACAATATTCCGAGCGAGAGTTTTACTGGAGGCGGAGTGTTCAGTATAAACCAGGGCCCACAGGGAGGAGAGAAAGTCTGGAAAACAGCATAACGACATGAGGACATCCATCTTGTGGAGATAGAACGTACTGAAAACAGAAGGATAATAATACTGAAATATATTGCTCATAAAAGTGAGTGTTCACAAACAAACAAACAAACAAACAAACAAACAAACAAACAAACAAACAAACAAACAAACAAACAAACAAACAAACAAACAAACAAACAAACAAACAAACAAACAAAGCGATTATATCAAAGTGAAAAGCACAATGACTAAAGAGAGAGAGAGAGAGAGAGAGAGAGAGCTACCTGATAACGGAGTTATAAAGGGCAGCCACTGAACTAACGTGTCGAACAAGTTTGCTCTCACGGGACCCCATTTCACCAAACAATGCCTTCCAAGACGCACTTCCTACAAGATTGGAGAAACCATGAACTCGGTTCAAATGGTGGCTAGTATTTAATAGAATTTAGGGATCTCGATTCTTGGGGGATCTTGGAGAACACGCTCTCTGAGGGTTCGGTAGATAAACTTCTCCATTCTGCTTCAAGGATGTGTCCTGCTACTTAAAAGTACTAAAAACCTACCTGGGACACTACCAAGAACGGCACCCAACAAGCCGGATTTACCGCCGCTCGAGGAAGAGGGAAACTCTGTTGCTAACAGGTCCTCAAAGAAGAACTTCTTAAAATCCTGAAAATAGTATAAGTAGAGCGAGACAGACCGGAGAAAGAGAAAGAAAGTTAGATAAAGTGAGAAACTAACCTGGCTATGTAGAAGTCTGATCTGGGCCGTCAAGAGTGGAAGAGAGTTTGTTAGTTGGGGGGAGACCGGAGAGCATGTCATGCCCAGTAGGGGATGCCAATGGGACTCCCTGGATTCTGATTTGGCAGTTAGCCCAAGAAGTAAAGTGTGGAATGTCGTGATTATTGTGGGGTATTTGACAACCTGACCTTCTCTTAGCGCCTGAAAGAATAAGGGAACAATTAGTTAGGGTAAACTGGGGCTATTCGGTAACATTTTTGACGTTGAGGGTCCTAAAATCGCAATTACATAATCCTTTCGATCGAGCTAAATTTTAAAATCTGCAAGTTTGATTTAATGGGATAATTCGGGAATATTCCTAGATGTAGCATATCATCCCTACTGTGTGTTACGTTCTAACCCTCTACGCGCTGAGAGAGGGTTGAGCAGACCTACCGTGTGTAACAATTGAACAGAGTTGAGAAGTATAAAAAGGACTTGTTCCCTGGAACACGTGGCAACCACTTCATGCACGTGCTGGGAGAGCGTTGCTAGGGCAACCATGACGTTGTCAGTCAAATCTGTCACGTGACTCTGTGGTGATAGACGGCTGAGGGGAGGTCTTGTGTGAGTATATATTGGAAAGATACCGGATATAATGATTTTTATTAGGTAACAAATCACAACAAATCTTTTGAAGTATGCATACAATAATGCAATGTATGTATTTAATGTACACCTACATGTACAGCTGTCTTAAAATATACGAAACATGAGGGCAGACCTCAAATATGTACCTAATAAGTGCGGGAGTTGAGAACACACTCATCCACATGGCTAACCATATACTCTCGTTATACTCATTCCACCTGAACAAACGCAATTAGTTACACGTGCAATTAGTTACACGTGCAATTAGTTACATGTGCAATTAGTTACACGTGCAATTAGTTACACGTGCAATTAGTTACATGTGCAATTATTTACACGTGCAATTAGTTACACGTGCAATTAGTTACACGTGCGATTAGTTACACGTGCAATTAGTTACACGTGCAGTTAGTTACACGTGCAGTTAGTTACACGTGGTAATTGTGAGAAGTGAGGGGCAGCAGGCAGGATAGCATAGGCTAGGGTCGAGAAAGGCAACAAGTTCAGGGGCTTGTATCTATTGTAATATACCTAAATAAGAGGCCGACTAGGGTGGTAAGTGATGTCATAACGGCTGTAGGGAGCACGGGCTCAGATCGAGAGGAATTAGCATTGAGAAGCATTTGTAGCACACTCAATACCCCACCTGAAAATATATGAGGTTATATAAATTATAAACCTGGAAGGTAAGTACCTATAGATAGCTATCTGAGCTATCTGGGGTTATACATACCCCATATCTAATCTCATAAGTCAAATTGACTATTTGCCACTATTTGTCACCATGGCAACCCCCCCTGCTGTACCTGATAACAGATTGGAACAGCTGCTACCACTGAACTTCCAGAGAACTTGCTCCATCAGTTCATTGCTCTTTACGGCCTTGTACAGTAACCAAGAGTCCGGATCACACATTAGTACGTACAATCTATGATGGGGGATATTAGATTGAATACAATCTATGGTGGGATATTAGATTGAATACAATTGGTGGTGGGGGGTATTAGATTGAATACAATTGGTGGTGGGGGATATTAGATTGAATACAATTGGTGGTGGGGGATATTAGATTGAATACAATTGGTGGTGGGGGATATTAGATTGAATACAATTGGTGGTGGGGGATATTAGATTGAATACAATTGGTGGTGGGGGATATTAGATTGAATACAATTGGTGGTGGGGGATATTAGATTGAATACAATTGGTGGTGGGGGATATTAGATTGAATACAATTGGTGGTGGGGGATATTAGATTGAATACAATTGGTGGTGGGGGATATTAGATTGAATACAATTGGTGGTGGGGGATATTAGATTGAATACAATTGGTGGTGGGGGATATTAGATTGAATACAATTGGTGGAGGGGGATATTAGATTGAATACAATTGGTGGAGGGGTTGTACAACCATATAATATGTTTTTGATAAGGGTCTCAGCAGGAAATGGGACGAATTATTATAACGATCAGAAGCAAAAAAACTTCTATAAATTCGGACAGGAACCAATTATGATTCTACTTGTTGTGTTCTAACTCTCCTCTACATTTGCATTACGAGGCGCAGAGAGGGAGGATCTAACCAAGTATGTTTCTACCCTGTCAGAGCATTGGCCTGACCCTATTTTCATTTCTTTCAAATAACGGAATGCGCGGAAACTGCATGGTCAGAGCATTGACCTGACAGTTTGTACCAGGAACCGACCGAATCATGAAATACTGGTCACTGATTGGCTGATAACCAGTCACGTGACCTAAATAACGAGTTCTGATTGGTTGTTTACTTATTTCGGTCGGTTCCTGGTTTCTACCTGAGATAGGTGGTGGCACGATGTCTACCAAGAGCAGTCTTTCCATTCTTTTGTAGGTCTTGTAGTGTTAGCTTCAGGATTTGGGTCATCTGTGCTATGGCTACCTTTGATTGCCGCATTAGCACTAACCTAGCGTACCTATAGCAATAGTATGGTGTTATTTGTCATACACTGACTGTACATCGTGCAACCTCGATGTTTGTAATGTGAAATGAATTGTAATAGGTGCGAATGTGGATAATAATCAAGGATCCTAGTATGATTGCCCCCCTCCCCGTATAACTCCAGTGAATATCTCGCCTATCCTGTGGATTTGATTGGTATCACTCAATTCCAACAACTAAACCTCACCAGTGATCCTTGTTATTACTATCCATGCTGCCCAAGATTCTTGTACACATGTCACACAGTACCGTCTCAGGAGGTGTACAGACGAACAGAATTCTCTGAATGGCAGTGAGGAGTTGGGTGGCCGGGATGGGATCAGAGTTCCCACCATTAGGGTAGAGGGTTTTATATTCTGTGATCCATTTGTTACGGAGTCTGATGTTTGATAACCATCTGGAAGGAGAAAAGAGATGGTGTTAAACGGAGTGCCACTCTATGTTTTCTCTGCTCAAATAAAAAGTCGTTTATTACTTCATTTTCAAGAAAATCACTGCGCTGGCAAGCGCAAAGGTGGCCCCATCCCCTCCCCCCTAAAACTTTTCCCGAAAAAGTGGGCCCGCTTGCCAACAGCGTAGATATAACAATTTTGAAGTTTTAGCCCATTTTGGCACTTTTCGACCCCTCCTAACTCCGGAACCAGATGAGCTAGGAGGCTGAAATTTGGTACAAAGAAGCTTCACATAGACCTCTACTGACGGTAAAAATTTCAAGTAGCTAGCTCATTCCGGTCGCAAGTTATGACACCACCCCCAAAACAGAAAATTCAGTGTGGCGATAGGTATATAGATAGATATATAGATATAGACGCTTCACTGTGTAACACTTGTAGCTCGAACCATACTAGCTAGAGACTTGAATAAAGTTTTATCCGTTAGGAAATCGTTCGGGGCATGCATTAGTTAAGGTTTCAAGTGAAAATGTCCACTATGACGAGCGTAATGACGTCACAAAGTGACGTCATTGAAAAATCTCATACCAAATATTTTCAAACGCCTCTAGCACCCTCAAGACATTTTCCAATTCCTGATTTGACGCAAAATCGTTAGTGGGAAATTGTCTGAACTTTCAGATACTATATGGCAAATTTTTCTAACTTGTCATTTTCAGACCTTAAAACGCGTCGGAACTCAAAAATTTGTTGTGAAAATCCACATAAAAACTCACATTTCGTGCAATAACAGTTCTTGACTACCATGCAATGGCCTTTAAAACTTTTCACACATTTAGTGCTTCATTGGCCGAATAGTCTGTCATAATTTTTACGTCGTTGTGACGTCACGTGTGACGTCACGACGTCAAAATGACGTCGAATTTTGAAAATTTCGTCAAATCAGTTTCCTACAACCCAGGTACAATTGAATTACATTTAAACACTTTAGTTGACAAATAGCTTAGTTGTTTAAGGTCATAAATGACCTCAAACGACCAAAAAAGAGTACAAATTTAGAGCAAAAACTAATTGAAATTAGTTCGCCAGAAAGGTGGCCCATTTTGAACATACTCCTTCTTTTCCGTCACCTTTGAGTTGAAGGCGGAAAAGTTTACGGATACCTCAATGTCTTTGAAGTCTCAACTCAAAGGTGACGGAAATGAAGGAGTAAGTTCAAAATGGGCCACCTTTCTGGCGAACTAATTTCAATTAGTTTTTGCTCTAATTATAGTGATACATGATAGTTAGAAACATCTTATTCATTCATAGACATGATTTAAACACACCATACATCAATTTTACGAACAACGATAATAGAGTTCATCCAGTGAGTTAGGATGTCCCAGGAACCGACCGAATCTGGAAATACTGGTCCCTGATTGGCTGATAATCAGTCACGTGACCTAAATAACGAGTTCTGATTGGTTGTTTACTTGTTTCGGTCGGTTCCTGGATGTCCCCTTCTTTTCTTCATCCTCATCCTCCCATAGTTTCCTCCTAGCTCCAGAGAAGGGTCTCTTGTTAGAACAGGGCCAATTTGAGTTCACTATCTTGCTCCAATGATTCCTTGCCATAGTTGCCAGTGTCCCATCATTTGGTATCACGACATTAACTTTGAATTTTCTATCACTCTCTTCCTTTAAAGCTGTCATCAATTTACAGCTAGTTTCTGCATCGGTGTTCAACTCAACAGCCTCAGCTAGCAAGGATAGGGTATCCGCATCACATAGATTGAAGTTGAAGTTTTCAAGCCAGTATTTAAGAAATGGGACAGAGTATAGGAGAGATTGTTGCACGAACTGGTCCACAATATCGAATTCCACTGCCATCACCATAACGAGATCCATGTGAGATCGTTTTGTTGTTTCCACTAGTATCCGAGAGATCCTGAACATAAACTTTACTTTATTTTCCGGGACACAAGAAATGAGATAGTCCAACAACCGTCTGTCTGAGTATCTCACTGCCGAGTCCAGGGCGAGAATAGCGTAGTTCCAATAGGCACCAAAATCAAGAGCTATTTTAGGGAGATTCCTCTTGTAGAACTCTAAACACCCATCCTTTGCCCAATCTACTTTGAATACAGCAACCATTTTGACAAAGTCGCTGAAAACTTTAAATTCGGTGGTATCCAATAGCATTTCTAAGGTCCCTGTGTAACACGCATCTGCAAAGATTCTAACGGATTTGGAATCAAAGTCTGACACATCATGCTCTAGTTCCCCCTCCGTCTCAATAATAGTTGAAAGAACTGGAGAATTTGTTGATAGAACAAGAGAGTTTAGGAACATTTCAGTTCCGTCTTGTAGGGAAAAGATGGCGTTTCCATGAGTAGGAAGGCATAACTTCTCTCTTCCGAAGTCGAATCTTTCTGAAACCTTTTCCTTGCATGAAAATGGTTTATCATGTATTAAAAAAGTAACCACTGAGTTTTTGTCAAATCCCGTATCAAACACAATCTTCTGTCCTAAGTTTCCTGTTTTTGTTACGATAGAATCTGGTCCGCGTACAGTAATTATAACCGCTCCACTTTGAAGATTTGAGTCAAGTTGACCATTCAAATTGTGCTTCGTTACCGTAAAGTTAAACGTCAGAGCTTCACATTTATATTGAGCCACCGTGACCCAAGTCGAGTTATTGGCTTGGTGGCTGCTGGTCATGATATTTTCATCTGAAGATAGAAAATCATCCATCATTCGATCAAAAATCACCATATTAGATCTAGCTTTAGTAACAGTGGATGGTCCAATGTAGCTGTCCATTATCGTGACACTTGCTTCAATCGTAAAGTGTTCAACTTTAGCTAGGTCTTCCAACAAATTGTAATCGTCTCGTCCCGCTGCTAGATTATTGGGCTTGGCGTTTGAAAACTTGCATTTGTGATTAGTGGTTCTGTTCACTCCATCGGTAACGTTGGTCAAGGTAAAAGATGTTACGCACATCCACTCCTTTGTTGATTGCATAGGTCTACAGCAAAGGTATACGCCTAAGTGGACACCACTTTCTTGCAAGTAAAGATCCCAAGAAAATCCTTTGAAGATGTGGGGTTCACTGTACGAAGGTGAAGAAAACTCAAAGTTCCGTTGGAATTTTGTAGTAGCTGCCATGATGTAACCAGTAGAGCTAGATTCTAGAGGAAAGCACGAATTTGAAACAATCATTTTCGCTTTTAAGTTTTAAATCTGGACAGGGAAAAAACAAAACACACTCAAAACATAACAGGTGCTTTTTATTGAATCTGAACAGACGCAACATGACGCTTATTATCTCTGCTTTATCTCACGTCACATGAAACCTTTATAACAACCCCAAAAAACGAGTTTCATTATATCATGCAAAACAATTGTCTCACAAAAGAAGTTCATCTCAGCACCGGGCCAAAGGCTGCGTAAGGGCTCATTTACAAAATTGGATCCTGATATCAGGGTCCTGATGGCTCCTGCCCACCCCCTATACTAACAATTGACGCGACGCAACTCTCGACACATGTAAAATGAGCTGTGCAACCGCTTCACGTGGTTTAGCGTCGAGAGTCGACTGTTATGCCTGATGGCAGATTCCAGTTTGTAACTGGGGCGTAACTGTGTTCGTAGCAACAGCAAAGACAGTCGCCTTGTATGACAAAAAACACGAAAAACACATTATTGCAGTACTGGTCCCGGTATACCCTTTTCCGCACTTCGTACTTGGGTACAGTGTCCCCTCTCTTCTTGGGAAGGAGAGAGGGAGTCGCTCACTCGCCCCCATCCCGAACTAAACGTAAGAAAGAGGGGATATCATACCCAAACTTCGTACTGCCTCCGGCTCGCCGTTTATGTGAAAAATTGCAATATGATGCCAAAGAAAATACCTCAAAGCAAACTCTAGGCTTCATAATCGTGAATCTTGGGAAATGAGTTCAGGGGCATCTTACCTTCTAATATGTTTCTGAATGACAACTACGGAGGAAGCCTGTTGTTTTTCCCGGTCCCGTTTCTCCCTCTCTAACCGGGATCTGTTCACCAGAGCATCCCGGGAATCAGCACTGACCTGAGGGAGGTTTTATGAAACAGAGATTGTAGTAGGGGGGTATACTTGGAGGCGAAAGAACACGCAGAGGGTTTCGGGAATTGGCCTAAGGAATTTTCATTAGCTTTAGGTATCTTGTCAACTTTTCATGGCCTTATAATGACTAAAGCACTATGGAAGTGTTAATCAAATTGTCAAATTTCTCCACATATGACATACACATACCGAATGCCGATACATACTGGACCTAGCATTATGTTACCTTGGTAGTAAACATGTTCTTCACACCACTGCCTGGTGTAGGATGCTGGCGTGTTGTTCACATCCCCCTTCACACATAATCCCCTCCTGAGTTATACATAGATCCTACACAAGAAAGGGGGAGGGGGTATATTAGATCAAACATGGAGGGAGGGGGAGGGAGGTGTATTGAACTTATAAAGAGAGGGTGTATGTGTGTGGCTCTAGGTTATAGCGTACCAAACTCTGCCGTACGACAGAACTGTGTTGCAACCTGTCATAAAGTCTGTGGTCTGTATGAAAGACATAGAGAGGGTATAATGTATATGATAAAGTGGAAACAGGGAAAACAACTTGAATTATAATTGGAAAGCAAAAAAGGGGATGAGTTTCAAATATATATATTCCAACACAATATTATATTATTGTATATAACGGGGTCACGTTAATCAAGAGAATATATATATATATATCCCCTAATTAAACATAAGAACAGATCTCTGTAACAGATCTTAGGAAAGGGGGGTCACGGTATTATATCCTCTCCAAACCACTCAAAAACACTACAAATTGGTGGTTTCAATAATTTACAAATTAAAGTTCTTCCAAATTAACCATAGTTTCGTTGTTTGTTACCATAGCAACTGTTGTTAGGTAGTTACCATGGTTACCATAGCAACTGTTGTTAGGTAGTTACCCTGGTTACCATAGCAACTGTTGTTAGGTAGTTACCATAGCAACTGTTCTCGTTAGCATTGTTTAGTAAGCCCTGATAACGGGTGGGACGGTCTTGCACTCCTCCTCATCAAGTGTAATGTCAATAACAGGACGGTAATCGAGAGTCGTTTCACCGGTAGCAGCGTTCTGGTAGGACAGGGTGTGTTTCCTCCAGTGTTCCTCCAAGGGCTTCTCGACCTGGCCTTCAAGTGGCACCTTGTAGTCGAACTCGTCGATCCTGTAGAGAGGAGAGAGAGTTAGATAGAGAAAGTAAGAGAGTTAGATAGAGTTAGTTATAGGAGGTAAGAGAGTTAGAGAGGGGGAGAGAGTTACATAGAGAAAGTAAGAGAGTTAGATAGAGAAAGTAAGAGAGTTAGATAGAGAAAGTTAGAGTTAGATAGGAGGTTACATAATATGAATAGAACGGTGCCCCAACGGTACGGATAGTAGGAGTGTAGGAAGTAATAAATTGGGGATAACACTTAACAGTCAAATTAAACACCAGCTAAATTATACATGACTGTAATAGCGATGCGGCCCGGTTCGTAGAGGGCAGTATTTTGTGAGACACTACCTATATTTTGAGTCGCCTGACACTGCGCTCCAATACATTACCTGTCAGGGTAGTCCTCACGAGCGTGGGCTCCACGACTCTCCTTCCTTGCACAGGCACTCTCGATAGTCTGGCAGGCATTCAGAGCAATATTCTGGAGCTCTAGTGTCTCAATTAGGTTCGTGTTCCAGATAAGACCAGTGTCATTGAGGTGAAGGTGATCCATCTTCTTGTAGACCTCCCTGGAAAAGTGAAACAATTGTGTTAGGGTCTGGGCGAGCACGTTGTGTTTGAGAGAGGGAGAGAGAATAAGAGTGACTATCAAGACAGCCATATTAAACATAGAAGAAGAATTGTCAACTAAAGAGAACTGATCATATCATGGACTGTCTTCACACTCCTATCAAGACGGTAATCCCGTACCTAATTTTCTCGACTCCCTCCTCCAAAACCTCGCCAGTTCGGAAAACAGCCGCATAGTTCTGCATGGTTTTCTGGATCTCCATACGGACTGCAGCAGTCGTCTCAGTTCCCTGGGCGTGTCGCAGACCGTCAATGTTGGAAATTGATGCCTCGCCTGCGGGGAATTGTTGTGTGAAAACTGTTTGATTTTCAAACTAAAATAGAGATGTGAAACGGAGTAGTGAGAAAATAAAACAAGACTCTTATATAGAACATTTGAATATAATCACCTGCACTGTCCTTCAGCTCAGCCTGTGCAGCTCCTGGAGTATAATCCTCTTTGATGGTATGAGCACACGCCCGTCCAAAGGCAACCAAATCTAGGAGAGAGTTAGCTCCCAGCCTGTTGGCCCCATGCACACTGGCACACGCAGCCTCGCCCGCAGCGAGCAATCCTGGAATAACCTTGTCTTTACCAGTGGCGTGGTCGAAGGTGATCACCTGAGAGGAAATAGGTGGTTATTATATTCGGAAAATGTGATTATTATTCGGAAAATGTGAATCGGTACGATGTACGTGATATGGGAGTGTGCGCGGTGTTGCGAGGTCACGTGACAATTGCTGTCACTGAATGCTTTCCATATGTGCGCGTCACCGCGCCATCCTCCCTCCTTCCCCCGCATCTTACCTCTCCTCTCCAGTTGGTAGGGGTGCCTCCCATGTTGTAATGGACGGTAGGTAATACGGGAATAGGTTCTCGTGTGACATCTACTCCGGCAAAGATCATGGCAGTCTCGGAAATTCCAGGGAGTCGCAGGGCAAGCTGTTCCGAAGGCAAGTGAGAAAGCTGGGAGGAACGTTCGTTACTAATTTTGGATTCTGGAACGAAGCCAAAAATCGTCACACACACGTACACACACGTCACACACACTAATAAAACAATTTGATTTTTCTAACCTGTAGATGAATATGGTCTCCCTCAGGTCCACAGCCTCGTCCCTCTCTTATCTCAATTGTCATGGCCCTACTGACGACGTCTCGAGAAGCCAAATCCTTTGCATTAGGTGCATATCTTTCCATGAATCTCTCTCCATTTTTGTTGGTCAAGAAACCGCCCTCCCCTCGGCATCCCTCTGTAATGAGACATCCTGCTCCGTAGATGCCTGGAGAGGGAGGGATTGAGGAGATATTAGAGCGAGGGGTGAGGCTGTTAGGTATACATTTGAGTTGTTCATTTAGACCACCCTTCAAGTAATCGAAATCCAGCTAAAGAAGAAGAAAAGTCCAGCAAAAAGAGCGTTCAAAATTCACCGACCCCAAGGGGATTATAATTGTGGCCGGGGGATCATCCCTAAGACTCACCGGTTGGGTTCAAATCAATACTAACCAGTTGGGTTCAAATCAATACTCACCAGTTGGGTTGGTGACGCGGTCACCCCTCCACTAGGGCCGCGCGAAGCTCGTGTCATCACCAACCAGTTGGGTTCAAATCAATACTAACCAGTTGGGTTCAAATCAATACTAACCAGTTGGGTTCAAATCAATACTCACCAGTTGGGTTCAAATCAATACTCACCAGTTGGGTTCAAATCAATACTAACCAGTTGGGTTCAAATCAATACTAACCAGTTGGGTTCAAATCAACATTAATACTAACCAGTTGGGTTCAAATCAACATCAATACTCACCAGTTGGGTGAAACTGCACAAACTCCATGTCCTGGTTGGGTAGGCCAGCTCGTGTTACCATAGCAGTACCATCCCCAGTACACGTGTGAGCACTGGTACATGAGAAATAGGCCCTTCCGTAACCTCCACTTGCTAGGACCGTGTTTTGAGATCTGAATCTGTGGATACTACCGTCTTCCATACACATTGCAACCACACCTGGGGAGAGTGTATACAGGTTAGAGCAAGAGAGGGAAAAGAAGTGCTGGGTTCTAAAAACTCATATATTTTCCCTCTCTTGCTCTAAAATGTATCTATAAAGTTGTGAGCAAGAGAGGGAAAAGATATGTTTTTTTCGGACCTTTTAGATGCTATTTTTATACCTAAACTTTAGTCATAAATATAGCGTCAAAAAGCATTGCCTGCTGCTTATATTATTATGCCCTCACGACAATTGTATTACTTAACAACAGGGTGACTCTATTGTTTGTGTACACAGATCAGTACACACATTATCACTGTCAGTATACACTTCGGTGAAATACAATATGCAGGAACCGACCGAATCAGGAAATACTGGTCCCTGATTGGCTGATAACCAGTCACGTGACCTAAATAACGAGTTCTGATTGGTTGTTTACTTGTGTCGGTCGGTTCCTGACAATATGGCTGTGTGACTTCACGCAGACATATAATTGTACATTTACACAATGTTTCCCTCTCTCTGTCATGTATGTTGCATGTCTACTTATTACCAGTGTGTGGGTGTGTTAAAATTGAACCGAACTGTGTTGTGTGTTCACTGTTCATTAGGAACAGTGTAAATTGTCACACTCTTTTTTCTCTCACATTTCACTAAAAACTCACCCTTGCATTCTCACATTTCATTAAAAACTCACCCTTGCATTTCACTAAAAACTCACCCTTGCATTCTTACATTTCACTAAAAACTCACCCTTGCATTTCACTAAAAACTCACCCTTGCAATTCACTAAAAACTCACCCTTGCATTCTTACAATTCACTAAAAACTCACCCTTGCATTTCACTAAAAACTCACCCTTGCATTTCACTAAAAACTCACCCTTGCATTTCACTAGAAACTCACCCTTGCATTTCACTAAAAACTCACCCTTGCATTCTTACATTTCACTAAAAACTCACCCTTGCAATTCACTAAAAACTCACCCTTGCATTCTTACAATTCACTAAAAACTCACCCTTGCATTTCACTAAAAACTCACCCTTGCATTTCACTAAAAACTCACCCTTGCATTTCACTAAAAACTCACCCTTGCATTTCACTAAAAACTCACCCTTGCATTTCACTAAAAACTCACCCTTGCATTTCACTAAAAACTCACCCTTGCATTCTCACATTTCACTAAAAACTCACCCTTGCATTCTCATATTTCACTAAAAACTCACCCTTGCATTCTCACAATTCACTAAAAAACTCACCCTTGCATTCTCACAATTCACTAAAAACTCACCCTTGCATTCTCATATTTCACTAAAAACTCACCCTTGCATTTCACTAAAAACTCACCCTTGCAATCTCACATTTCACTAAAAACTGACCCTTGCATTCTCACATTTCACTAAAAAACTCACCCTTGCATTTCACTAGAAACTCACCCTTGCATTTCACTAAAAACTCACCCTTGCATTCTTACATTTCACTAAAAACTCACCCTTGCAATTCACTAAAAACTCACCCTTGCATTCTTACAATTCACTAAAAACTCACCCTTGCATTTCACTAAAAACTCACCCTTGCATTTCACTAAAAACTCACCCTTGCATTTCACTAAAAACTCACCCTTGCATTTCACTAAAAACTCACCCTTGCATTTCACTAAAAACTCACCCTTGCATTTCACTAAAAACTCACCCTTGCATTCTCACATTTCACTAAAAACTCACCCTTGCATTCTCATATTTCACTAAAAAACTCACCCTTGCATTCTCACAATTCACTAAAAACTCACCCTTGCATTCTCATATTTCACTAAAAAACTCACCCTTGCATTTCACTAAAACCTCACCATTGCATTCTTACAATTCACTAAAAACTCACCCTTGCATTTCACTAAAAACTCACCCTTGCATTCTCACATTTCACTAAAAACTCACCCTTACATTTCACTAAAAACTCACCCTTGTATTCTTAAATTTCACTAAAAACTCACCCTTGCATTCTCTCATTTCACTAAAAACTCACCCTTGCATTCTCACATTTCACTAAAAACTCACCCTTGCATTCTCACAATTCACTAAAAACTCACCCTTGCATTCTCATATTTCACTAAAAACTCACCCTTGCATTCTTACATTTCACTAAAAAACTCACTCTTGCATTCTCATATTTCACTAAAAACTCACCCTTGCATTCTCAAATTTCACTAAAAACTCACCCTTGCATTCTTACATTTCACTAAAAACTCACCCTTGCATTCTTACATTTCACTAAAAAACTCACCCTTGCATTCTCACATTTCACTAAAAAACTCACCCTTGCATTTCACTAAAACCTCACCATTGCATTCTTACAATTCACTAAAAACTCACCCTTGCATTCTTACATTTCACTAAAAACTCACCCTTGCATTCTCACATTTCACTAAAAAACTCACCCTTGCATTTCACTAAAAAACTCACCCTTGCATTCTCACCTTTCACTAAAAACTCACCCTTGCACTCTTGCATTTCACTAAAAACTCACCCTTGCATTTTACTAAAAACTCACCCTTGCAATCCACTAAAAACTCACCCTTACATTCTTACATTTCACTAAAAACTCACCCTTGCATTTCACTAAAAACTCACCCTTGCATTCGCCGTCCTCCATGATAAGGTCCAGTGCGAAATACTCGATAAAGTAGCTACAGTTGTAGGCGAGAGATCGGCCGTATAGTGTGTGGAGAAGGGAGTGACCTGTCCTGTCCGCAACGCAACAACACCTATCGAGAGTGGATAATTTTAAATTAATCACTATCAAACATTAGGGGGTATGTATAAACCCGGATAACCCGGATAACCCGGATAGTCCGGATAATTGATGTTTTAGAGATATATCTGGATAACCAAGCTCGGATATGGGACTCCGGATAACTCGGATACTGAAATCCGGATAACTTGGATAACTCGGATAAGGGTCCGAATAACTCGGATAAATGTCCGGATAACTCGGATAAGGGTCCGGATAACTCGGATAAGGGTCCGGATAACTCGGATAAGGATCCGGATAACTCGGATAAATGTCCGGATAATTGATGTTTTAGAGATATCCGGATAACCAAGCTCGGATATGGGACTCCGGATAACTCGGATACTGAAATCCGGATAACTTGGATAACTCGGATAAGGGTCCGGATAACTCGGATAAATGTCCGGATAACTCGGATAAGGGTCCGGATAACTCGGATAAGGGTCCGGATAACTCGGATAAATGTCCGGATAACTCGGATAAGGGTCCGAATAACTCGGATAAATGTCCGGATAACTCGGATAAATGTCCGGATAACTCGGATAAGGGTCCGGATAACTCGGATAAATGTCCGGATAACTCGGATAAGGGTCCGGATAACTCGGATAAATGTCCGGATAACTCGGATAAATGTCCGGATAACTCGGATAAGGGTCCGGATAACTCGGATAAATGTCCGGATAACTCGGATAAGGGTCCGGATAACTCGGATAAATGTCCGGATAACTCGGATAAATGTCCGGATAACTCGGATAAGGGTCCGGATAACTCGGATAAATGTCCGGATAACTCGGATAAGGGTCCGGATATCTCTAAAACATCAATTATCCGGAATATCCGGGTTATCCGGGTTTATACATACCCCCTAGTGTTCCTTTTTTAGGGGCCACCCTGTAACTTACCTGTGAGCCTGGCCACCCTTCCCGTAGTTATAACTCTGTCCACCGAATGCTCTTTGGTAAATAAGTCCCTCGTCAGTCCGACTGAATGGCATGCCATAGTTTTCCAACTCGATAACTGCCTTGGGCGCTTCTCTGGAGAATGGAGTATGGGCGTTGGAAAATATTGAATAGTATCAGTTTCATATTCTAACCCAGGAGGAGCCCTCTAACCCTTCTAAGTATTGAGAGAGAGATAGCGAGACTTTGGAGTGAGATTCAAGTAATGCAAATAATTTGTATTTTATAACACACCTGCACATGTAGTGAATGGCATCTTGATCGCCCAACCAATCGCTACCCTTCACTGTATCGTAATGGTGCCACCTCCAATCATCAGTCTCCATGTTACCCAGAGCAGCGTTGATACCACCTGAGGGGTGGGGAACAATTAGGGAACAATTAGGGAACAGTTATGGAACAATTAGGGAACAATTAGGGAACAGCTAGGGAACTATTAGGGACCAAGGGGGTTAAATCTGATGAGCTTTATAGAAGTAGAAAATGAAAAAAATTTCACCTCACTAGGCTGTCACAAGGATCTTCAGATAAAACACACTAGACCTACCTTGAGCAGCGACGGTGTGTGATCGTGTGGGGAAGAGTTTGCTAATTACAGCTGTTTTGAAACCCGCCTCGGCACATCCGAATGCTGCCCGTAACCCGGCACCACCGGCACCAACTACCACTGTGTCATAGGTGTGATCTACCACGGTGTAGTTGCCGTGCATCTGGTCTGTAGGGGTGGATGAGGAGGGGTTAGAGAGGTGGGGATGGGGTTAGAGGGTGGAGGGGGTGGTTTTAGGGGGTCAGCGGGATGGAGGAGGGGAGTTATAATAGTCTTGAGGGGGGGCAACCAAGCGAAAACATCACACGTTCTCTCACACAAGCAGAAATCGGGCGTGAGAGAGAGAGAGAGGGATACCCATGCAAACCCAACGAAAACATGTCCTCTCATCTCTCATTAATCAAATGTGTTCTAAACCATGGTGACATCCTAAAAATACTTTAATCCTCCTGATCCTTCCCTCTCTCAATCTTTGAGATTGAGAGGAGGATGGAGAGAGCTGAAGGGAGAGAGCGAGAGAATGTGTGAGTGAGAGAGAGAGAACGTGTGAGTGAGAGAGAGAACTAACCAGGTCTTGAAGAGTTGGCCGCTGATCCGACAGGGCAAATGTGAAGGGATCTGGCAGCAAGCCTCTTGGCGGCTGAAACAGCTGAGCTACTTCGGGTTATCATTGTGCTACAGCAAAGGAGTAATAGGTTAGGGGCGGCATCAAATTGGAGGACCTTTGGTCTTACGGCTACTGAGGGGGGCAGACGGGTTGAAAAAGTCACTTTCGGTGTTAGGAAACATTAGGAAACATTAGGAAACACATTGAGTGGGTGCAAGTAAAGATTTCATCAAGAAAAAAGAAAAGAGAACTTAAACGCCCACACTAAAGTGGCGTGTAAGATTAAAATATAACTGAACAACATCAACTTTAAATTAAACTCATCCCGCAGCGTTTATATAATAAAATTTTTTACACATGCTACATTTTTTCTGAAATTTAACTGCGATCTACCCCAATACAACGTCATCAAAAACAGCAACAAAATATTAAACCAACACTACTTTGGGTTGATCTGTACAGCGTTATCTCTCTCCAAGTTAGCAAATGGATCAACATGTGCCTCCTCGTTAACTCGTGTTAACAAAAGGATAACGGTTAACATTCCAAATAGACTGATGATCAATATAACTATCCAACGGCGGAGATTAGCAGAAAAGGGATCGTCTCTCGTCCGACTTTTTGACACATGCAATCTGAGATCGGGAGATGATAAATTAGGGTCGGGGTGAGTAACAAATGGGTGAGTAACAAATGGAGAACAATTTTCTGAGGAAGGTGTTGTGGGAAGAATTATTACCTGAGCCATCGGGTCAACCATTCTTTCAAACTACGACGTCTGTATTTATCCTCATCACAGTCAAATGATGCTACACTGGGTCTGACTGGCTCCTCCCGTGAGTCTACCGCTACCTTGCTCCTGTCATAGGAACCTGTGTGGAGAACAAATGAGGGGGTTAGGAACCTGTGTGGAGAACAAATGAGGGGGTTAGGAACCTGTGTGGAGAACAAATGAGGGGGTTAGGAACCTGTGTGGAGAACAAATGAGGGGGTTAGGAACCTGTGTGGAGAACAAATGAGGGGGTTAGGAACCTGTGTGGAGAACAGATGAGGGGGTTAGGAACCTGTGTGAAGAACAAATGAGGGGGTTAGGAACCTGTGTGGAGAACAAATGAGGGGGTTAGGAACCTGTGTGGAGAACAAATGAGGGGGTTAGGAACCTGTGTGGAGAACAGATGAGGGGGTTAGGAACCTGTGCGGAGAACAGATGAGGGGGTTAGGAACCTGTGCGGAGAACAGATGAGGGGGTTAGGAACCTGTGTGAAGAACAAATGAGGGGGTTAGGAACCTGTGTGGAGAACAAATGAGGGGGTTAGGAACCTGTGTGAAGAACAAATGAGGGGGTTAGGAACCTGTGTGGAGAACAAATGAGGGGGTTAGGAACCTGTGTGGAGAACAGATGAGGGGGTTAGGAACCTGTGTGGAGAACAAATGAGGGGGTTAGGAATCTGAGTGAAGAACAAATGAGGGGGTTAGGAACCTGTGTGGAGAACAGATGAGGGGGTTAGGAACCTGTGTGGAGAACAAATGAGGGGGTTAGGAACCTGTGTGGAGAACAAATGAGGGGGTTAGGAACCTGTGTGAAGAACAAATGAGGGGGTTAGGAACCTGTGTGGAGAACAAATGAGGGGGTTAGGAACCTGTGTGGAGAACAGATGAGGGGGTTAGGAACCTGTGTGGAGAACAAATGAGGGGGTTAGGAACCTGTGTGGAGAACAGATGAGGGGGTTAGGAACCTGTGTGAAGAACAGATGAGGGGGTTAGGAACCTGTGTGAAGAACAAATGAGGGGGTTAGGAACCTGTGTGGAGAACAAATGAGGGGGTTAGGAACCTGTGTGGAGAACAAATGAGGGGGTTAGGAACCTGTGTGGAGAACAAATGAGGGGGTTAGGAACCTGTGTGGAGAACAAATGAGGGGGTTAGGAACCTGTGTGGAGAACAGATGAGGGGGTTAGGAACCTGTGTGGAGAACAAATGAGGGGGTTAGGAACCTGTGTGGAGAACAGATGAGGGGGTTAGGAACCTGTGTGGAGAACAAATGAGGGGGTTAGGAACCTGTGTGGAGAACAAATGAGGGGGTTAGGAACCTGTGTGAAGAACAAATGAGGGGGTTAGGAACCTGTGTGGAGAACGAATGAGGGGGTTAGGAACCTGTGTGGAGAACAAATGAGGGGGTTAGGAACCTGTGTGGAGAACAAATGAGGGGGTTAGGAACCTGTGTGGAGAACAGATGAGGGGGTTAGGAACCTGTGTGGAGAACAAATGAGGGGGTTAGGAACCTGTGTGGAGAACAAATGAGGGGGTTAGGAACCTGTGTGGAGAACAGATGAGAGGGTTAGGAACCTGTGTGAAGAACAAATGAGGGGGTTAGGAACCTGTGTGGAGAACAAATGAGGGGGTTAGGAACCTGTGTGGAGAACAGATGAGGGGGTTAGGAACCTGTGTGAAGAACAAATGAGGGGGTTAGGAACCTGTGTGGAGAACAAATGAGGGGGTTAGGAACCTGTGTGAAGAACAAATGAGGGGGTTAGGAACCTGTGTGAAGAACAAATGAGGGGGTTAGGAACCTGTGTGGAGAACAAATGAGGGGGTTAGGAACCTGTGTGGAGAACAAATGAGGGGGTTAGGAACCTGTGTGGAGAACAGATGAGGGGGTTAGGAACCTGTGTGGAGAACAGATGAGGGGGTTAGGAACCTGTGTGGAGAACAAATGAGGGGGTTAGGAACCTGTGTGAAGAACAAATGAGGGGGTTAGGAACCTGTGTGAAGAACAAATGAGGGGGTTAGGAACCTGTGTGGAGAACAAATGAGGGGGTTAGGAACCTGTGTGGAGAACAAATGAGGGGGATAGGAACCTGTGTGGAGAACAGATGAGGGGGTTAGGAACCTGGGTGGAGAACAAATGAGGGGGTTAGGAACCTGTGTGGAGAACAAATGAGGGGGTTAGGAACCTGTGTGGAGAACAAATGAGGGGGTTAGGAACCTGTGTGAAGAACAGATGAGGGGGTTAGGAACCTGTGTGGAGAACAGATGAGAGGGTTAGGAACCTGTGTGGAGAACAAATGAGGGGGTTAGGAACCTGTGTGGAGAACAGATGAGGGGGTTAGGAACCTGTGTGGAGAACAAATGAGGGGGTTAGGAACCTGTGTGAAGAACAAATGAGGGGGTTAGGAACCTGTGTGGAGAAAAGATGAGGGGGTTAGGAACCTGTGTGGAGAACAAATGAGGGGGTTAGGAACCTGTGTGAAGAACAAATGAGGGGGTTAGGAACCTGTGTGGAGAACAAATGAGGGGGTTAGGAACCTGTGTGGAGAACAAATGAGGGGGTTAGGAACCTGTGTGGAGAACAGATGAGGGGGTTAGGAACCTGTGTGGAGAACAAATGAGGGGGTTAGGAACCTGTGTGGAGAAACAAATGAGGGGGTTAGGAACCTGTGTGGAAGAACAAATGAGGGGGTTAGGAACCCTGTGTGAGAACAAATGAGGGGGTTAGGAACCTGTGTGGAGAACAAATGAGGGGGTTAGGAACCTGTGCGGAGAACAGATGAGGGGGTTAGGAACCTGTGTGGAGAACAAATGAGGGGGTTAGGAACCTGTGTGGAGAACAAATGAGGGGGTTAGGAACCTGTGGTGGAGAACAAATGAGGGGTTAGGAACCTGTGTGGAGAACAGATGAGGGGGTTAGGAACCTGTTGTGGAGAACAAATGAGGGGGTTAGGAACCTGTGTGAAGAACAAATGAGGGGGTTAGGAACCTGTGTGAAGAACAAATGAGGGGGTTAGGAAACCTGTGTGGAGAACAAATGAGGGGGTTAGGAACCTGTGTGGAGAACAAATGAGGGGGTTAGGAACCTGTGTGGAGAACAGATGAGGGGGTTAGGAACCTGTGTGGAGAACAGATGAGGGGGTTAGGAACCTGTGTGAAGAACAAATGAGGGGGTTAGGAACCTGTGTGGAGAACAAATGAGGGGGTTATGGAACCTGTGTGGAGAACAAATGAGGGGGTTAGGAACCTGTGTGAAGAACAAATGAGGGGGTTAGGAACCTGTGTGGAGAACAAATGAGGGGGTTAGGAACCTGTGTGGAGAACAAATGAGGGGGTTAGGAACCTGTGCGGAGAACAGATGAGGGGGTTAGGAACCTGTGTGGAGAACAAATGAGGGGGTTAGGAACCTGTGTGGAGAACAAATGAGGGGGTTAGGAACCTGTGTGGAGAACAAATGAGGGGGTTAGGAACCTGTGTGGAGAACAGATGAGGGGGTTAGGAACCTGTGTGGAGAACAAATGAGGGGGTTAGGAACCTGTGTGAAGAACAAATGAGGGGGTTAGGAACCTGTGTGAAGAACAAATGAGGGGGTTAGGAACCTGTGTGGAGAACAAATGAGGGGGTTAGGAACCTGTGTGGAGAACAAATGAGGGGGTTAGGAACCTGTGTGGAGAACAGATGAGGGGGTTAGGAACCTGTGTGGAGAACAAATGAGGGGGTTAGGAACCTGTGTGGAGAACAAATGAGGGGGTTAGGAACCTGTGTGGAGAACAAATGAGGGGGTTAGGAACCTGTGTGGAGAACAAATGAGGGGGTTAGGAACCTGTGTGGAGAACAAATGAGGGGGTTAGGAACCTGTGTAGAGAACAAATGAGGGGGTTAGGAACCTGTGTGGAGAACAAATGAGGGGGTTAGGGGGCAAAGAAAATTATTGAATCATGACCCTCTTTTCCTTACAAGAAAGTTAAAATGGGTACGTGCTGTCAAGTCAAGTCGTAAATAGAAATGACACAGTGGCAAGTTTCTATTGCAACATGACAAAATAAATTCCCGTAACTTGAAGTGGTTACCCTAGTTACCATGGTAGTTTAGTCACTCTAGTTACCATGGTAGTTAAGTTACCCTAGTTACCCTGTATAGTAGTACCTGTGTTAGGTGACACAATTCCCACTGGAATGGAGCTGTCCTGCTTTTTAACCAGGGCCGCAACTGCAGGCGGTGTCTTAGGTTCAACCTCTGCTGCTTCTTGTTGCAGGGGTGGTCCGGGGGATGGCGTAAGTTTTACCACCGCTAGAAACAGATATTATTGATTATTTCATAGTCCTATTTTCTGCTCAAAGAAAAAAAATAGGGCCGGTTATTTCTAAAGATCAGCATATTGTGTTTAAAGCAAAAAAGGTAAGCTATCACCGACTAACCGTTAGTACGTGCGGTTGGCATTGGTGTGCTAGTGTGTATGGGCGGTGGGAGGGTTCTGGGTACTACTGGCAGGCCGAGACCGGGCCGGGCCCAGGTCTCAGTAGCAAGGCCACTCCTCAGCGCCTCCGCAATGGCAGACTTGTTACTAGGTTCAGGGAATATTCCCTCCTGCGTGAGAGGGGTTTAAACATCATCAGATAGTTTTTACCCTTCAAAACTTCCACCAAAATATCCAACCAAAACAGAAACTTGGTCACGAAATGACAACCCTCACACTCTGAGTGGTGATTAATAATTAACTAATTACAGTCGGACCCCGATTTAGTGGCATCCTCGGGGGAAAGAAATCCTGCCACTAAATCGGGGTGCCACTAAATCGGGGTGAGCCATATTTGGCCCATAAAAACCTATTTTATGCCCAAAATGCTATACTAAGACTAAAGACACCTGTTATATGCAATATTCATGTATTGATGACATGATCATATCTAATTAGAAATAGAAAACTATCAAATAACTTTTTCAAAAAATTTGTGAAAAATTTTCTAAGTCATACCAGCCCGTCCAATTTGTGTTTCGAATCGGTGCAGCTTCCTGGATGTCCTGTCTAATTAGCAGGTTCGAAACGAACCGATACGTGATACCATGCCGAATCGGTGCACCCTAAGCGGGTGAGGAAGTATCAAAATTTCAAAATAACATTTTCTCTCAAAATTTATGGGGAGCACCGATCAAAGCATTGACAATCGTACTGTAAAATTTTGCAAAAAAAAGTTTTAAAATTTTTTAAAGGTATACCAGCCACGTCCGAATCGTGTTTCGAATCGGTGCATCTTATCGCATGTCTTGCTGCTAATTAGACGGTTCGGAACGAATCGAAACGTGATCCCCATCGAATCGAAATTTTGACGCTTGGTAAACTTATGACTCAATGGCCCCATGGGGATCACGTATCGGTTCGTTCCGAAATGTTAATTAGCAGCAGGACATGCGATAAGATTCACTGATTCGAAACACGATTTGGACGTGGCTGGTATTCCTTTGAAAAATTTTCAAAAAATTTTCAAAAAAATTCACAAAAAAATTCAAAAAAATTTTTGGGGGAAAAAAATCCTGCCACTAAATCGGGGTGCCACTAAATCGGGGGCCACTAAATCGGGGTCCGACTGTACCTAATTACTAATTACCACACTAACCTGGCATGTTATACAGGTGTAACCCCCAGGTGCAGTGGTGGCCGGTAGGGACTGGGCGTATTTAGTCAGGCACTGTTTATGAAACACGTGTAGACATAGTAGTCGGATAGTGGGGTGTGCAGATAGTGGGTCGTTACAGAACCGACAGTTAGGCACGTACTCCGAGTCTTGCAGCCATTTTAGATAAGTTTGGACAATACACTGTGTGGAATAAAATGGTTGTTTTTATCTTTTGTGAAATCAAAAGTTATTACACTTGGTTTATTTATATCAGTCTGAAATCGGTTGTCAAAGCTAAGATATAAGATGAAATGTTTGGGTACCTGGGAGTGAGTTGAGAGAAGACAAGTCTCACAGACGTTTACCCGACATTCAAAACAAAACAAGTTTGTGACCTTCTTCAGCGGACATTTACAGAGCCCCATACTTTCCTACTGATGGGACATGTTAGTTGAAAGAGTTAGGGAATGTTACATGTTAGAGTTGAGAGAGTGAGGGAATTTTAAAGTTGAGACATGTTAGAATAAGTTGAAGTAGGCTGAGAGAGTGAGAGAGTGAGGGAATTCGAGATAATGAAGGAATAGGAAATGAAATGATACAGAGTCAGTGGAATCAATACACCACTCATTGAAAGGAACCCAATTTACAATAATTGACAGAGGTTTTGACACAATTTGGTCACCTTCCCCGTTTCCCAACTTCATAAAAATATCAAAGAAAATATAACACATTTGATGATTCAACCATCTTTCATCATCAGATATAGGTTCTCGTTTACAAATTGTAAAGGAGGTTTAGAACATTATATAACAAGGTGATATATAGGATCCAGCTACATTTTAAACACGAGATTATTTTTGAGAAATAATATACACAATATATTTTGTCAGTAGATCTAAATAGAGAGCTAACTACTTTAGAGCTAACTACTTTAGAGAAAAAAGAACCAGCTTTCAAAACATACACCCCAATAAAATCCCACTCTCAAATAAAACACACAATAAATTTTCAAACATTTACATTCATCACATCGACAGCGTTGCTCCTTTATCAAGATTTTCATCATATAATGGGTGTTCCCCAGCTCATGCCACAGATAAATCATCCATTTGTCTGCCGTACGGAACAGTTCCCGCACCACCTCTTGAGCCTCCGTCCCCCCTGGGTTAAAAAAGTTATAAACTATCTTCATTCTCTATCTCTCATTCTAAATAACTATCTCTGTCTCTCTAAGAGAGACTCTTTTTATCACTTACTTTGGTCCAATAGTTAGGACCATATAGGCCATTCCACCCATAAGGAATCCAAGAGATCCCACCCAAGCAGTCGCTGAACCGCAGATCATGGGTGATGGTATACACAATCTGAGGAATTACATAATTAAATGTATGAAAACTATCCATATATGTCTCACTTCATGTGTCTCAAAACAGCAGAAAAGCACATTTGTGCAGTCTTTATGGAGTGGTAATTGCGGCTTACTACTGCTACAGCCTGCACAGATATAACATGCACACGTATACAAAATTACTGTACACGCGATGTCCAGTAGGCTATACCATACTATACTATACTATACCATGCTAATTTTTATAGAACTGCTTTTTCAGCAGCAGATATGCCTTCCTGGTAAGATCAAACCGTGCTAATATTACACAAGGTCACGGATCACATACGCAAAATAAAGTGCCATTTTCTGCCAGTGCCGGATCTGATCTGATTTTGAGTCCAGCCACTTTCCCAGGTCAAGGAACAGGAACAGAAAGGTCGCTTCCAGCATCAGAACACATACACCCGCACACCTGTATTTGGATAAACATGATGATAGGATCGAAGAAAGGAAATCAACCCTGCCCTCCCCAGTTCTATGAAATTTACCCTCCCCAGTTCTATGAAATGAGCCCATTTCCGGGTACTTACACCATGTAAATTCCCATTGCAATGCATTTCGCAGAGAAGGATATCAAAACAAAGATTCCACACAGTGATGCAACTGAAAGAAGAAATAGAGATAAAGCTCAAACCATTCATACAGCACTCAAGTGTTCATGCGTGAGAACAAGTGTAAATAGACGAATCAGGAGGAAGATTTAAAAGAAAAGGAACTCAACAAATTGATAGAGCATGATTACTACTTACCCACTGCCCCAACAGTTGATACTCCCTTAGCAAGTGTCCGGACCCAGAAAGTCCCCTGTTGGGAGGGCGGTGCCTGATCTACCATCGGCTATAATGGGCAATTAGTGAATAACCATTGATATCACACATCAAGACAAAGACTTGTTTAATGCAAATGGAAAATGTAAAAATGTGCTACATATATTGTTCACCGGTCACGAAAATAAGAGAAAAATACGGAAAATAAATAATGGTCATGGAATAAAGTACTGTTTTTAGAAAACGTGAATAAAACATAAAACGTAAATAAAGTTATACCTTAACTGTTATGTACTACTAAACATTTAATAAACGTAAAAACTCTTTAAATTCTGATTTAAAAAGTGTTTTAATCCTGTTTAACACCCCATACTAAACACCATCCTCCTCTTCATTTGCTTTATTTGCTGTTTCTGCAACCTCATCTGTTTTTAGAGTATCTTTGTAACTCGGTAATCCAAGCTCGAAATAATCTGAAAAAGAGATTTGTCGACATTTGGGATTCAAAAACGCGATGAGCAAACCATAGTACACAAACAAGATGCGTGGAATAGTATGGTAAATTACAATGATAAATACCTTTAACAACTGGAGGGTCACTGTAGCACAGACAGGCTGAGAAAAATCGACACAGTGCTCCGCAAATAGCTATCACAAATCCACCGCAGAAAATGGCAATGAAAACCACAACTGAAACAACGAAAATCAGTATTGAACGATCCGGGGTGGGCTCGGTAGCCTTGGTCGGGGTGTGGGTGTGAAACAAGCGGGATCCAGGGATGGGCTTTAAATCATACTTCCGAGTGATAAGCTATCTCCACTGGGATCATGGTTTTCAACGGCGATCCTCCTACGTTTGGTGTAGCCCGAAACAACTGAAAATAGAGTGGGTCAGTTATGAATGGTTTTTACCCCATCTTTCATACTTACAGTGGGGTAATAGGATGGAAACAAATCCAGCAGAGGGCCTCATCACGTCATTTGTAAATTGGCGAGCTTGAAAAGTTAAATGCGAAAATTTTCCGCTCAAAAACAATTTGAATTTGAAGATTTGACAATTTTATTTCACGTGCGATCGCGATGCATTCTCAGAAATGAATGGAACGCGCAATAAAAGTCTTCGACTACGCTGCAATATCGTCTAAAAAGCCGCGCGCTTGCATTCAAGCTCAACACGAAATAAAATTTTCAGTTTTCTTACTTTCAGGTCCAATTTTTTTAAATTCCCGGTTCTCCGCTCCATTTTTCCATGCTTTCTCGTTCCCCGTCATTGGAGCTTGTTATCAACCACCTTCCTAAACTTGAATTACTCAAAATGAAACTGTTCGTACAGTACTGAAGCCTGAAACAGGAGTCGGGACCCCTGACAAAAGCGCTCACCAGTGCAGGGTGTTCAACATTCTAACTTTGAGCTTAAGAAAAGACAAGACAAGATCCGTAAAGACAAGCCCACACACACACAATTTAATCACAGCACATCACTTTATTTTGCTACAACTTATTATAATTTATTTTTACTAGAGTACCCGTTTGCTGGGAACCCGTGACCTGGTAAATGGTAATTAATCCTCATATAACCGGTGACATTTGTGTTTGATTTTTAAAAGATAATTTGTTTGTTCTCATAGTAGGAGCGGTTAGATCAGCACGTGCAGAAAGTCGCGTGCCACCCTAATCTCAGGTTACTCTCACGGCTTCATTTTGCATCCAATCCAAAAGTGACCTTCATCAAACCTGTAGATCTCCTCAAGGAGAAGCGAAAACTTGAGGGACATTTCTTGATAATGATTGGATGCGACCTCGAGGAGCTATGACAATGCGCAAAAAGGGGTGGCATGCGACTTTAACCACGTGGTGATCTAACCGCTCCTACTATATCATACACCTTGGGTTTTTGAAAAAACGGCCATTACAATTTTGGCGAGGCGGGTAAATCATTTACTGTAACGCGCGAATTTTCCCAAAAAAAGCGCTGCTTTTTTACGCCGCGCGCGGAACCTAGAATTACGCGCGCAGTGTAAAATTTTAAAATTCATTGAAAATTTCCTCGCGTCTTATGTCGCCAAAAAAAAGTCGACGAAAAATTCCAAATTCGTGAATTTAGAATTATAAGAACTCCGGTCAGTTCTCATCTTGCCAATCCGTTTTCCGGGAACCCCTGGCCAAAGGACATTGAAATTCACATACCGACCAAGTTTCATATCGATTGGAGAAGATTTTGGGTGGCTATGGTGAAAAATATCGTATTTTTGGCATTTTTAACTTTCCCGACGCGATTTACGACCCTCAAACATTGAGTTACGGGAAATCGCTATCAAGTAAAATGAAGTTCAAACGATTCTCTTTCCCCACTATTGCGTTAGTTTTTTGATTTAGAGCCGTTTTCAGGGTCTTAGAAGCGTTTGAAAAATGTAAGTCTTTTTGTCGCAATGACGTCACCCCGTGACGTCACTGTTGTAAAGATCGGATCAAAAATCTGAGCCCGTACTTACACCCGCCTTGGTCCAAAGTACCAGTGTACAAATTTTCAGGGGTCTAGCTCAAAAACTGTAGGAGGAGTAGGGAGAAAACAATTATCGGACTAACATTTTGGAAATTATTATATGGATGATGATAAAAATATTCTTAATCCACTAATTTATTATTTTAATCACCCAATTAACTTATTATTTTTAATCAAAAGTAATCTGTATTATTCAATCTGACTCAAGCTACCCAGCTGTTATCACTCACTTTTCTTTCTTCTTTTTTTGTATCAATTTTGTCCAACCTTAGTCACTGCCTTTCCACATCATCCACTTCGATGAACTTTTTCAACTTATTTCACTTCCCTCACACTATTTCAAACATGACTCCACCCTAATTCTTACTAGTTAACAATATTCAAATCACAATCACCTATCTTTTCTTCTTTTTTATACCATAACGTATTTTTTATACTCTTTTTTCCTCGGACTAAATCTTCTCTCTTTCTTATTATTTCTTGATCAAAATTAGCTTGAATGGCATTCCTCTGGCTATGAGAAGGCCGCTATAGACGCGGTGTTAGTTTTAACGATAATCTCGGTGTTCTTTAAGTATATCTTTAAGTTCTAGTTTAAACGAGTAGTGAACTAGCATATTTAACGCATGATAGCGGGATATAAATATTCGATATTATTATATTATTATTATTATTATTCACAGTCACCCAGACCCCAGTCACATATAAACACCATTACTGGACCTTGTCAATATTTGTCTACAGTTTTGAGGTCAGCCCGTTTTATCACGAAAACCTGGGAAACCTCCACGACCAGCGTCAAAATCTGGGTGTTTGGTGAGTGCTGACAAACGGTTTTTAGGGTTAGGGCTAAAGTAGAGTTAGAGTTGGGATTTGGGTTGGGGTTAGGCCTTGACATTTCCTACCAGATAAACTTTGAATTAGCCAAAACGGTGTTTTGGCGGTTAGAGCCATTTTAGTGAATCAACTTTTTTGGAAGCACACACCTGTTAACAGGCCACGAAACACCCAGATCGTAACAGCGCCCGACCTTCACCATCCATCTATTGGTGCGAGAATTCTATTCTCACTGCCCAGGTTCTGCCCAGGTCGGCGGATCTGGATCCAGATTTGGGTACGATTCCCCCCCCCCCCCCACTCACTCTCATTTGCTGTTTCTCCCGCAGACTGTCGCAACTGTTATTAGATCCTAAGAGATGCAAAACTGTGACGAACACCGAACACCTGTTTTAGTGTAGAAACCAGAGTGTGCAAAGACTGATCAAATAGCGAGTGTTTAATCAAATCAAATCCATTCAAATCACCTGGCGTTATCTACAACGTTTAGACCATTTTAGCATACTTTTTTAATTTTTTTGGAAAATCGGGGCAATGAGTACGGTTTTCACCGCGGTTATTAACCTATACAGCATGCTATTATTTGAATCATAGGTTTGACTGGTTTTGTTGGCGAGAAGGTTTGCGAGCTTCTTGTAAAATACCTCGGCTCTTGGACCCCTGACACCCATTGTTGAATCATAGAATTCGGCTGTTTGATACATCACGATATCCTAATATTCTCACATCCAGGCTTTACACACTCAATAGCAATAGGAGCTTGGCGTTTTGTGTCTTTTTGCAGTACTTGCGTTTAGCACACTAATCTGGCTTCTCCTAAAATACGACAAACAGATATTTACAACCAGCGTATATTTAGATACACTTTCTCAGCCTACTATAGACTCTTTTTCTCTCAGTTTGTACTCTTCATTTCTCTCTCTCTCTCTCTCTCTCTCTCTCTCTCTCTCTCTCTCTCTCTCTCTCTCTCTCTCTCTCTCCCATCCGTACTAATTAATACATGGAAGCGTCCTATTTTGGTCTGCTCAACTCCTATATTGGTCATACCAGTGGTATGATACCACCTGCACATTTACACATGTAGGGCGTAGTCTTATAATCAAATCGGTCTAATCCCCACCCCCGGTTCTGATCTTGAGTTTATTCCTAAATCCCAGAACATTCTCGATAGGTTCCACGGAACACAGTTAACTTGGTTAAGAATTCTCATTTCAAAGCGACAGTTATTTTATCACAGATTCTCTCTTATCTATCATCTGCCAGCTGCAGCTTTGTGCAGTGCAAGAAGATAAAAAACATCTGCCACCAAGCTAAGCAACCTCCCCTAGTATTATGTAACGCTGGTGCAACACATATATATTATGCAACAAACCATAGTGTGCTGCTCTTCTACAAACAAAATATTTCATTGTACAGGGTGTCCCACTGTGCACTGTGCATATTATATTGTATCTAATTTTGAATTAGTATTTACGTGTTAAATTCACTAGAAATACCCAATAATTTACTGAGCTAAACCAATCATCGCCGCTGCGGGCTGCCACAGTAACTAATGATTATTTGGTGTGTAAGCTTTTTCTATGTCTGCAGTACTGACCTAACACACTTGCACACTGTGTGTATACATGCATTGTATCCTCTAAAAAAGGTAGACTATCATTAGACAAAACACTCACACAGTGAGAGAAAGAGGGAGAGAGGGAGCTAGAGCGAAAGGAGAGAGTGAGAGAGAGAGGGAGAGAGTGAGAGAGAGTGATAGAGAGGGGGAGAGAGAGAGAGAGAAAGAGAGAGAGGGGGAGAGAGGGAGAGAGAGAGAGAGAGATATAAACTTTCTCTCACATACATTGAGTGTTGTGCATTGTCTAAAATATCCGTACCGAGGAAATGTATGTGACATTTTAACAGTTGGAAAAGTCCTCTCAACACACGACTCCAGTTCTTTCTTTTTCATTTTCATTCTCTCTCTCTATCTTTCTCTCTCTCTCTCTCTCTCTCTCTCTCTCTCTCTCTCTTTCTCTCTCTCTCCCTCTCTCTCTTTGTTTCTATCTTTCTCTCTCTTCAGCTTGTGTGTCTTTTATGCTTCTTATTCTTTATCTGTAAAGCAGCACACACAGCCCCGGCGTGAGAAAATGCTTTTTAGAGTGGTGTGATATATGCACTCTAGTATGACACGATGGGGCGATCAAATATAACCATATGGTATCATACTAGAGCGGTATTGCAACAACTGTGCATATATATCAGTTATCACACCATTGACAATTTAGGAAACAGTCACAGTCCAACCCCGATTTACCGGAATCCCGATTTACCGCGATGATAAATTTCCCTCCAGCATTCCGGTTAATCGTAAATCGGGGTCCGTACTTAACGTCTTGCGCTTTACTTCATAATGACCCCTTCACTTCCACTATAATCTTAGTGATGTTCTGATCTCTAAATCTAACCAACATTTCTCTAGGATGGATTAATCATGTGTGATGACGAGGTGATATTTAATTTTGAGTCAGATATTCCAGTCGTCCAAAGTCCCACTTCAGCCCCACCGCCCAGCCCAGAGGGAGTGAGACGCCATGAGATGGCCCCTGCGCCACCTAACTCTATGATAATGCCACCCTTCCCGAACCGCGCCCCAAACCCTTCCCGACACCATCTCCCGTTAGACCAGCTGGCAGAGCGGTTAAATTCCCTCTGCGAAGAGTTTTCTGAAATGGAAACAATGGACTGTTGCGAACAAATCGTTCGAAGTGGGGCCGAGGTTAGCTCACTCAAGATGAGTTCTCTAAAGAGGAGAACAAGCGAGAAGTTATTACCATATCCTATTATCTCCCGGGGAGAGGGAGACAAGGCAGGGTGTAGGGGTAAATCAGGACGATCGCCTCCCTTTCTAATTCACTCCGCACCTCGGTGATCAATCCTTCTCTTTATCAGTGTTTCCTTTTTTTTCTTCTTTTTAAGACACAATTAAATACAGCATGCGGTTTGTGTTAGGACAGGGTTAACTTCTTCAAACGATTACAGAAATACATTCTTGTGTACAGCTATATTGTTATTTTTGGTTCTGTTATTTTCTGTTTGTGCAAAATAGTAGGAGCGGATAGATCTGCTGCCGCCAAAAGTCGCACGCCACCCGATTTGGGCATTGTCATAACCCCTTCATTTCAAATTCAATCAAAAAATGGTCCTGAAGTTCAGGACCATTTTGTGATTTGATATGAAGTGAACAAACTACATAGGACCCCGATTTAGGGACACCCTCGGGGGAAAGGCTCTTGTCCACTAAATCGGGGTGTCCACTAAATCGGGGTCAAATAAGGTTAATTTCCTTTATCGGGGGAAAAAAAATCCTGTCCCTAAATCGGGGTGCCACTAAATCGGGGGCCCCTAAATCGGGGTCCGACTGTATAACAATGTCCAAATCGGGCGGCGTGCGACTTTTGGTCAAGGTGGGAGATATCTATCCGCTCCTACTAAAACGAGGGAACGTTTTGAGTGAAATTTGCTTTTTTTTTCCGCTGGCATTTGAAAAATGTATAAATACACGCCACACCAGAAAATGCCATGTTTCGATATATATTTTCGGAGCGAAAACTGCAGCATATATCAAAAATTGTTTCATGCCTTCTTTTTTGTGTCATATTTCTTCCAGATCTACTGTTTTTTGTTCAAATAACTCTTCTAACACTGTGTGGACACTTTCTGTAAAGAGGGAGAGTTTTTTGTGTTTGCCGGCAGTCAATGCACAGCATCGGTCGCTCCACCTGACTTCCTTCAGGCAGTCATGTGGTGTGTAGCATTACGTGTGTTTGTGTCTTAGATTGCGTTTTATTTTTTGTATCCAAAGTACGGTTAAATGAATTTCATATAACGTGATATATACACCACAATTACATATTATATGCGATAGAAAATGCTCCGAGTTTCAATTCTCACATCTTAGATAAGAGGTTCCCCGGTGCTGCTGCTGCACAGCTGCCTCAGTATTCGGACTTGATGTAACGCGCGACAGTCGTATCTCTTTACAAACGATAGTTCAAGCTTGCGCGGCTGCGCGCTTATCAAACTCAAAATGTGGTGCGCGAAGGAGTTTATGCGGGGGTTCTCGCGCGTTACGTTGTTCCCACTCCCTTGGGACTGTAGTGGGGTACCAATTGCTGTCTTCCGGCTGCTGGCGGTGCTGTGCAGCAGATAAAGTACGTAATGTCTCCCTCTCTCATTGGATATAGGGGGACCTAGACGGTCGTTCTGTGTGGCGGACATGTCTGTATGGTCGATAGAATATAGATTAGGGAGAGATGGATATCACTAGGAGAATAGAAACACGGCGAATAAAAGAAAGGATCATCTCTGTTTTTACACAATCAGCGTGACATTAAAACATAAACACATTACAGATCCCAGATAGAAACACTTACTCAGCGAATAGTATAATTTTCTATCGTTAACCCTTGTAAAAGACTGCCCTCTCCGAACCGGGAGCGTTAAATGTTTCCCAAAAAACTGTACCTTGAACTGAGGTCTCTGTTCAAACCAAAAAAAATTACACTGCTTTAAACCCGTCAGTCCTAGTTCTACTAGTTACATCATATCCAAGTGTCCCTTCCTTGATATTGCTGCTCTGATCTGTCTGGTTCGTGATCTACATTTGATACAGTTGAAACGGACCGGTCTGTTTCGGATGCTGTTTCTTCATCTTCCCCAGCACTTGACCTGGAAATGCTGTGTCAGTTGATGTCGGAGTGTGTGTGTGGAATCTGTCGTTGATTGTTGCATGTCAAACATTCCTTTCCATAAGTTTTAGTGTCTAAATCTGTCTATCTGTCTGTCTGTCAGTCTGTATCTCTGTCTGTCTGTCTGTCTGTCAGTAGGGCATCAAGCTCTCTATGTCCCGTCTGTCCATGCTACTTGTACAGCTGGGCTGTGTCGAGTCTACCTGTAAGCGGGGGGAGGTGATTTAAACTTGAAACTGTTGGAGACACTGGCTATCTGGGACGAGGCAGCCTCGTCAGTTGCTGCACTGCAGTAGATCGGGGGAGGAGATAC
This sequence comes from Hormiphora californensis, assembly GCA_020137815.1. Classification (NCBI taxonomy): domain Eukaryota; kingdom Metazoa; phylum Ctenophora; class Tentaculata; order Cydippida; family Pleurobrachiidae; genus Hormiphora; species Hormiphora californensis. Next base: position 6,414,777 of record CM035356.1, read on the forward strand.
GGGTACCTAATAGGAAGTTAATGTGTAACGGGTACCTAATAGGAAGTTAATATGTAACGGGTACCTAGTATGAAGTTAATATGTAACTAGTTACAATTAGAAGGTGGGATTGTTAGGAATTGGGGTCAGGGTTGTTTGTTCTATTACCCTCGAAGTGAGGGAGGGGTCGAGCAAGGGGGTGTATAACTGTTTAGGGTATTAGTAGTTTGGGGGAAACGTATTATAGTAAGGGTGGGCACGGGAGTTGAGTAGTCATTAGTCCAACAAAAGGGATAACTTCCAATAAAATTATCGGAGGGTTATAGATAGTTCTACACTCCCATTTTGTCTCTAATTTATCAAAAATACCATTTTGTATCTCTAATTTCTCAGTGTGTAAGCCCTATCCCTCATTACCAAGTTAGCTTTCATATCTTGTACCGCACGTGCTCAAAAACAGCTTTCTTTAAAAAGAAACAAAGGAATTTTAAAGAGAAGACCCGACCCTGGACTCGTGTCAGCCTCAATCCTCGCACTCTATTCTTTTCTCTCCCGGACTCTCTCCCTCTAACGACAATTTCAGACCTAGGTTTCCTTAGTTATAGGCCACTAAAGGTAGTACTTGACACGCATGTCCCCTGCAGAGTGATGAAGAGAGAGAGAGAGAGAGAGAGAGAGAGAGAGAGAGAGAGAGAGAGAGAGAAAGAGAGAGAGAGAGAGAGAGAGAGAGAGAGAGAGAGAGAGAGAGAGAGAGAGAGAGAGAGAGAGAGAGAGGGATATTACACCTCAACATAAAGGGGAAGATGACGTCATATCTAGTGTGCACACTTTCACACACTGGAATCACCGCATTGTGTGTGTGTGCACTTTCCCCTAGTCCAAGTGACTCTATCGCTCTTCTTTCTCTCTTTCTTCTTTAACTATCTTCATATAATTGTCATAAAAACATAACTCTTTTATTCCCACCACATCTCCTCCCATGAAAACAATTCAAATCCATACGGCTTTGTGTCAAAGACATTACTATCCCATCAGAAAGAGAGAGAGGGAGGGAAAGAGAGAGAAAGAGAGAGAGAGAGAGAGAGAGAGAGAGAGAGAGAGAGAGAGAGAGAGAGAGAGAGAGAGAGAGTCTGCGTGTGAGAAAGCAGTTCAGAAAGATTCCCAGCCATTCAAACATCAACCACATCAACACGCCGAGATCTAACCCACTAGAGGGAGTAACCCAACCACAATATGATTGAGATCACAGCTCAACAAACACTTGCCTTTCTCGATCCTGTCTCACCGCGCCAATGGGTTTGAACAACACAACCAAACACACAGCGTCTGTTACACCGGTGATCTGCCACCCTTCTGATGTATCTCTAAACCAGCCTGTCACCCTTTCTGTCATACTCCTTTCTGTTACACTCCTTCCTGTCACCCTTGTGGGACTACACACACAGTAAACACCATTCTCTGTTGTCTCACACTCTGACTTAGTTTCTATGTGTTTATACAACCGTAACAACACTGAATCTGTTAATGTGCTGTCACTCTGACTGTCACTCTGACCGTCATTAGTACTGTCACTAGTACTGTCACTCACCAGATCATCTCGACCGTCTAGTGTGCCGTCATTCCACACCTCTTTTCGGATCTCGTGGGCACGTCTCGCCCTCACAATTATCACAAGGAGAGCTGCGATTAGGACTAGCAGCACCAGCCCTCCTATCACTGCACCTGGGGAGTTTTATATTAATAGACTACTGCAGCTGGGATATGAATGAATTGAGTTTTAGGGAGTGCTGTATCATAAAATTACTATTTATGAAATATATAGGCCTTTAAAATGTGCGTGAGAAGTGTGGGGTGGATTATATTATGTGCATTATAATTTTGACATTTGGCCGGTTCCCAAATGAGGAACCGAACAAGCAACTCCACAAGGCAAATCTAAAGAAATGTGAATCCTAACCTTTTGATAACACCAAATAGGGAATAACCACTTTATTTTCATCTTTCATACCCCTCCCTAGTTTAGTATTCCCAACGATTAATATTAGAATGTACATAATGACCATCTGTGTCACGTCCCATGATGTAACACACACGGAGCGAGAGTACATCAAATGTTCATTATATATCTCTCCCTCTCTCTCACTTTCTCCCACTTCCCCTCTCTCTATCTCTCTCCCACTTCCCCTCTCTCTCTATCTCTCTCCCACTTCCCCTCTCTATCTCTCCCGCTTCCCTCCCCCGCTAAGAAGAAGTGATCAAATTAAAATGTACACCCCTGCTGTTCTACCGTTCCTTCTGGAATGATATCATCACCATGAATAGACATCTCCATGACTTGCAGTAGACCTCACTTTGGTAGTAAAGTTTCCCCTTCCTTGCAGGCATGCTAAAACGTGCCCCCCCCCCCCCCACTCGTGCCCTACTACATACATACTACATCATCATGACCATGATATCCGTTGGAGGCAAAAGATAAACTTCTCCATTGGTTGTGTGAGTGGATTGAATACCCAAAAACCCCACAAACGACTCACGCTTTATAATGTAGAGGAATTGTTTTTGATTCCCCACCCCAATTATCGGTTGTATGTTATTGTTGTTCCAGTCTACTTCCCACTGTTAATACACAAAGCTATATCTAACGATTATGATACTCCCCACGCCCCGGAAAAAAGGGAGAACTGGTTCTGGCTCAGAGTGCAAACACATCATGAATTGAATCTCTTGCCCCTCTCTCATAATCTCTCCCTCTCTCTTTCTCTCCCTCTCTCTCTGTCTCTCTCTTTCTCTCTTTCTCACTTTGCTCATACCTTCCTACAACTACCAACCTCCCCCCACATGCTAAAAAATATAATATGCTACACTCACACAGAATCTAGAGTCATCTTGGCTGGCAACACTGTTAGGATTGAAACGATACATCTCTTAGAAATTATGGCAGTTTATAAAAACAAGTTGGTGGAAGAGCTACCAACTATTTGGAGCAAATAAGGTCAGGACATTGCCTGACAAGGTTGATGTATGATGAGTGCAAATTGAATGAACTAGACAGAGTGTTGAATATATCAATAATATATTGTACCCACCTATAATTGAGACAGTAGGTGAGGAACTGGTGCTTTCCGTTCTGGGTATGATAGGTAGGTGCCACTGTCTCACCCTCCCTAACTGTGTACACACTCTTCCTTACTGGGGGAAATATAGAGATGAGATCATCATGAATAGACATCCAGTAGTCGGAGTATGTCGTAAATATGTGTATAGAATGGGGGGGGGGGGGATGAATGGAAATATTGGGGTGTCTCCGTCTCATACACAAAGGAGATTCATCTTCTTTGAGGTCAAACTTCGACCTAGTTCGGAAATCGGAGAAGTCTTTTGTGAGACAAGGTTAAGTGAGATTGCTACCTCATACCTGGGGGACTGGAACAGCAGCGAGTGTGGAAGACCATGTTGAGTGTATATTGTGACATGGGAACCAGCCCAGTAACAGTAAAACTCTCCGTTGTGTCATTAAACCTGCGAACCAGCGCATTCTCGTCTTTATCAAACACCTGAATAATGAAGGTCATTAGGCATTAGTCGTTAGTTATTAGTCATTAGTCATAATGATCATTGATCTACCGAACCATCACAGATCGCGCTCATTTTGAAAGAAAATGACGGTGTGAGCCACACAAAGTGATCGGTACTTCATCCTGCATGAATCAGCTGTGAGATCGGTGTAAGAGTAAAACCTAGAACCCATACAACATATTTTCCACCTAAAATATTTTATCCTGTGAGGAATCCAATAGTATGCTCTTTTGGGGTCTACGTATATCCCAGTGACAATACAGTTAGGTCATGACGGGGTCATGAATTACAAAGTGAACCAGCCTGGGAGATTTAATGTTTTACAACACCCCCCCCCCCCCCCCCCCCCCCCCCCCCCGTACCACATGTCTCCTGGTTGCGGCGTAAGACAAAGCTCCAATCTCTCCCTACCCTCAATATATACCTCTCCCTACCCTCAATATATATCTCGATATTAGTGGACGTTATATTTGTAGGGTAGTCTTCCTTTGAACACGCGGAAAAACCTCATTAACGTTTTACACACACACTAACGGCTGATATACACCACTAGTAGTAGCTTTAGTTCGTACAGAGTGCTCCCGAAATAGTAACCCTTCTCCGTATTATAATAGGACATACTGCACCTTCTTCTTCTTCTGGGAGGACGCTGGCTAGTGCGAAGCACTAGCCAGTAAGGGGTGGGTGCCATGGGGCTCCCGTTCCCCGTCCTGGGTGGTGTGGCTGGTATGTTGCCAACTGCTTCGGCCCAAGGAGACTTGGGGAGCTGGTGGCATACCAGGTCACAGGGGAAACCTCCCTTTAAGGGGTGGTTTCAGGGGGGTGAAGTATCTCCATCGCCTTCTTATAGAACGAGATCGTTTTTCTAAGGGGTTGATGGTGTCTAATTTCGTACATGCTGAGGCCCAGCCTGTCAAAGGATTCCTGTCGGAGTTTCCAAAGGGCGGGGCATTCAGTAAGTACATGCTTTATTGTCTCGTCTTCCATCCCACATGCTGCACAGGTTGTGGTCTCGACTTTTTTTAATTTTTTCCCCGCCCGGGTGAATGCCGAAGGCATTCACCCGGATGCCTTTTGTAAAAAGGCATAGGGGTTTAGAATTCGACAAGTTTACATACTAGTGAGGTGTCACGGTCACAAAACTGGCTGTAACACGCTCAGTTGCGAGGGACAACGGTGTTGCTCCTTCATCATCCTTGATGGGCCGGGATCCATCTAATCATGACATCGTTGAATATGGCTAGGGTGTTCAGATTTTTGATAGTCTTTATCGTGGTTTTTGATCTGCATGTCGTGGAGTCTAGGGTCTTTATTGTCCCTTGACTGTCACAGTTTATGAGTATTCGCTCGTTAGCTGTTCCCCTATCCAGGAGATATTGAGCCGTCTGTTGTATGGCATACATTTCTGCCGCCGGGACAGTTCCTTCGGGGCCTAGGTTATACGAATTTCGAGCTAGCTCTGTTTCGCCAGAGTGGATAATGTATCCTGCACCGGCATTGTTGTTAACCAGTATCTTACTACTTAGATCCAAACAACATTTAGTCAGTCATTTAGTATGGATAGTGGATACAGTCATGGATAGTGGTTACAGTCATCAAGTATAGTATGGCAATCATATGGACATCAGACCCTTATTGAGTTTCGCTACTCTCCCCAGTCCCCCATAATACAGGGATTATAATTAAATTAATTACCGCTAATTACCGTGAGAGTATAGCCGGTGACAATATCATTGGCCATGTTGGCGGGAGGCTGTTTCCACGTAACATCCAAGGTAGTGCTAGTTCGGAGTCCGATAGTAAAATCTACACCACCACTTGGTGTGCCTGGATCTGGAAAGGGAAGGTAGGGTTAGTCGGTGTGGTTAGTAGTGAGGTTAGTGGTGTGGTTAGTGGTGAGGTTAGTTGTGAGGTTAGTGGTGAGGTTAATGGTGAGGTTAGTTGTGTGGTTAGTGGTGAGGTTAGTTGTGAGGTTAGTTGTGTGGTTAGTGGTGAGGTTAGTGGTGTGGTTAGTGGTGTGGTTATTTGTGAGGTTAATGGTGAGGTTAGTGGTGAGGTTATTTGTGAGGTTAATGGTGAGGTTAGTGGTGTGGTAAGGATCATGACGTCATAGGAAATAAGGTTTCTATGAGCGCCAGGAATTTAGAGGGGAGGGGGAATTGTTACATAGCTTGTAGCCCATAAAATAATATGGTTTTGTTTTCATTTGTAGGGAGGGTAGCTGGTCCTGTTTCCGTAATGGAAACCACAGAATCTCGTAATAATAATTCCTTATCATGGACTTGGCATGCAAAGACAATCATGTAGTTTAAAAACTGAGATGACGATATGTTGCTTTACGCAGATCTAGTCATAGTAAAACGAGTGAAGAAGTGTAAAATTGAGAATCCTAGCAACTTCATTTTTCAAACTATAACAACTCCCTCTTTCTCTCTGGTTTATTACTTATCTGCCCCATTCTTTTCTCCCACTCTCTTTCTCTCTCTCTCTCTCTGTGTCCCTCTCTCTCTCCCCTCTCTTTTCCTCCCCTTTTCTCTCTATCGTTTTCCATTGCTCCAAGTAATAACAGAACATCCGCCTAATGAAGCCTTTCATCACTCTATTCCTTTACCAATAGCGCAAGCTATAACGTTCATTTTCCACCTAACATCGACTTGCTGAGTGTGTGTGTTATCCGTTTACTTCTTGGCAGTTTGTCTAATGTCTAATGATTATCGTCTTCTTTCTTCATATACAGGGTGTCCCATATTAATACAGGGTGTCCCATATATACAGGGTGTCCCATATATACAGGGTGTCCCATATAAGTGACGGTTGGCGAGCTGCACAATGTACATTCAATATACCACTTCAATCAATAGTTGTATCACGCAGCTGTCATCATTGTTATATGATTACTGCTAAACTGAGAGATGATGTTATGATTGCCAGTGAACAAGAGAGAGAGAGAGAGAGAGAGCGAGAGAGAGAGAGAGAGAGAGAGAGAGAGAGAGAGAGAGAGGGGGGGGAGAGAGAGAGAGAGAGAGAGAGAGAGGGGATAGTGACAGATATAGGAACGATGAAGACATGAAAAAAAGAGGGGATATAGTGACATTGTAGACGTTTCATTAGAGAGAAAACACTTTTGCTGCTGCCACCAACGGCAGCTGCAGGGTAACATATTCTACATTTTCTCCTAATTTTCTACAGCTCTCCTCCATCTATACTGCTACTACACCACTAGTTACAACTGTCCACCTTGTTGTTGTGCCCCCTGCTTGCCCCCTGCTTAGTTGGTTAGAGCGGTTGGTGCTATAATTACAGCCCTGTTTAGGGAACTCGCCTTGTGTGTGTGTGACACAGCTGCTGTCACAACTATCTGACACATGTGTTCTAGAACTAGCCCCAGGTTTCAGGAAACCTAGTGTTTACATTCGTTACACACATGTGTGCCCATAATATATGATGGGCCTTAGTAATGTTATAATATCGTACAGACATGATAATTACACCCCTGATTATTTATAATCCCTTGAAATTTTATCAATTATTCTGACAACTTCCCTCCAGTTCAGCCTAAATGACCATTATATTACCCACCCTATAGTTTACAGCTATTATATGACGTCACGAATATCATGACCATTATATTTCCCTATAGTTTACACATGTGATGACGTCCCCGATATTTGAGATGGTCAGGAAGCACGATGATACAATATTCTACATCTCCCTCGCCCTCATCACCATATCATTCGTGTTCCTAATCGCAACCCTCGTATCTTGTGTGGTGATCATCAAACGAAAACGGAACTACTGCGCCAACTGTCGTCAAGTGATTCGACTTGAAAATGCGATCATCAAAAAAGGAATCGGTGCGGTATCCCATGAATCGCTCCTCCGAGTAAAGACGGCCATCTCGACAACCCTAACGGAAAACCCAGAATATGACCGAGTCCCGGGGACCCAGTCGGCCGCTAGTAACCCTCACTACGCTCCAGTGTCCGACTACACTACAATGCACAGTAGTGAAGGAGGAGGGTCGTGTGGGGAGTTGGGCAAAATGGGAAATGTAGTTCCATCAGCGGGTTCTGCCTCAGTTCAGAGCCTGTTTAACGGGGTTCACAAACAGGAATATGAGTACATGAGGAGTCCTAAATTAAATGCTCGGATGATACGGTACATGAATATGAAGAGCTCTAATATTTCCATCAACTCAAGTAAAAGTGCTATAACGTGATGTGAGACAGATTGGAATGTTGTATGATCAGTTTTCATTCAATATTATGTGAAACAAAACAATCTTCAGTGACAGTTACATGTTATCATTCTATTTATATAATCATCATACTAATATGTTAAAATTATCAGTTATTATTACCAGTTCTAATTGATGTCGTTTCACTGGATCCCCGGGTACCAGCACTATTGAATGCTGCCACTGACAGAGTATAAAGGGTGTACGGCTGGAGTTGAGTTAGGGCGATGGAGGGAAGAGTCGATTTCACTTCAATATCTCCGGGGTTTAGGTTTACAATGTAATATTGGGCTGAATTACCTGGGAAAGAATTTGTGTGAGATTTGGTTGTTCTAACCCTCGGAGAGAGAGAGGGGCGAACAAAGTAAATGTGCGATAACTAACAGGGAATTTTTAACAAAGAAGTGAAGACTGAAGCGTATACCTGACCAGGAGAGAGTGAGAGATGTTGATGATATATTGGAGGCAGATGGAGCAGCAGGTATTGAGGGAGGTTCAATTACAACTACGGTGAGGGCGACTGAAGTTTCAAATAAATATGCATCATTCTCAGTCGCTATGCAAACGTACTCTCCACTTTGTGACTTTGTTGCATTGCTGAGTGTCAAACTCTGTTTTGTCTCACTAAACAACAGTTTTTCATCTGAATTTGGGTAAATTGTGTTGCCGTTTTTCTTCCAAAAGTAGGTGGGAGATCCGGGCCAACTTTGTGTTTTACACTGCAGGACCAGAGCTGTTTTCCATGGTATGGAGGAGGTGGAGGGGGGTGTTGTTACAATAGAAGGAGGGGATACTGAGGATATTGGTGAGAAATAGACACAAGCTGTAGCTAACAACAGAATGTTCATCATCGGTTCATGAGATCATTCCGGATATCATCTCACTTCCTGTAATGCTTCATTTTAATGTGTTGAAATATGTAATATAATCATTTATATATACCACTTTATAGTGTAAAATAATGGAGCACGCACCAACAGCCTGTAACGCTTGACATACTCGCTCACTTTCAAAAGTGGTGCAAATCTTGCCTCAAACAAGAGAAATATCAAATCTAACCAAAGTTAGGGTTTTTGAGTTAGCGACATCGAGTAAACACTAGGTACAGCAACGAGTTTTTTGTCTTTCTCGCCTCACCAGGACAGTGGGAAGTTTCATATGACCCAACTGGCCCCCACTTTTTAGTTCGGTTTCAATTTTATCAATTATCGCTTAATTAAAAAAGGAATCTAGGTTATGGTCAATCTATCTGCAGGGGTATGAGTAAGAGGGGACTGCTACAGCAACAAAACAACAAAACAACAAACCGACACCGGATTTTTGATCGTTTTTGAAACATTTTATTTGCTGAGCTGCAGCTGTACCGCAGTACTTAATTATGAGCCGCGCGTATTGTACCGCGCAAAAACATGACGCGCAGCTAATTTCACAATTATACACTCCAGCACAACAATTTGTTTGACATAAGCTTAGAGAAATAAAACTTGAATTTGCAACAATAATGTGTTTTCGTTATGAAAAATCGGAAAAGTAAAAAAATCTGTCAGATAATTTATAAATTTACACCTTATTAATATTTTTCCTTTATTTACATTACATTCAAATATCATATGTAAATATTTTGATATACATATCCATTTCGAAGTGTCAGTATTGGTTATCAATATATTTTGGTGTAACAACGGGGTCTAAAAAGTCTACACATCACTCATTCACTCATCTACAACCTCAACTCACCTACACACTACTTCAAGTACTTCAGCTTCATTTCACATGCAACACTTCACCAGCGCCTATAAAACATCACTACTAGTTTTCCTGCAGTTGGAGGTGTCCTTTTGGTATTTCAGTACGTTGTTCCTCCTCTTGATTCTCCATGGTAACGACAGTCTCCTCCCTAGCAACCGTCTCCATGGCATCCGGTTCATCAGTGAACTCCTGATGGTTTATTGGTTTCACTCGTTTTACCATCATTACAGATATGGTCGAGAGTGCTATGCAGCCACAACCAATTAGTGTCCACACGTCCGGGTACTCCCTGTAGGAAAAATGAACATGAATTTAGTGGATTGGGGACAAGGGACTCGGATCTAGTGTGCAGATAGACCCTCTGGAATATTGCAGATTGATTCAGTCACTAATGAAACAAAGGAAGAGAGTTCATCTACAGAAGAAAGAAAAACTCAAAAGATCACCGCTAATCAACAAACTAGCCGATATAGTATACCACACATCACACCATATATTACCTGAAAATGAGAAACTGGAACCCAAAAGGCAGGATGACATCCAGGTACTTTAGAAGGGAAGTTTTACCGGGTTGTCCATACTGCATCGCTGCACAGACTGACAGTTGTTGGAGACAGTACATTAACCCAACCATCCACAGGTAGGTAAAGTTCTGAGGGAGGAATCAGATAGGAGATTAGGAGGTTTTGAGAGGGATTGCAGTAGTTGTGTGAGGGAGATAGGAGGTTTTGAATTGGGAGATATGCGGTTCTGAGAGGGGGAGATGAAGTTCTGAGAGGGGGAGATGTGGTTCTGAGAGGGGGAGATGTGGTTCTGAGGGAGGGAGATGTGATTCTGAGGGAGGGAGATGTGGTTCTGAGAGAGGGAGATGTGGTTCTGAGAGAGGGGAGATGTGGTTCTGAGAGAGGGAGATGTGGTTCTGAGAGAGGGAGATGTGGTTCTGAGGGAGGGAGATGTGATTCTGAGGGAGGGAGATGTGGTTCTGAGGGAGGGAGATGTGGTTCTGAGGGAGGGAGATGTTTACTGTGTAGTTGTATGAGGGAGAGATAGGAGGTTCTGAATTGGGAGATATGGTTTGGAATTGGTTCTCGTTTACTGGGGCCTGGGCCGCGGGGGATCGATAAGAGGAGGTTTTGTCTGGCAACCCGATATGAGCGCACTGTTTGAGAGTCAAAACGGGGTCTTGTGTGTAGAATTAGATGGACTCGGTTGAAGCAAGATCAAAACCAGCTTCATTCTTCTATCTTCATGAAGACATGGCCTCTCATTTTTTACAACTAATTACCAGAATTGAAGGCAATGTCCAGGTTTTCTTCATGTCCTTGTCTGCAATGCTTTCAACCAATACGGTTACTGAAAAGGAAGAGTGAGTGAGAGGACGAGTGAGTGTAGAGACACGACATCTATGACATGGTAAGCACATATGGTATCCACATGATAACCACATGCTATGCACATGGTATCCAAATGGTAACCACATGGTAACCACATGGTAACCACATGGCAACCACATGGTAAATACATGGTAACCACATGGTAACCACATGGTAACCACATGGCAACCACATGGCAACCACATGGTAACCACATGGTAACCACATGGTAACAAGCTATAATTACCCATAAGAATGAGTGTAGAGACAAGAAATCCAAGGGAACTCAGACACATTACTATCACAGTTGTAGGGACTGCCCCGGTACACGATACTGACACATACTTTGCTGCCTTGAAGAAGCCTCTTCCTGTTGTTCGGAGGGATTGTAGGTTAGTATCTCTATTATAATTTGGAGATGTCGCGTCGAAGTGGCCGTTCGTTCAGTGCGTTTCTAAGCGACAGTGCTCCTTCATAAAACACTTCATATGACGAAAGCTGTAAATCTGTTATTCACACTTTTGGAACTTCCGGTGGAAGTTTGTTAATATTTTTGAATGACTTTCAACATGTCAGTTCCGAAAGCTATCAATTCAGTTGCCATGGCAACCGTGTTATTGACGTGGAAGGGGGCGAAAAGAACCACCCGGCGAAGCCGGGTGGGTTATCAAAAAGCCCTTACTTGAGGCGCACCCAATGGGTGCGCTAGTACTAGGTATAATTAGGATTTAGGCTGCCCGGGTTTCTTGTGTTTGAAACTGTGATTGTTTTAGTCTGAGAAATACTGATTACTGAATGATGAAATGATCTGCTGATAATGTCATAACATTACCTAGAGCGACGACAATGGAGATATAGAAAACAGGAGAGCTCCTCCCACTCTCTCCACCCCCAAATATAAAGGAAGGCTGGGCCACAAAGAACACCCCAACGGTTGCCACCACAAGGGAGATGTAGTCAAATATCAGGAGTTTTTCTTTCAGGAACACGTGAGATAGGAGGACTGTGAAGATCGGAGCTGTAGTCAGAAGGAGGGTCGCCTCACCTGTAAATTACAGTGTAATGGAGCTGTTACCATGGTTACCTGGTCACCGGGGTTACTAGGAAGCGATGTACAGGGGATTACGCGATGTGCCCAACGGGGTTACCAAGGTTACCATTAAGGTTACCAGGTTACCAAAGTTACTCGAACCCCTCTCTTTCGAACTCCATTTTGGGCAGGCCACAGCGGTAGTAACAACACACCCTACCTACCGATGGGAAGATGACGGAGGGCAAAGACAGTTGACATTGCGGTAAGTGTTCCCAGAATGGCCGTCAGCACTATCATCCTCCAGTTTTGGTATTCCGTGGGTCCTGGGTACCTGGTCAAGGGGGAGGTATAGTAATCAACTCAGTAATAAAAATAAGTTCAAAATAACGGGTGACAACTAAAAATCTGGACACTTTTCTGTGAGCTCTAGCGCCGTCCCCGTTTGAGATACAGCTTCAGGCCAGTGATAGAACGAATTTTCAGACAATTTTGAATCAGAATAACACAACGGGAAAGACTTAAAAGTTCATTTTCATTGCGATATCGCATCACTTCCTCTTCCCCCACCAAAGCATGTGTTACGTGAAATTTACACACTTTTCTAGCACCTCTAGCACCAGTTCTTTTTGAGATACAGCTTCGGGGCAGCGATAGAATGATTTTTTAGACAATTTTGAACGAAATTAACTTTGTTCCACACTCCGTTAATCTCAACTCTGATCACAGAATCATCTGTAACAAACCTTTCAAATCGTAGTTTACAGGTAATTTGAGAAATCGCCATTTTGACGATCTCTCGAAACATTTATGACGTGGAAAACCAACTCCCTGATAAGCTAAAATGTTGAAACTTGGCAGTTATGTTGGTTATGGCATGAACAACCAGACTTCCAATTTTGAGAATTCTATTTCATCGGGAAGGTTGTTTCTGATCACATAGAAATCTCAAATCTCCGTACTACATGCTTTGGTGGGTCAAGAGGAAATGATGCGATATGGCAATGAAAATGAACTTTTTAGTTTTTCCCGTTATGTTATTCTGATTCAGAATTGCCTGAAAATTCGTTCTATCACTAGCCCGAAGCTGTATCTCAAACGAGACCGGCGCTAGAGCTCACAGAAAAATGTCCAGATTTTTAGTTGTCACCCGTTATATAGATCCGTCAACATTAGAAGGGAATGATTACCTACCCCTGCAGGCAACCATTGTTACCCCTGGCAACCAGAAAAACAACTTACAAAAAGGGAATGATTACTAATTACCTACCCCTGGTAAAAGTTTATGAGGCAGGTGATAGCTAGTGTAAAGAAAAACCTCCACCAAAGTATCTCCACAATGGGCATGTCCTTTATCAAATCTGCAACAGGATATCAGAGCTTGTTACCATGGTTACCATGGTTACCAGGAGATCAGAGCTTGTTACCATGGTTACCATGGTTACCAGGAGATCAGGTCGGTCAACAGCAGCAGGGATCAATGGAAGCAGGATTTGGGAATTGGGAGGTATAAAAGGGAGAGAGAGTCGAGCGAGGCAAGGGAAATCAACACACCGTGGTTTGGGAGCCGTACGGTATATATAATGGATATAGTTATTCAGTCAGACCCCGATTTACCGGGATTCTCATGGGAAAGGGAATCGGGGTTCCGGTATATCGGGGCCTGGTAAATCGGGGTCCGAGTATACCTGTGAATAATGAGCATATGGCAAAGAAGAAACAGGAGAGAACTGTGTAGAAGTAAACCCAATAGTCATCAGGCATGGCCGATATTATCTCCTTCCCCCGGCGAGTCAGCCAGCTTTGTTCTGCGTATAGCCGTAGCTTTCCAACCAACTCAAATACTGACATCACCCACTTCTGTAGGGGGGATTGGTGTGTTTTAGCGGTGCTCACAGTCCTAACAAACTAAAACAAAATGCAACTGAGCAGCAGCAGCTGTATGCATAATTAATTGGAATATGTGCAGTAGTGAGAAATATTTTGTAGTCTATGTAGTAGTAGTAGAACCAAACCAGTGGTCCAACCACATTGGATCAAATGAGCTGTACGGTACTGCTGCAGCTATAAAGTGTCAAAAACCATTCAATTTGAATTACAGTCGGACCCCGATTTAGTGGCATCCTCGGGGAAAAAATCCTGCCACTAAATCGGGGTGCCACTAAATCGGGGGCCACTAAATCGGTGTCCGACTGTAATTCAAAGCAAGTTGCTTGAGTTTCAAACTAAATATTACCTTGACAGTGAGGTTGATGTTTCTAAATTCCACGATAGATAGCTCTGAGAGATCTTTTAGTTTATCTCGCGCTGAGGCCTTGTAGACCAGCCAATCGTAATACCACCTGGTGAAAATGGAAACAGGTTGTTAGCAAACTGATTCACATTCATTCAAAATAGAAGGATTTGGCCACATTGATGCCTGAGTGAGATCGAGGTCACGCAGCGACCGAGATCGAGCTCGCACATGTGTGTGAGCTCAATCTTGGTCGCACACGGTGTCTATGTCACCAACATTCTATTCTGGCGGCGCAGACCCAGTCCTGACTCACTAAGCGGACTGGCTCGGCGCTGCCAGCTAGATTGGAAGAATCCAGAGCGGTCTGGCGGTGCCAACCCGATCTGAGCGGACTGGCTCGGCGCTGCCAGCTAGATTGGAAGAATCCAGAGCGGTCTGGCGGTGCCGACCCAATCTGAGCGGACTGGCTCGGCGCTGCCAGATAGATTGGAAGAATCCAGAGCGGTCTGGCGGTGCCGACCCGATCTGAGCGGACTGGCGCTGCCAGATAGATTGGATGAATCCAGAGCGGTCTGGCACTGCCGACCCGATCTGAGCGGTCTGGCTCGGCGCTGCCAGATAGAATCGAAGGGACATGGGTCCATGCCATGGGTTTTCTGATCATGGCTCCTTAATTTTCGATCGCACCTCGAATTTTCCATCTGACGACTTATAGTGTCGAGAACCATTGCAACGTGTGATCAATACATTCAGCTGAAGCACTACATGGACAAGGCAGGCTGTTCGAAAGAACGAAGAAACGAAGAGAAAGATTGGGAGAGAGAGAGAGAGAGAGAGAGAGAGAGAGAGAGAGAGAGAGAGAGAGAGAGAGAGAGAGAGAGAGAGAGACAGGCAGAGAGAGAGAGAGAGAGAGAGAGAGAGAGAGAGACATAAAATGAATTGGATGCTAAACTATTTTGACACTACTATATCTCTGTCTGTCAGTCGTATCTCTCTCTCTATCTCTATTTCTTGTCTCTGTTGCCTCCTCTTATTCTCTCGTCTCTCTCTCTCTCTCTCTCTCTCTCTCTCTCTCTCTCTCTCTCTCTCTCTCTCTCACTCTCTCTCTCACTCACTCTCTCTCTCCCTCACACTCTCTATCGCTCTCTAATAATACCTAGTTAGTGTAAGTAATAAGAGAGATAGAGACAATTGTGTTGATTGTGACGTATTGAGGAACGGATGATTCAGTTTAATAAGTGCCCCTCACTTGCTCGTTAGCTAGTCCATTCTCAATCCTCCCCATCACATCTCACTATCTCCTCCTGTCTACTCTCTCTCTCCTCTCATCTCTCTCTCGTATCTCTCCCTCTCTCATTCTCCTCTCATTCCTCTTCTCTCTCTCTTCCTCAATAATAGACCGAAAATAGACAGAGCTTATATTTTGTCGACTTTTTGGTCTGCATTAAAACGTTGCAACAAATGGCAAGTAACCAGCTGGAGTTATGAGATCTGATCAATCCAATAGAATCCAATTGCCAATGGAGACAGAAAAATGATAAACTTGATTTTTTTGTCAATGAATTCGGAAAAATTCTACACATAACATTCACAGGTCAGATAACATGTTGAAGGGTCTCTCATTTAGTCACAGAATATCTCTCTCTCTCTCTCAGTTATTTTAAATTTTACAAAACACACACAGGTCACGGAGTAGTTCTCTCTCTCCCACAAATTAATATAATTACATTTTCTTAGATCAACATCTTTTCATTGACAATTAATATATTAATATCTTTATATTCAACAATTCTCTCACTCTCTCACAGTACATTATATATTAACTAAACTAAAGCAGGCGATTAGACTTCAGCGGGGAGAGGTCTCCGGCCGCGGTGTCTACGGAACGCTTTTCCAGGTCACTCTGTTGATCGTTTGTTCACGTACTCGTACAGATTACCCTCGTCACACTCGGTACAACTACAGTACTGGATCTGCTGGATTTCAATGTCTTGGACGACACCTGGAGGAAGAGAGGAGGGTTAGTTGTATGTTGGTGATGTTCGGCACGGAGTGACGGCCGGTTAATGTAACGTGAAAGGTGAAGACATCATATAATATAATATTCAAGTATTTCAATAGTACAACATAAATTAGGAGAATGATCAGCTATAGATGTTTGGAACACGAACAGAACTGTCAGAGCATGGACCTGACAGGAACAAACTGGTATAATAACCTACCGAAACAGTCGAAAGAATGCACTTCGGTCAGCATGGTTGGAAGACAACACTTGCAGGTTGTGATCAGTTGCCCATAATCGTCCCTCGCTTGAGATCGCTCACAGGGTGAATACTCAAAGCAGTATTTGATGATAATCGGGTTAACCTGTAACAATATCGGGCCGTTATGATCAGCATTTAATTATATTAGTGAGCAGGTATGTTACCCCTCTGCACTATACTACAGTACTACAGTACTTAATACTAGCTCACGGATATGCTATAATAGGGGTGACTTCGCGTAACTAAGCTACTTACCGAGACACAGATGGTATCGTTGTGAACAACTGTTATCTTGTCAGTAGGGAGGACAGTCTGGACGGAACATTTTGGAAGGGAGCCAGGTGGTGCGGTAGTGACGGTTGGTTTAACGGTGGTTTCAGGTTCTGCTGAGGTGGTCGCAATGGGGGAGGTCGCTGTAGGGGGAGGAATGTGTTAGCAATTTGATGATGTAATCCCTCTCTCTTGCCCTAATAATTCAGTAGCTGGTTACCCCTTCCTCCTCCCTTGCCAAACAAACAATGGGGTAACCTGGGGGTAACCAGTAGTGTCACCAGGGGGTAACCAGGAGGTAACCAGGAGGTAACCAGTGGGTAACCATTGGATACCAACAACACATACCCCCGAAACTTACTTGTAATAGTTCGTGTCTTCTTGCAAATGTGTAGGGTAGGTTTGTAGTGGCCAGTTGTTGCGTCCTCATTATCGGTAAAGAGAGGTACAGATCCTTCTGTAGTTTCATCGTCAGCAATCAGTACGAAACCGTAGTTCTCCTCCACTCCGTTCTCTGCCCAGTCGGCGAGTGTGTCGGCAATGTTCACCTGCACACAGTGGTAATTAGGGAGATATTTAAGAATTGTTCTTAAATTTCAACCTAAAATATAAATTTTGACTCGTAATATTGACCTACAGGAGGAACGAGTAAAACTAGGGAGGAAGGGAGACTGAGAGAGGTTTGAGAGACAAAGAAAGCAGGGGAGTAAAAAGACAGAGCATTGTAAAAAATATTTGTAAAAAAAGGAACAGCTCTTTCTGCTAAGTACATACCCAGATGGCAGTGCCTCCCACTTGGTCAATAGAGACAACAGCCTCCCCAATCGATTGGGAGTTGTAGTTTGTTTTGATGTCGTCCCAAGACACTGTATCTTCATTCCAATCAGTCGTGATCTAGGGGGGACAATAAGACATTATCTCTTGCTCAAACTAATCATCTCCAAGATAACCAAGATCTTTGGGGCGTATAACTATAAAGATAAACAGATCTTATATAAGTTTCACCTATTACCCCCTCGGCCTCAATATATTGCTTCGGCCCGGTGTGATCGAGCCGACAGCTACTGAGAACATGTCAATCACTAATTATTAATTAGTAATTAATTAATTACCTTGTACACAGAGAAGGAAGTGTTTCTTGTGCTGTCAGTGCTACTTGGTTTCAGGTAGTTCAACTTGATCCACCCGTCATTTACCTCTACATACTTGAAATCTAGGAGGAACCCGGGGATTAGCCAAAATAAAGACAAATGTTCAAGTGAGCTCTCACACTAAAGAGATAATTGCTAGATAATTAATGACTTAGTTAACAAATTAGTCATCTACATAATTACCAAACTACAAATTAAAAACAACGGTGGTTTTTATATTCTATATAATTACCAAAATAAGAAACTTACTACTTCCAATGACGGAACTGACATCAAACTTAATAACGGTCCTGTACACGTTTCCATCAACATCCTTTCCGACAGTCAGGGACTCATTGTTGTATCCCTTATCGTCATTGTGCACCAGAAGGGTCGTGGCAGTCACTTCAACGGTCTTCTCGTAGAAACTATCCGATTCGTTACAAACCTGGGGGTGAATGATGTTATATTAGTACTTAGTAGTAGAGTTATATTATTAGTGATTGAGTTATATGAGTAGTAGTAGAGTTATATTACTAGTTATTGAGCTATATTAGTAGTGATAGCAATATTATATCAGAGCAATTGAATCTGGGGGAAAAGTACTAAAGTAGGAGCATAGTACTCCCATGGGGGGAATCCATAATCAAACGGGTGGGGGATCAAGCAAAAGAATTAAACTTACAGGAACGTCGACGATTTTGTAGCAAATATCGATGTAAGGGATGAACTCAGTGACATCGGAATCGTTGGTGAAACTATAATATCGGATATCCTTGGCTGATGTTCCTTCAGTTGATCCATCAGTGTACTTGTTCACCAACGCAACACCATAGTTAACCTACGCATAATATAATTACAAGACAAATCTCTCCACTTCAGAGCTTCATATTCCACCTCAAATGAAGATTAACTCATACCTTGTTATCACTGGAATCGTAAGGGCTGATCCATTCCCGGATGGTGTCAGTGAAATCAGCGACAACTTCCTTGTCATAAGTTGGTTCCTTGTTCAATGGGTCAAACTCTCCGGTTTTGTCCTACAAAATAAATTATTTCAAACCAAGAAACACAATCGATTGAAAATTATAAAGTACTGGGACATAGAAATGGATAAAAAAGTTAAAAAAAGAAATATAACCTACCCCTAAATTCTGTTCAGAAGTCAACTGTCCGGTAGAAGTGATAACATTTCCAAAGCTCCTATCCATAGGGTAAAGCTCCGTCACCTGAGACTTCCAATCATCGGTACCTTCAGATTCAGGCTTGACAATGAGAGTCAGATAGGACTCGTATACCACAACCTGCTCCGCGGGTGGCCGAGAGCTGTAATCAACCAGATCAAATACCAAACCGGACAATCGAAGTGGGTTAGTAGAAGTTCGCCCGATGATAAGTTCATTGAGGTTCTCGAAACCGGAATAACCCTCCGTGAAAACAGCAGAATCAATGAGAGAGCTGAGGGGGACGACATCCCGGTAACCATCTTCTGGCTTCGTGCATTCCACTGGTTCGACTGGCGATGTTGTGGTACTTGAGGTAGTTGGAGTGGTAGTGCTGGAAGTAGTTGATGGAGTGGTGGTACTAGAGGTAGTTGATGGAGTTGTGGTACTTGAAGTAGTTGATGGAGTTGTGGTACTGGAGGTTGTTGATGGAGTTGTAGTGCTTGAGGTAGTTGATGGAGTGGTAGTGCTAGATGTAGTTGATGGAGTGGTAGTGCTTGAAGTAGTTGATGGAGTGGTAGTGCTAGATGTAGTTGATGGAGTGGTGGTGCTAGATGTAGTTGATGGAGTGGTGGTGCTTGAGGTAGTTGATGGAGTGGTAGTGCTAGATGTAGTTGATGGAGTGGTAGTGCTTGAGGTGGTTGATGGAGTAGTGGTGCTTGAAGTAGTTGATGGAGTGGTGGTGCTTGAGGTGGTTGATGGGGTAGTTGTGCTTGAAGTAGTTGATGGAGTGGTTGTGCTTGAGGTGGTTGATGGAGTAGTAGTACTTGAGGTAGTTGATGGAGTGGTGGTGCTTGATGTTGTTGATGGTGTAGTGGTACTTGAGGTAGTTGATGGTGTAGTGGTACTTGAGGTAGTTGATGGAGTAGTTGTGCTTGAGGTGGTTGATGGAGTAGTAGTACTTGAGGTAGTTGATGGAGTTGTAGTGCTGGACGTAGTTGATGGCGTGGTAGTGCTAGAGGTAGTTGATGGAGTGGTAGTGCTTGAGGTGGTTGATGGAGTAGTGGTGCTTGAAGTAGTTGATGGAGTGGTTGTGCTTGAAGTTGTTGATGGAGTAGTGGTACTTGAGGTAGTTGATGGAGTGGTAGTGCTTGAGGTAGTTGATGGAGTAGTGGTGCTTGAGGTAGTTGATGGAGTGGTAGTGCTGGACGTAGTTGATGGGGTAGTGGTGCTAGAGGTAGTTGATGGAGTGGTTGTGCTTGACGTGGTTGATGGAGTAGTGGTGCTTGAGGTGGTTGAGGGAGTGGTGGTACTTGAGGTAGTTGATGGAGTGGTAGTGCTAGATGTAGTTGATGGAGTGGTAGTGCTTGAGGTGGTTGATGGAGTAGTGGTGCTTGAAGTAGTTGATGGAGTAGTGGTGCTTGAGGTAGTTGATGGAGTGGTAGTGCTGGACGTAGTTGATGGGGTAGTGGTGCTAGAGGTAGTTGATGGAGTGGTTGTGCTTGACGTGGTTGATGGAGTAGTGGTGCTTGAGGTGGTTGAGGGAGTGGTGGTACTTGAGGTAGTTGATGGAGTGGTAGTGCTAGATGTAGTTGATGGAGTGGTAGTGCTTGAGGTGGTTGATGGAGTAGTGGTGCTTGAAGTAGTTGATGGAGTGGTGGTGCTTGAGGTGGTTGATGGGGTAGTTGTGCTTGAAGTAGTTGATGGAGTGGTTGTGCTTGAGGTGGTTGATGGAGTAGTAGTACTTGAGGTAGTTGATGGAGTGGTGGTGCTTGATGTTGTTGATGGTGTAGTGGTACTTGAGGTAGTTGATGGTGTAGTGGTACTTGAGGTAGTTGATGGAGTAGTTGTGCTTGAGGTGGTTGATGGAGTAGTAGTACTTGAGGTAGTTGATGGAGTTGTAGTGCTGGACGTAGTTGATGGCGTGGTAGTGCTAGAGGTAGTTGATGGAGTGGTAGTGCTTGAGGTGGTTGATGGAGTAGTGGTGCTTGAAGTAGTTGATGGAGTGGTTGTGCTTGAGGTGGTTGATGGAGTAGTAGTACTTGAGGTAGTTGATGGAGTGGTGGTGCTTGATGTTGTTGATGGTGTAGTGGTACTTGAGGTAGTTGATGGAGTGGTTGTGCTTGAAGTTGTTGATGGAGTAGTGGTGCTTGAGGTAGTTGATGGAGTGGTAGTGCTGGACGTAGTTGATGGGGTAGTGGTGCTAGAGGTAGTTGATGGAGTGGTTGTGCTTGACGTGGTTGATGGAGTAGTGGTGCTTGAGGTGGTTGAGGGAGTGGTGGTACTTGAGGTAGTTGATGGGGTAGTTGTGCTTGACGTGGTCGATGGGGTAGTTGTGCTTGAAGTAGTTGATGGAGTGGTAGTGCTTGATGTTGTTGATGGAGTGGTAGTGCTTGATGTAGTTGATGGAGTAGTTGTGCTAGACGTAGTTGATGGGGTAGTAGTGCTAGAGGTAGTTGATGGAGTGGTAGTGCTTGAGGTGGTTGATGGAGTAGTTGTGCTTGAGGTAGTTGATGGAGTGGTAGTGCTGGAAGTAGTTGATGGAGTAGTGGTGCTTGAGGTAGTTGATGGAGTGGTAGTGCTTGATGTAGTTGATGGAGTAGTGGTGCTTGAGGTAGTTGATGGGGTGGTAGTGCTAGAGGTAGTTGATGGAGTGGTAGTGCTTGATGTAGTTGATGGAGTAGTTGTGCTTGATGTGGTTGATGGAGTAGTGGTACTTGAGGTAGTTGATGGAGTGGTGGTACTTGAGGTGGTAGATGGAGTAGTTGTGCTTGAGGTAGTTGATGGAGTGGTAGTGCTGGACGTAGTTGATGGGGTAGTGGTGCTAGAGGTAGTTGATGGAGTGGTTGTGCTTGACGTGGTTGATGGAGTGGTTGTGCTTGACGTAGTTGATGGAGTGGTAGTGCTTGAGGTAGTTGATGGAGTGGTAGTGCTTGAGGTAGTTGATGGAGTGGTGGTGCTTGAGGTAGTTGATGGAGTGGTAGTGCTGGACGTAGTTGATGGGGTAGTGGTGCTAGAGGTAGTTGATGGAGTGGTTGTGCTTGACGTGGTTGATGGAGTAGTGGTACTTGAAGTAGTTGATGGAGTGGTGGTACTTGATGTGGTAGATGGAGTGGTTGTGCTTGATGTAGTTGATGGAGTGGTTGTGCTGGAAGTAGTTGATGGAGTTGTTGTGCTTGAAGTAGTTGATGGAGTAGTGGTACTTGAGGTAGTTGATGGAGTGGTGGTGCTGGAAGTAGTTGATGGAGTAGTTGTACTTGAGGTAGTTGAAGGAGTGGTGGTGCTTGAGGTAGTTGATGGAGTAGTGGTACTTGAGGTAGTTGATGGAGTGGTAGTGCTTGATGTAGTTGATGGAGTAGTGGTGCTTGATGTAGTTGATGGGGTGGTTGTGCTAGAAGTAGTTGATGGAGTAGTAGTGCTTGATGTAGTTGATGGAGTGGTTGTGCTTGATGTAGTTGATGGAGTAGTGGTACTGGAGGTAGTTGATGGAGTGGTGGTGCTTGATGTGGTTGATGGGGTAGTTGTGCTTGAAGTAGTTGATGGAGTGGTAGTGCTTGATGTAGTTGATGGAGTAGTTGTGCTTGATGTGGTTGATGGAGTAGTGGTACTTGATGTAGTTGATGGAGTAGTGGTGCTTGAGGTGGTTGATGGAGTGGTTGTGCTGGAGGTAGTTGATGGAGTGGTGGTGCTTGAGGTAGTTGATGGAGTGGTGGTGCTTGATGTTGTTGAAGGAGTGGTGGTGCTTGAAGTAGTTGATGGAGTGGTAGTGCTTGATGTAGTTGATGGAGTAGTGGTACTTGAGGTAGTTGATGGAGTAGTGGTACTTGAGGTGGTAGATGGAGTAGTTGTGCTTGATGTAGTTGATGGGGTCGTAGTGCTAGAGGTAGTTGATGGAGTGGTAGTGCTTGATGTTGTTGATGGAGTGGTGGTGCTTGATGTAGTTGATGGAGTGGTAGTGCTTGATGTTGTTGATGGAGTTTTGTTTTTTTGGGGGATGGTTTTTAGTGGTGGGTGGGTGGGGGTGTTGGGTGGTTTGTGGGGGTTTTTTTTGGGGGTGGTTTGGGGGGGGGGTGGTTTGGGTTTGGGAGTGGTTGGTTAGGGGGTTTTTTGTTGTTTGGGGGGGTTTGATGGGGGGTGGTGTTGTGGGGTTGGGGTTTTTTTTTTGGGGGGGTATTTTGGGGGGGGTTTTGGGGGTTTTTTGGGGGTGGGTTGTGTGGTAGGGTTGTGGGTGGGTTTTGGGTGGGGTTTTTTTTGGGGGGGGTTGTGCTGTGTGGGTTTAAAGGGGTTTTTTGTGAGGGAAGTATTTTTGGGTTTGGGTGGTTTTTTGTGGAGGGTTTTGGGGGTGGTTTTTTTTTGGGGGGTTTGAGGGTGGGTTGTGTTTAGGGGGTGGTTTTTGAAGGGGTTTGGGGTTTTTGGGAAATGTGGTTTTTTGGGGGGGGGGGGGGGGTTTTTTGTGGTATGGTTTTTGGGTGGTTTTTTGGGGTTTTGGGGGGTTTTGGGGTTTTGTTGGGAATGGGGGTTTTTTTTTGTGGAGGGTGTTTTGTGTGGGGTTGGGTTTTGGGGGGGAGTTTTGGGGTTTTGGGGTTTTTTTTGGGGGGGAGGGGGTTTTTGGGGGTTTTGGGTGGGGGTTTTGGGGGGGGTTTTTTTCGGGGGGTTGAAATTTTGTGATGGGGTTTTTGGTTTGGGGGTTTTTGGTTGGGTGGGGTTTTTGGGGGTGGTTGGGGGGGGGGTTTGGGGAAAGGGGTTTTTTTTTTTGGAGGTGGGGGAAATGTTTTTGGGGGGGGTTTGGGGTTTTTTGGGGGTTGGGATGGGGGGGTTTTGGGGTGGTTTGGGGGGGGGTGGTGAGGTTTTGGGGGTTTTTTTTGGGGGGTTTTGGGGGGGTTTTTTTGTTTAATTTTGGGGTTTAAAAAATTTTTTGGTTTTAGTGGTTTGTGTGGTTGGGGGGTTTGAGAGTTTGGGGTTTTGGCTAAAATGGGTTTTGGGTGGAGTTTTGGGGAGTGCTGGGGTTTTTGGGGTTTTTTTGAGGGGAATTAAGGTTTTTGGGTGGGGTTTTGGGGGGGGGGTGGGGGGGGGGGTTTGGGTTGGGGGGGGGGTTTTTTTTGTGGGGGTTGTGCTAGGGGTTTTTGATTTGTTGTTTTTGTGGGTTTTTTTGGGGGGGTTTTGGGTTGGGTGTTTGGGGGGTTTTTTGGGGGGTTTTGGGGTTTTGGTGGGGAAATGTTGGGGGGGGAGGAGGGGGGGGTGGGTTTAAAAATGGGGGGTTTTTTGTGTGGGGAGGGGTTTTGGGGGTTTTTTTTGAAGGGGGGTTGGGGGGTTTTTTGGAGTGGAGTGGGGTTGGGGTTTTTTGTGGGTTGGGGGTTTTTGGGGGGGGGTTTTTTTTTGTGTGGTTGGTGTTTGGGTGGATGGGAAATGTTGTGGGGTTGTTGGGGTTTTTTGGGGGAAAGGGGTGGTTTGGAATTTGGGGGTTTTGTGGGGGTTGGGTGGGTTTTGGGGGGTTTTGGGGGGGGTTTTGGGGGGAAGGGGTGGGTTTTTTTGGGGGGGGTTGTGGGGTTTGGGTGGGTTTTGTTTGGGGGGTTGTTTTGGGGGGGGGGTTTTTTTAGGTGGAAGATGGTTGAGGAGGGGGGGGGTTTTTGTTGGTTGTGTTGGGGGAGGGGGGGGTTCTGGGTGGTGGTTTGGGAAAGGGGTTTTTGGGGGGTTTTTTTTGGGGGGTTTTTGGAAAGGGGGTGTTGGGGGGGGTTGGGGGGTTTGGGTTTGGGGTTTTTGTGCGGGGGTTTGTGGGGGGTTGAGGGTTGGTTTTTTAGTTGAGGATGGTTTTGGTGTGGGGGTTTGGGGGGTTTTTTTGGGGGGAAATTTTGGGGGGGGGGGGGTTTTGCTGGAAAGGGGGGTGGAGTGGTTTTGGCTTGGGGTTTGATGGGTGGTATGAAGTTGTGGTTTTGTGGGGGTTTTGTGAAATGGTAGTGGGTTTTGGGGGGGGGGGTGGTTTGGTTTGGGTGGGGGTTTGGGGTTTTGGGGGTGGTTTGGGGTTTTTGAAAATGGGGTGGGTTTGGGGTGGGTTGGTTTTTGGGGTGGTGGTGTGTTGATGGGGGTGGTGCTTTGGGTGGTTGATGGGGGTTTTTGTTTTCAGGTGTTAAGGGGTTTGTTTAATGGGTGTTGGGGCTAGTGTGGGGGTTGATGGAGTGGTAGTGGCTTGGTTTGATGGGTGATGGGAAGGAGTTTTTGATGGGAGTGGGTTTTGGGTGGTTGAAAGGAGTTGGTTGTGTTGGGGTTGGGGTGGGGTTTATGAGTGTGTTGGTAGTTGTGCGGAAGGGGTTTGGTGGTTGGAATGGGGCTTAGTTTTTAGGTTTTCTGTATTGGTAGTTGTAGTGTTATGGAGTGGGTGATGGGTGTTTGGAAGGGGGTTGATGGAGGGGGTTGTATGAGTGGTTTTGATTGGAGGGGTGTTAGTGTTGATGGGGTGTTGTGCTTGAAGTTGTTGATGGAGTTTTGTTTTGAGGAGTTTGGTAGTGGGGGTGGGGGTTTTGTTGGTGGTTTGGTTTTTTTGTATGGTGTGGTGGGTGGGGGGTGGGGGTGTGGGGGGTGGTTTTGGGGGTTTTTGGAGTGGTTGGGGTTTAAATGGTTTGGGGGGTTATCAAATTTGTTTTTTTTTTTTTGAATTGTTTTGATGGAGTGGTGTGCTTTGGGTTTTGGATGGTTGTGGTTTTGTGTGTGGGGGTTTTTGAAAATGGAGGGGGTTTTTTGGGCCGTAGTGTGTGGGGGAAAGGGGGGTTTTGTGTGGGTGGAAGTTTAAATTGGTTTTTTATGGAGTGGGTTTTGTTTTAGTGGTTTTTGTTTGGTTGGATGGGGTTTTGTGCTGGGGTGGTTGATGGAGTGGGGTTTCTTGGTTTTTGAATGGGGGTTTCGTATGGTTTTGGAAAGGGGGTTTTGTGAGGTTTTGTTAGTGGGTTTTGGGGTTTAAGGGGGGTGTGTAGTGGTTTTTTTTGGGGGTGGGGGAAGGTTTTGGGGGGAAAGGGGGTTGATGGAGTGGGGGTTTTTTGGGGTTTAATGGGTTTGGTTTGGTAAGGGGGTTTAGGGGGGTTTTTGGGGGGGGGGGGGGGTAGGGGGAGGGGGGGGTTTGGGTTTTAGTATTTTGGGGTTTGGGGGGTTTTTTACTTTTGGTTTAAAAGGTTGTTTTTTGAGTTTTATGGAGTGGTTGGGGGGAGGGGTGGGTTTAAAAATATTTTGGGGTTTTTTATGGGTAGGTAAAGGGGGTTTGGGGGGTGGGTGGGTGGTTTGGGAAAAGGGTTTTGGGGGTTTTTTTGATGTTGATGGGTGGGGTTGGGTTTTTGGGGGGTTTTGGGGTTTGTGGGGGGGGTTTTTGGGTTGGGGGGTTGGGTTTTGGGTTGTAGGGGGTTTTTTAAATTTTTTTGGGTTTTGTCGGGGGGTTTATTGGGGTTTTAGTGTGGGTTTTGGGGGGGTGAGTGGGGGGGTTTGGGGGGTTTGAGTGTTTATGGGTGGGGGGGGTTTTTTATTGGGGGGGGTGGGTTTTTTTTTTTTTTTTTGGGGGGGGGTGGTAGGTTGTGTGGTGGGGGTTTTTGGCAGAAATTTGATGGAGGGTGGGTTGTGGGGAGGGTTGGGGGGTGGGTTTTGGGGGGTTTTGTTTAGTTTTGGGGGGGAGTTGGGTTTTGGTGGGTGGTTGGGGTGGGGTGGGTTTGTTTGGGAATTTTTTTAGGGGGTTTGGGGTGGGTTGGGGGTGGGGGTTTTTGGGGTGGGGTTTTTTGTTTTATGGGGTAGGGGGTAGGGGAGTGGTTTGGGTGAGGGGGGGGGTGGTTTTTTGGGTTTTTTGGGTTTTTGGGGGTAGTGGTTGGGAGGGGTAGTGGGGTTTGAGGTTTGGGGGGTTTTTTTTGATTTTTGAAGGGGGGGGTTTTGGGGGGGTTTTGTTTTTTTGGGTTTGTGTGGGGGTTTGGGTTTTAGTTTTGATGGGGTTTTTTTTAAAAAAGGGGTTTATGGGTTTTTGTAATTTAAAGGGGGGGTTTTGTATTGGGGAGTGTGGGTTTTGGGGTTGGGGAGTTTTTTTTGGGGGGAGTTTTTGAATGGGGAAGTGTGGTTTTAAAAGGGGGAAGGGGTTGGGGTTTTGGGTTTTTTTTAAATGTTTTGGGGGTTTGAGGGGGTTTTTTTGGGGGGGGGGTCTGGGGTGTTGATGGGGGTGGTGTTTTGGTTTGGGGGGGGGTGGTGGTTTCTTTTTGGGGGGGGTTTTGGGGTGAATTTGGGTTTTTTGGGAAATTTTTTGGTTTGAATTTTTGGGTGGAAATGGTTTGGGTGGGGGTTTGTTGGTTTAGGAGTGGTGTGTGAGTGGTTGGTGGGTTTTTTGTGGTCGTGTGGTTGATGGAGTGGGGTCTAGTGTGGGTTTATGGGTTTTTGGAGGTGTGAAGTTGTTGAAAGGGTGGTTTTTGTGGTGGGTTGTGATGTGTGCTAGGTGTTGATGGGTGTATCTGTGGGTTGTTTAAGGGTGTGTTGGGGTTTATGGGTGTAGTGCTGGTGGGTTGATGGAGTGGGGGTTCTGAGGGGGGTTGATGGGTTTTGTGCTGGGGAAGTAGTTGATGGAGTGGTTGTGCTTGGTGGTTGAGGGTGGTTGTGAGTAAGGGGGTGGATTGGTTATGATGGTTTGGTATGGTGGTTTATGGAGTGGTTGTGGGTGTTGAGGGTGTTGTGGGTTGTTGATGGGTGTGTGTGGTAGTGGTTGATGGAGTGGTATTGGGTGGGTGATGGGTGTTGTACTTGAAGGTGGGTTTATGGGGTGGTTGGTAAGTGTGGTGATGGTTTGTGTGTTGAAGTTGATGGAGTGTAGTGACTAGTGTGGGTTTATTGGGGTGGTGTGCTAGTGGTGGTTTATGGGGGAGGTGTGTGTTGAAGAGTTTGGATGGGTTTAGTAGTGGTTGTTGATGGAGTGGTGTGCTGTGTGGTTGATGGAGTTTGTTGTTGAGGGAGTGGTGGTAGTGGTTGTTGAGTGTTGTGGTGGGTGGTGGGGTGGGGGTTTGGGGGGGTTTGGGTGGTGTGTATGGTGTTTATGGGTGTAGGTAAGGAGTGGGTTTATGGGAGTGGTGTCGTAGTGGTTGAGGAGTGGTTGTACTTGGGTGGTTGATGGATGGGAGTGTGTAGTGGTTGATGGAGGTTTGTGTGGAAGATGGGAGGGTGGTTTTAGGTTAGTGGGTAGGGGTGGTGGTTGGGGTTGAGTTTTGTGTGGTTTATTGGGTGTGATGGTGGTGCTGTGGGGGTTGATGGAGTGTAGTGCTAGGGTGTTATGGGGGTTTGCTGTGTGGTTGAAGGGGTTGTGGTGGTCGGGAAGTGGTTGTGGAGTTTAGTCTGTGGTGGTTGATGGAGTGTTTTGCTGTGGTGTTTGATGGGGTTTGTATGGGTTTAAGGTGGGTTTTGGGGAGGTGGTATGGTTGAGGGGGTTGTGCTATGGTGGGTTTATGGAGTGGGGGTGCTGTTTTGGTTGATGGGGTTGTGTTGTGTGAGTGGTTTAAGGAGGGTGTGGTGTGGGGTTTGTGAAGTAAGTGGTTGATGGAAGTGGTTGTGCTGGTGTGGTTGATGGAGTTTTGGAGGTGAAGGTGGTTGATGGAGTGGTTGTGCTGGAAATGTTGAGGAGGGAGTGTAGTGGTGGGGGGGTTTGTGTGGAGTAGTTGTGAGTGGTGTTGAAGGGTTTTGTTGAGGTGAAGGAGTTTTGGGGTTTGTGTGGTGTGGTTGATGGAGTGGTAGTGCTAGTGGTGGTTTGGATGGGTGTGGTGGTGGTTGATGGGTTTGTGCTGGTGGGTGGTGGTTGTGACTGTTGGGTAGTGGGTGATGGAGGGTGGTGTTTGTGGTGTGGGGGTTTTGAAATGGTGTTGGATGGAGTGGTTGTGCTTAGTGGGTTTATGGAGTGGTAGTGCTAGTGTGGTTTATGGGTTTTGTATGGGTTGTTTTGTTTGGAAATTGGTGGGGTGAAGTTGGGTTTATGGAGTGGGTTTTAGTGGTTGTTGATG
The DNA here is from genome assembly GCA_020137815.1 of Hormiphora californensis. Lineage (NCBI taxonomy): Eukaryota > Metazoa > Ctenophora > Tentaculata > Cydippida > Pleurobrachiidae > Hormiphora > Hormiphora californensis. The sequence continues at coordinate 6,443,779 of CM035356.1, forward strand.
GTTCTGTGACTGGAAGTAGTGGTTATGGAGTGTAGTGCTAGGGTGGTGGTGGAGTGGTGTGCTTGGGGGGTTGAGGGTTTGGACTGGTTGAAATGTGGTTGAGGAGTGGTAAATGCTAGTGGTGGTTGATGGGGTTGTGATGGTAGTAGGTTTTGAAGGTGAGTGTGGTATGGGGTGGTTTGATGGAGGTTAGGGTGGTTTGTAGGGTGGTTGAATGGGGGTTTCTTGTGGACTGGTGGAAGTAGTTGGGAGTGGGGTGGGTGGTGGTTGTGGTGGGTTTTGCGTGTGTGTGTGGTTTTGTAAGGGGGATGGTTTGGGTGGTTTGGGTGGGTGTGGAGTGTTGAAATGGTGTTGGGTTGTTGAATGGGTGGTTAGTGTTAGGGTTTTTGGGCTGGAGTGGTTGATGGAGTGGTAGGGTTTGGGGGGGTTTTGTGGGATGGGTGTAGGTGGGTTTATGGGTGGTTGTGGGTGAGTGGGGGTTTAGGGGTGGTTGGAGTGTGTGTTTATGAGTTGGGGGTTTTGGTGGTGAGTTGGGTGATGGAGTGGTTTGTGCTATGGTGGTTGATGGGGAGTAGGTAAGTGGGGTTTAGGAGTTGAAGGGTTGGGGTTTTGAAATGTTGTGATGGGAGTGGTTTGTGTAGTGGGGTTGTTGATGGAGTGTTTGTGCAGGAGTGGTTGATGGAGTGGTGGGGCTGTGGGGGTTGATGGAGTGGTTGTGCTTAGTGGGTGTGATGGGGGTTTTTGGTGGTGGTTGAGTGTTGATGATGGTAGTGCTTGTAGTGGTGTGTGGTTGTTTGGTGTAGTTGATGGTGGTGGTGTTGCTGGATGGTTAAGGTAGTGGTTGTTTTGGGGGGTGTGCTGGAAGAGGTGGGTGGATGTTGTGGTGTGGTAGTGGATTGGTGTGATGGGGGTTGTGATGGGGTGGGTTTTGGAGTGGTTGGTGCTTGGGTGGTGATGGAGTGGTGGTGAGTGTGGTTGATGGAGTGTTGTGGCTGGTGTGGGTTTATGGGTTGTGAGGGAGAGTGGGTTGATGTTGGGTTGTTTCTTGTGTTGATGGAGTGGTAGTGCTGTGTTGTTGAGGGTGTAGTTGGAGGGTTGAGGGTGTGGTTTTGGGGGTTGAAAGGGTTTTGTGACTGGTGAAGTGGTTGATGGAGTGGTTGTGCTGGGTTTGAGTGGGGTGGGTGGTGAGGTGTTGAGTGTGTTGATGGGAGTTTGTGTGCGGGGAGGGGGTTGATGGAGTGGTGTGCTAGTGGTTGTTGATGGGGTGTGGTGGTGAGGTGGTTGAGGGTGTTGTGCTGGGGGGTGAGGAGTTGGGTAGTGGTTGAGGGGGTTTTTTGGTAGTGGTTGGTTGGGGTGTTTTGGGGGGTGGGATGGTGGGTTTATGGAGGGGGTTGTGGGTTGAGTGGGGGTTGTGGGTGGTTGTGGTGGTAGTGGTTGGGAGGTGGTTGGCTGAAAGGGGGTTGATGGGGTTTCTGTGAGGATATGTGTTGATGAGTGGTTTCTAGTGTGTTGAGGAGTTGGCTAGTGTGTTGATGGAGTGGTGGTATGAGGGAGTTGATGGAGTTGGTGGGCTTGGGTGGTTGATGGAGTGGTGTGCAGAGTAGGTTGATGAGGGTTGGTGTGGAGTGGGTTGATGGAGTGTTGTCTGGGTGTTGATGGAGTGGTGGGGCTTGGGTTTGAGGGGGGAGGGGTGGTAGTGGTGATGTGGTTGTAGGGGTGATGGGGTATGGGTGTGTGGGGTGGTGTACTTGATGTGTTGAGGAGTGGGGTGCTGAGGTGTTGTGGTGTGGTGTGATGTTTGAGGTGGTGGAGCTTGAGGTATTGTTTACGGTAGGGTGTGGAGTGTTGGGGAGTGTGGTTGACTGGAAATGGGTTTTGGGGGGTGTGGGTGATGGTGTTGATGAAGGGTGGCTTGAGGTGGTTGATGGGTTGTGTGCTGGGAAGGTGAGTTGAGGAGTGGTTGGTGCTGGAGTGTTGATGGAGGGTGTACTGGGTGTTGATGGGGTGGTTGTTGAGGTGTTGATGGAGTGGTGGGGCTAGTATGGTTGATGTTGGGTTTTTTGGAATTTAAGTAGTTGATGGAGTGGTTTGTGCTTGAGGTAGTTGGGGGGGTGGGGGTTATGAGTAGTTGTGGGTTAAGGGTTGTGCTTATGTGGGTTTATGGGTAGGGGTGTGTGAAGGTAAATTTATGAGTGGAAAATGAGGGTGTTGATGGAGTGGTGGGCTTGAGGTGGTTGAGGGTGGGTTGGTGTTGAGTGGTTTTGGAAATGTATGTAGAGTTAGTTGATGGAGGGTGGTATGGGTAAGGTAGTGGTGATGGAGGGGGTTGTGAGAGTGTTGATGAGTGGTGGCTTGAGGTGTTGATGGAGTGGTGGTGCTTGGGTGTTGATGGGGGTGTTTTGTACTTGAGTAGTGTGATGGAGTGGTTGTGTTGGGGGGTTGATGGAGTGGTTGTGCTGATGGGTTGATGGAGTTTGTGCTTGAGGGGTTATGGAGTTGTGTGTATAGGTTGAAGGGATGGTAGTGGTGGTGTTGAGGTTGTGGGTGTGGTTTGTGGGGTAGTTTGTGGTGTTGGGTTGATGGAGTGGGTAGGTTTCTGGTGTGTTGATGGGGTGTGTGCTTTAGGGGGTGATGGGTTGTTGTGTGAGTAGTTGATGGAGTGGTGGGTGGAGTTGTTGGTGGTGGTGGTGTGTGAAATGGTGATGGAGTGGTTGTGCTTGAGGGGTTTGATGGGAGTGTTGCGAGGGGATGATGGAGTTTGGGGGTTTGGGAAAATGGTTGATGGAGGGGTGTGGAGTGGTGTTGAAGTAGTGATGGAGGAGGTATTCTGAGGGAAGGGGATTTAGAAGTAGTGATGGGGGTGGTAGTTGTGGTGGGTTTATGGGAGGTTGTGTGGGATGGGGTGTTGATGGAGTGGTGTCTGAGGTTGTTGATGGGTTGGGGAGTCTAAATAGTTTTGGAGGGTGTTTGTGAGGGGTAAGTTGTGGAGGGTGGTGTGGTGTAGGTTGATGGGTGGTTGTAGTGAGGTAGTTGATGGAGTGGTGGTGCTTGAGGTAGTTGATGGTGTGGTGGAGCTAGAAGTAGTTGATGGAGTCGTGGTACTTGAGGTAGTTGATGGAGTGGTGGTACTTGAGGTAGTTGATGGAGTGGTGGTGCTGGAAGTAGTTGATGGAGTGGTGGTGCTAGAAGTAGTTGATGGAGTGGTGGTACTTGAGGTAGTTGATGGAGTGGTGGTACTTGAGGTAGTTGATGGAGTGGTGGTGCTTGATGTAGTTGATGGGGTAGTTGTACTTGAAGTAGTTGATGGAGTGGTTGTGCTGGAGGTAGTTGATGGGGTAGTTGTACTTGAAGTAGTTGATGGAGTGGTTGTGCTTGAGGTAGTTGATGGAGTGATGGTGCTAGAAGTAGTTGATGGAGTGGTGGTACTTGAGGTAGTTGATGGAGTGGTGGTGCTTGAGGTAGTTGATGGAGTGGTGGTGCTTGAGGTAGTTGATGGAGTGGTAGTGCTAGAAGTAGTTGATGGAGTGGTGGTGCTCGAGGTAGTTGATGGAGTGGTGGTGCTAGAAGTAGTTGATGGAGTGGTGGTACTTGAGGTAGTTGATGGAGTGGTGGTGCTTGAGGTAGTTGATGGAGTGGTGGTACTTGAAGTAGTTGATGGAGTGGTGGTGCTTGAGGTAGTTGACGGGGTAGTTGTACTTGAAGTAGTTGATGGAGTGGTGGTACTTGAGGTAGTTGATGGAGTGGTAGTACTTGAAGTAGTTGATGGAGTGGTAGTACTTGAGGTAGTTGATGGAGTGGTAGTACTTGAGGTAGTTGATGGAGTGGTGGTGCTTGAGGTAGTTGATGGAGTGGTGGTGCTAGAAGTAGTTGATGGAGTGGTGGTACTTGAGGTAGTTGATGGAGTGGTGGTGCTTGAGGTAGTTGATGGTGTGGTGGAGCTAGAAGTAGTTGATGGAGTCGTGGTACTTGAGGTAGTTGATGGAGTGGTGGTACTTGAGGTAGTTGATGGAGTGGTGGTGCTGGAAGTAGTTGATGGAGTGGTGGTGCTAGAAGTAGTTGATGGAGTGGTGGTACTTGAGGTAGTTGATGGAGTGGTGGTACTTGAGGTAGTTGATGGAGTGGTGGTGCTTGATGTAGTTGATGGGGTAGTTGTACTTGAAGTAGTTGATGGAGTGGTTGTGCTTGAGGTAGTTGATGGGGTAGTTGTACTTGAAGTAGTTGATGGAGTGGTTGTGCTTGAGGTAGTTGATGGAGTGATGGTGCTAGAAGTAGTTGATGGAGTGGTGGTACTTGAGGTAGTTGATGGAGTGGTGGTGCTTGAGGTAGTTGATGGAGTGGTGGTGCTTGAGGTAGTTGATGGAGTGGTAGTGCTAGAAGTAGTTGATGGAGTGGTGGTGCTCGAGGTAGTTGATGGAGTGGTGGTGCTAGAAGTAGTTGATGGAGTGGTGGTACTTGAGGTAGTTGATGGAGTGGTGGTGCTTGAGGTAGTTGATGGAGTGGTGGTACTTGATGTAGTTGATGGAGTGGTGGTGCTAGAAGTAGTTGATGGAGTGGTTGTGCTTGATGTAGTTGATGGAGTGGTGGTGCTTGAGGTAGTTGATGGAGTGGTGGTACTTGAAGTAGTTGATGGAGTCGTGGTACTTGAGGTAGTTGATGGAGTGGTGGTGCTAGAAGTAGTTGATGGAGTGATGGTACTTGAGGTAGTTGATGGAGTGGTGGTGCTTGAGGTAGTTGATGGTGTGGTGGTGCTTGAGGTAGTTGATGGAGTGGTGGTACTTGAAGTAGTTGATGGAGTGGTGGTACTTGATGTAGTTGATGGAGTGGTGGTGCTTGATGTAGTTGATGGGGTAGTTGTACTTGAAGTAGTTGATGGAGTGGTGGTACTTGAGGTAGTTGATGGAGTGGTGGTACTTGAGGTAGTTGATGGAGTGGTGGTACTTGATGTAGTTGATGGAGTGGTGGTGCTAGAAGTAGTTGATGGAGTGGTGGTGCTTGATGTAGTTGATGGGGTAGTTGTACTTGAAGTAGTTGATGGAGTGGTAGTGCTTGAGGTAGTTGATGGGGTAGTTGTACTTGAAGTAGTTGATGGAGTGGTGGTGCTTGAGGTAGTTGATGGAGTGGTGGTACTTGAAGTAGTTGATGGAGTGGTGGTACTTGATGTAGTTGATGGAGTGGTGGTGCTAGAAGTAGTTGATGGAGTGGTGGTACTTGAGGTAGTTGATGGAGTGGTGGTGCTAGAAGTAGTTGATGGAGTCGTGGTACTTGAGGTAGTCGATGGAGTGGTGGTGCTTGAAGTTGTTGATGGAGTAGTGGTACTTGAGGTAGTTGATGGAGTGGTGGTGCTTGAGGTAGTTGATGGAGTGGTGGTACTTGAAGTAGTTGATGGAGTGGTGGTACTTGATGTAGTTGATGGAGTGGTAGTGCTTGAGGTAGTTGATGGGGTAGTTGTACTTGAAGTAGTTGATGGAGTGGTTGTGCTTGAGGTAGTTGATGGAGTGGTGGTGCTAGAAGTAGTTGATGGAGTGGTGGTGCTTGATGTAGTTGATGGGGTAGTTGTACTTGAAGTAGTTGATGGAGTGGTAGTGCTTGAGGTAGTCGATGGGGTAGTTGTACTTGAAGTAGTCGATGGAGTGGTTGTGCTTGAGGTAGTTGATGGAGTGGTGGTGCTTGAGGTAGTTGATGGAGTGGTGGTGCTTGAGGTAGTTGATGGAGTGGTGGTGCTAGAAGTAGTTGATAGAGTGGTGGTGCTTGAGGTAGTTGATGGAGTGGTGGTACTTGAGGTAGTTGATGGAGTGGTAGTACTTGAGGTAGTTGATGGAGTGGTGGTGCTAGAAGTAGTTGACGGAGTGGTGGTACTTGAGGTAGTTGATGGAGTGGTAGTACTTGAGGTAGTTGATGGAGTGGTGGTACTTGAAGTAGTAGATGGAGTGGTAGTACTTGAGGTAGTTGATGGAGTGGTGGTGCTAGAAGTAGTTGATGGAGTCGTGGTACTTGAGGTAGTCGATGGAGTAGTGGTGCTTGAAGTAGTTGATGGAGTGGTGGTGCTGGAAGTGGTTGATGGAGTTGTGGTACTTGAAGTAGTTGATGGAGTGGTGGTGCTAGATGTAGTTGATGGAGTGGTGGTGCTAGAAGTAGTTGATGGAGTGGTTGTGCTTGAGGTAGTTGATGGAGTGGTGGTGCTTGAAGTTGTTGATGGAGTGGTGGTACTTGAGGTAGTTGATGGTGTGGTGGTGCTAGAAGTAGTTGATGGAGTCGTGGTACTTGAGGTAGTTGATGGAGTGGTGGTGCTTGAGGTAGTTGATGGAGTGGTGGTACTTGAAGTAGTTGATGGAGTGGTGGTGCTTGATGTAGTTGATGGGGTAGTTGTACTTGAAGTAGTTGATGGAGTGGTTGTGCTTGAGGTAGTTGATGGGGTAGTTGTACTTGAAGTAGTTGATGGAGTGGTGGTACTTGAAGTGGTGCTAGTGGTAAATGTTACGGTACCCTGAGTTGTTGTCAGCGAGGAACTAGTTGTACTGGTAGATGTCGTTGATGGAGTTGTGGTGCTGGATGTAGTTGATGGAGTGGTGGTGCTTGAAGTAGTTGATGGAGTGGTAGTGCTTGAGGTAGTTGATGGGGTAGTTGTACTTGAAGTAGTTGATGGAGTGGTTGTGCTTGAGGTAGTTGATGGAGTGGTGGTGCTTGAGGTAGTTGATGGAGTGGTGGTGCTTGAGGTAGTTGATGGAGTGGTGGTGCTAGAAGTAGTTGATGGAGTGGTGGTGCTTGAGGTAGTTGATGGAGTGGTGGTGCTAGAAGTAGTTGATGGAGTGGTGGTACTTGAGGTAGTTGATGGAGTGGTGGTGCTTGAGGTAGTTGATGGAGTGGTTGTGCTTGAAGTAGTTGATGGAGTGGTGGTGCTGGAGGTAGTTGATGGAGTGGTGGTACTTGATGTAGTTGATGGGGTAGTGGTACTTGAAGTAGTTGATGGAGTGGTTGTGCTTGAGGTAGTTGATGGGGTAGTTGTACTTGAAGTAGTTGATGGAGTGGTTGTGCTTGAGGTAGTTGATGGAGTGGTGGTGCTAGAAGTAGTTGATGGAGTGGTGGTACTTGATGTAGTTGATGGGGTAGTGGTACTTGAAGTAGTTGATGGGGTAGTGGTACTTGAAGTAGTAGATGGAGTGGTGGTGCTTGAGGTAGTAGATGGAGTGGTGGTGCTAGAAGTAGTTGATGGGGTAGTGGTACTAGAGGTAGTTGATGGAGTGGTGGTACTTGAGGTAGTTGATGGAGTGGTAGTACTTGAGGTAGTTGATGGAGTGGTGGTGCTAGAAGTAGTTGACGGAGTGGTGGTACTTGAGGTAGTTGATGGAGTGGTAGTACTTGAGGTAGTTGATGGAGTGGTGGTACTTGAAGTAGTAGATGAAGTGGTAGTACTTGAGGTAGTTGATGGAGTGGTGGTGCTAGAAGTAGTTGATGGAGTCGTGGTACTTGAGGTAGTCGATGGAGTGGTGGTGCTTGAAGTTGTTGATGGAGTAGTGGTGCTTGAAGTAGTTGATGGAGTGGTGGTGCTGGAAGTGGTTGATGGAGTTGTGGTACTTGAAGTAGTTGATGGAGTGGTGGTGCTAGATGTAGTTGATGGAGTGGTGGTGCTAGAAGTAGTTGATGGAGTGGTGGTACTTGAGGTAGTTGATGTAGTGGTAGTACTTGAGGTAGTTGATGGAGTTGTGGTGCTTGAAGTGGTTGATGGAGTGGTAGTGCTAGAAGTAGTTGATGGAGTGGTGGTGCTAGATGTAGTTGATGGAGTGGTGGTGCTAGATGTAGTTGATGGAGTTTTGTGGGGCTCGATGTAGTTGATGTAGTTGTGTGGGTGCTGGAGGTATTTGATGGAGTGGTAAGTACTTGAGGTAGTTGATGGAGTGGTGGTGCTAGAAAGTAGGTTTGAAGGAGTCGTGGTACTTGAAGGTAGTCGATGGAGTGGTGGTGCGCTTGAAGTTGTTTTTATGGAGTATGGTGCTTGAAGTATTTGATGGAGTGTGGTGCTTGAAGGTAGTTGTTGTAGTGGTTGGTGATGTTGTGGGTGTTCGAGTTGTGGTTGATTGAGTGGTTGTACTTGTAACCGTTCGGTTGATAGATGCAACGTGATGAACGGCTGAAATATAAGATTATTCTCTGATATTTCTAATTTTTAATTAATTCCATTATATTCTAGGGGCTAATCAAGTTTCTTCGTTACTATTATTATATTGCATATATATATCAGACGACCTTTCTTGCAGGAACCGACCAAAACAAGTAAACAACCAATCAGAACTCGTTATGTAGGTCACGTGACTGGTTATCAGCGAATCAGGGACCAGTATTTCCTGATTCGGTCGGTTCCTGCATTCTTGATAACCTATTTCAACAGCTCTAAAGGTCCCCCCAAACTACAATGTCCCTTGCTGCGCGCGACCAGATTTTAGACGGCCATAGCTCCACCCCCTGATAAGATAGAGACTTGAAATTTGTTTTGTAGGGAGATCATATCGAGTTCTTCGTACACAACAAATTTCAAGTCGCTATCTCATCGTGGAGTGGAGTTATGACCGTGGGAAATTCCACAAAACCCGAGTGAGGGACATAGTAGTTTGGGGTGTACTTTAGTATATCGTCCCTCCCCTACTTACTCATAGTGCTAGTGATAGTAGTGGTTGAAGTAGTAGACGTTGTAGTTGGGGTTGTCGTTGTTGAGTTGGTTGGTGGAGATGTTGACGTGGTGCAATCGTACACAATACACTTGCCCGTCTCATCCTCAATCATACCGGCTGGACAAGCACACTGTTCGTAACACTCGTTCTTGGTGAAAGTCTTACAAATCTTCTCTCCACAGATATCCTGACAGGCGGGTCCACACTCCACGTACTCCTTGGGCCACTCGCACATAACCTCTGGAGGAGAAGGGGTTATTGTCAGCACAGTTTTACCTGTTACAAAAGGAAGTAGGGACTGAGTTTGAATTTATTTAGTGAATAGTTTGGTAGATACTGCAGCGGCTGCTCTCGTAACCAAGATAGTTGCTATGGTAACCAAGACAGTTGCTATGGTAACCAAGACTTACGGCATTCCTCTGTCTTGATCCTCCATCCAATGGTAATTCCCTTGTTGTTACACTGCTTCGCGTACGTCTCAATGGCCTCACAGTAACACATACAATCCCCACCCATATCACAGCCACACGCATCAAAGAGACAATTCTGGTAGTACTGATTGGGGTTCACGTGGTTGTGACAATCCTTGAAGATGTCATCGTTTATCAACCTGAGGGAGGAGGAGGAGGGATGTGGTATTATAGGGGGTAAGGGAGGAGGGACGTGGTATTATATGGGGGTAATGGAGGAGGGACGTGGTATTATAGCTGGAGGGAAAGAAGCTTGGTTACGACACTTGTAGGGTGCGGTTCGTTACGAAATAACCCTTGGTGTGCCGGTAAGGGAGGGCCGTAACTTCGTTACTTACCAAATAAAAGAGGGGGGGGGTATTATATAACTTACGAACACATGGTCTCGGCAAAAGTCCTTCTTAGCGGGTTAATCTCACAGGGTGTCTGCTCATCCTTGTCTGCATCAGCACACGAGTCAGATGTCTTCCAGGAATTGGCGAAGGGGTACGCCGTCAACTCTGTCAGACCGTTCTATAGATATATTTTGGAGAATGTTAGTTGATTAATTAGATAATTAGAAAATTACAGTAAGTGAAGTGGTTACAGCAAGTGGTTACAGTAAGTGGTTACAATAAGTGGTTACAACAAGTGGCTACACCAAGTGGTTACACCAAGTGGTTACACCAAGTGGTTACAGCAAGTGGTTACAAAAAGTGGTTACAAAAAGTGGTTACACCAAGTGGTTACACCAAGTGGTTACACCAAGTGGGTTTAAAAAGTGGTTACACCAAGTGGCTACCTGTTTCTTGTAATCATCCTTGGGATTTGTGTTGTAGTTACCACAGAGACCCTCCAGTTTACCGCTCCAGGATGGTTCTGCCTTGACATAAACCTGGGTACCTCCGTTCCAGAAAATCCTGATGCCACTGTGCCATCCGACCATGAGGTAGAAACCGACCTTGGTTACAGTCGCACCTGAGAGAGGGGGAGATTGTCATGGTTACAGTCGCACCTGAGAGAGCTGTGGGTTACCATGGTTACCGTCGCACCAATGAGGGGGATTGTTGTCAAAGCAGTGTTGTGTCTGAGGGGGGGGGGGTGGTGGTGGTTGTCATGGCAATGTTGGGGCTAATTTCGTCACCTAGGTAACAGCAGGGGGTGGAGGTACTTACTGACAACATTGTCATGATGAGGTAGACCCATATTCTCCTTCGTTATCCCATTATTTGTCCTCGTTATCTCCCTATCTCGGAACATTGAGAAGGTAACGGATTGTTCCGTGTTGTTCACTGTCTCTGTCAGGGTAACAGCAACGCTCTTGGTACAGGTCACTCCCGAGCTACCACAAGCAACATTCTCTACCACAATCTAGGAGGGATTATAACTATAAGTTGAGGCCGGGATTAAGGATAAAAACTAAGTTGAAGGGGGATTAAGGATAAAAACTAAGTTGAAGAGGATTAAAACTAAGTCGAGGAATGAGGGGAGATATATGCTATTAGGGTATATTGGAATGCTACCAGTACCCTATGAAAGATCTCACAAATATCATACTTACGCTAAATCCGGCACCGTCAACAAGACTGTTTGACTGTGAGAGTACATATCCGCAGGTACCCTGGAATTCGTACATTTGGCCATCGAAAGTTTTGTAATGAGGGTCACCGCTCGCGAAACACTCCGCCTCACATATGTCGTCAGTACACTCGGCCACTCCGTCGTTACATGTACATAAGTTACAATCCTGTGGAGAAGGATGATGGTCAGAATGGTATCATATTGAAATTTAGTATCTGCAGTAAATATCCTGATACCAATGTAGCTAATATGTCCCAAATACTGTCTGAAAGCACTTTCTCGCCAGCGTATGATCTTCTCAGATCCTGTAATATCTCAGATCAAGTGATACATATCCCAACTTACCCTGGTCCACGTCTGTCCGTCTGTGTAGTTGACGTTGTTGTGGGTACAGATGGACACACCCTTCATCAGAGCAAGGCACTCGACATCTTTGACACAGTCCATAACCCCTGAGTTACAGGTACAGGTTGTACAGTTGTCCTTCATGTAGATCTCATCAGGTTGCTGGAGGGAAGGGGGTTAGGTTAGATTTCAGATTCATAAGTTTATGTTCTAAAAATTGGAAAATAGGACCCGTTTTAGCCCAGTATCAGAGCAAACCACGTTGTGTGGGTATTATTACTCACATATTTGCTGTCCTCATAAGTACAGGGGCACTCTGACTCCGCAATACAAACACCACCCGTGGTAGCGTTAAGAAGGGACCCACTGGGACAGTTACACCCTCGGGTACATGTGCTGTCACAGACAATGTTCTCTGATCCCTTGTCCTCGCAAGTTCGGTAACACGACCTCAGACAACTCTGGAATTCCTCTCCTTCATCACAATCCGCAGCTGGAAAACAAGGGGATCATAGTGTTACCATGGTAACAGCTGGGAGTTTCACGTTATCATATATGACCATATATGGACATATTATCACTTACGACAAAGGGAGTCAGAATGCCAGTTCAGGTAGACCCCATTTTGGTAGCAAGCTGAATCGTACATTTCCAGTGCTTCACACTGGCACATGTTCTTATCTCCAATACAATTCTTCATGTTGCTGATACAGATCTGGAAGATGGGTGTTATCGGTTACCATGGTAACCAAGGTAACTAATAGTAATAGTGGTGGTAACTATGGTAACGTGTTATGTAACTATGGAATCTATGGAGTATGGTGACTAATAGTCACTAGCCAGACTATGGTAACTATGGTAACTTTTTTATGTTCTAACCCTCGAGTTTTTTGGTGTAAAAGAGGTAACTATGGTAACTGTTTGTGTGTAACATACTTGGTAGTAAGTGGTAGGGACGACGGTGCCGTGACATTGTGCGAAGATATCGTCATTGAGAATGTAGGCACAAGCTGTCTCAGCCTGGGTCTCCTCTGTTGCAGTATAGACGGCGTTGCTATCTGTTACAACAGACTCACAAGATTCGTCACTCAACCAACTAAGAGGGAGAAATAGGTTACCTTAGGTCATAATATTTGTGGTGGAAAATATGTTTATGAGATGGATCATACCCATATTGTGTTTTAAACGGAGCAGTCAAGGCACTGTATATGAAGGAGCTATAGATCACCTACACATTGTATTTTATGAAGGAGCACTCTACCTGTTTATGAAGGAGTCAGTACTAGTTGGGAGTGTTGATGTTGAGGGCACGTAATCGTTGGATGGTTTTCCATCAAAGTCACCACACAGACCGCACATACTGTCGGCCATGGTGTTAGGAACATACAGCCTCACCTCACTTTCTGACCAGTCAATCTGAGAGAGAGAGAGATGGGGTTCAATACATGTGAGGAGAGATAGAGAGAGATAGAGATATAGAGAGGGAGGGGGTCAGTACATGTGGGGAGAGATAGCGAGAGATAGAGATAGAGAGAGATGGGGTTCAATACATGTGGAGAGTGATAGAGAGAGATATAGAGAGGGAGGGGGTTGCAGTACATGTGGGTGCTAAATATGATAAAAAATAAATAAAAGAATTAGAAGAATTTGTTTACCGTAAGACCGATGGCATCCTCGTGTTTGATGACCAACTGCACGTAGGTTCCAGACAACCTCCTCACTTGGAAATTGGAGGAAGTCAACCAAGGCAGGGCCTTAGTAGCTGGGGAGGGAGGTGGGTTAAGAATAAATAATGAATTCATTGTCGTGAGAAAATTTAAATTATTATCAAAAGTTCGTCGCACGAGCTGCGATGATCGCAGAATAATAGGATCTGAGATCTCCGATTTTCTACAGCTTAAAACAACCCAAAGTTGCACTTACTGATTCCACCAGATGCAGTGGTAACCAAGACTGTATCTGAGTTGTCAATGGTAACAGAGGTAGTCAGATATTTGATGGTAACGGACCGAGCCTCACACCCATCTCCAGATACACATGTTGTCAGGTTCCTGGGGGAGAGAGTTTTGAGTAACATAGCAATTACAGGTAACTTTATTTGGGGTTACCATGGTTACTATAAGTTCCTGAAGGGTGGGGGAGAGAGTAATAACAGGTATTGAGTTTGGCTCCGCGAGTAATATATGTGTGAGATCGATCTCAGTCGCACGCGACGTCGATCTCGCATAGGTAGCCATGTCACTAAGTATTGAGTGTTACTATGGTTACTATAATAGTGGTTACCATGGTAACTATTTCCCAGCTATACCCACCTCTGTGTTGTGATTGAAAAGGTAGATCCGCTGGTGGATGAAAGGGGTCCATCCGCACAATCCTTGGCCATCACATAACTGCAGTTGCCATCGAAGCTAAATGCGGACTCATCGAATGTCGTCCAGAATCCCTGGCCACCCACGTGGCAAGTTCCTCCACATGCCTTTTCTCTGCATGTCCACTTTCCGTATTCACAGGTACTATATGAGGAGAGAGGGGGGATTAGTTGGCCACGGTGATCAAAATGGAAAGTGGGACAGTTTTTCAGGGTGTCGTACAGCTGCTTCAAATCGACGATGAATAATCAACAATATAGACAAAGAAACAGACAGACAGACAGACAAACAGACAAACATACCAACTGGAGCAATCACTATCTCGGACCTCTCCTGCGCCATATACAACACTGTTATACACACAGGTACAGTCAACCTGATCGACACAATCACCGTTGGCATCAAGAACCTGGGAAGGATATCATGGTTACCATAGGAACAACACAATTCAGGCGATGGTCGGTATTTGCAAGATCCATGTTCTGTACATTATTACTGTTCCCGTTTTCAATAATTTGATGATCACAACTCAAAGATCCTTTTCCTATCTCACAAACCTGGTCACCGTGGCAACAGCGCAATTCAGGTGATCCTACTAACACAAACCTGGTTTTCAGGGCAGAAGCAACCCTCAACACAAGGCAGGGTACACTCGGTATCGGTAAAGTAGTTCTGACACGTGGAAACACATGCACTCCCACAGCTGTTGTACTCAGTTCCCACAGGACATTCCTCGGCTGTGGGGGAGGGTTTGTTTGTTTGTTTGTGATTGGGGAGTAGGAGGAGGGCTGTGAGTGATTGGGGGAGGGGGGGGGGGGTCAACATTATATGGGATATGGTGGAATGAAAGAGAGGGGTGGAAATTAGCGATATGGTGGATGGATTAATCTGATGAAATGATGAACTAGATCGAGTACAAATCGGTCATCAACTGCAGTACAAGTCCCATCCTTGTTTAAATGAAATGCTATGTGGCGCTCAGGTCGGTTCGGCGCTGTCAAACAGATGAAATGGTTGAAAACAATGATCTAGAGATGTATGACTCACGATATCCGGTGCAGACAGAGCTTGGCCTCCATTCACTATCCAGGTTCTCCCCATACTCCTGGCTACACCTCATAAAGTAGGCACTGAGGATGTTGCACGTGCAGGTAGATGTATCATCGCTCTGGCACTGACATGTGCTCTCCACACACTTGGCGTAGAAGTTCATGTCATCCGGGCATCGGTCCGTGAATGACTGGGGAGAGAGGGGAGGGGTGTTAGTTTAGATGCACAGGAATATATCTGAGAACTGCCCCTACCAATTCATTATTCGATCTCCATCTCTGTCAATCTCATGTTTGTACTCTCAATTAATCAATTGATTAATTAATTCTCTGTCAATTAATTAACTAATTGTTAATGTTAACTAATTTTAATTAACCAATTATCTGTCAATTACTCACATTGATAATGTCACAATCGGTATCGGCAATGGCCTGGGTAGCTGCATCGCACGAGGTTTCGTTGCTAAACGCGACAGAATCACATGATGCCTGGAAAAGAGGGCTGTTAAAGACCCAGAATAAATCCCAATCATGACTCCCAAAAAGATATTCAATTGATCGTTGAATCAACCATTCAATCTCTCCCAAGCTTCTACCGAAAACCTGATCCATGTAACCTTACTTTGTGTGGCTCACATTGTCATTTTATTTCTCTGTTCGGTAGATCAAACCGTATACTTACATCGACCTGCCAGGCAGCCAGGAGTGTATCAGTATCAGTAATGACACTACCCAGGGTGTTCCTCAGATCGTTGTCTGGGTTCTTATCGAAATCTCCACACAGACCACACAGATTGCTCTCCATGTCACTGGCAACGTCAACGTAGACAGTCCCAACGTTGTCCCATCGCACCGTGAACTCTGGGGTGGGATTTTGATTTGATTTGATCAGAGCGGTTACCATGGGCGTGAACCTAGATGGCATACAGGTGCTATTATAGTGCTCATTATGAGCTAGTAAATAGCTATTATGGCTATTACTTATTATTAGTTGCTCATTGTTGCACATGAGTGAATTCTAAGAGGAATATTAAATAAAAAGTAAATGATTGTCTTTGCGGATAACTTTCAATCCCAGGGACCCGGCACACACACAACGACAACATTTCATGTTGGTCACAGAGCTCTCTGTTTAATATACACAGACGTACAAATCACAGTTCTCCTATCAGTGGTGCACATCTCCTCATGAGAAACTCCTTCGGTAAACTTTTCTCTCTCTCTCTCTCTCTCTCTCTCTCTCTCTTTCTCTCTCTCTCTCTCTCTCTCTCTCTCTCTCTCTCTCTCTCTCTCTCTCTCTCTCCTCTCTCTCTCTCTCTCTCTCTCTCTCTTCTTTCCCTCTCTCTCTCTCTCTCTTCTCTCCCCCTTCCCCTCTCTCCTCTCCTTCTCTCTCTCTCTCTCTCTCTCTCTCTCGGTCCACTCACGCACCACCCCCCCGCATGGGGCCAAAGGGTCCTGCTAGCAGGGTTAAATCCCCCGGCCCGGACCCTGTTGGATCTTAGGGCCCGGAGGCCTCGGAGTAAAGGTTGGAGAAAAATGTACATAGGGGTAAGTTGAAAAATTAATAGGGTTTAAAGTAAGGGAAAAAAAATTTAAAGGGGAATTAAAAGCTCATGGAGACGGAGCATAAGACCCCCTATACATCTGGAAAGAACCCCAAACCCCTCTGGAACGGATCTAAGAAGACAACTTTCAGGAACAAAGAAAAAAACCCGTCTGAATCTGGGAAATCTAGGGGCAACGGAAGGGGGTATAAATTTTTGCTGTTACCCGAACGAAAAACAATATAAAAAAAACTGGTATCAATTAAAATTATATTACGGGGGGATAAGCTCAGGAGGTAATGACATGCAAAAAATTTTCCGGAGGTTTCATCGATTTGAAAGGCTGACTTTTGGGCTTGAGGGGAACTTGGGGGGGTATAGCAGTAATACTTCTCCTGGGGGGCTGACTCCGCCAGAGCCCCGATCACATGGGATACCGGGGCCTTTTTAAACCAAATTCTGGGGCTCCCCCGATTTTCTTGGGTACTTCTCGATCTTCTCCATCTCCCTGTCCGAGATGTTTCCCTTTTGGTTTACAAGCGAATCAATCAGAAGCGCTTCCTTTTTTTACTTTATCTAAAGGACCAAGTCGGGTTTTACATGCCTCGAGGGGTTTATCCGTCTTAGGGGGAAAAATCCCGGGATCTTGCATTCTCTTTTCTCGACACTTTTCTCTAGGGGCTCACCACTTTGTTCGGTGGAAAATCCGGGGTCCGGGCACAATCCCCGTGAAAGGGCCAGCACTCGATCGTGTCGGAGTTTATAATCCCTTGGCAAGTTTCGTACCCCTTTTAGGATGTGTTCCACCGACTCGTTTGTTGGTTACATAACGGCACTTCTCGTCGCTCCATCCTTTTTCCGTACACCCTTCGCCAGTTTTTGCGATGGCTTGACCTGGGCAAAAATACGTCGGCTTGGGTATTCTCTGAGGCTTCTTTTTGAGCCGGGCCCAGGTCCGTCGGGGTCGCAACCCCCTTCTTCAAGTTGCTTCAAAATCCTTCTGAAAACACTTTGCTCTTCCTTTCCCCAAAGAATCCCCTGAGTCTTTCTTCATGGCTTCGCTTCCTCTGGTCTGTCTTACATTTTCTCCTCTGATCGCTCGTGGAGGCTAAGATCTTTTTTCAGGGGGTTTTAAGAACTCACGATCCTGTCTCTTCCTTCGCAATGACATCTTCAATCCGCTGGAGGCCCCTACCTCCCTTTTTCCTGGTGACATATAGTCGATCGACGTCACTGTTATGCTTGATTACCCCTCTTCTCAGGTGGCGTCGGGTAATGCTATCCAGCCCTCTGGCTTCGGAATTGGTCCAGTCCAGAATTCCAGCACCGTAACGGATCACAGGTATTGCCCATGTGTTGATTGCAGTGATAAGGTTCTTGCCTGACAGGCTCGAGGACAACAGCTTCTTGACTCTTCGAGTGTACTCGATTTTGACCTTAGCTTTCATTTCTTGATGTAGAATACAGTCAATCTCCAGGATGCCGAGGTACTTGTAGCCTCCATCCTCCACTTCAGGTATTCTGTCTCCGCTTGGAAGGTCTATTCCCTGCATTCGGCTTCTGACTCCATCCACGATGTCTAGTGCTCCACATTTGGATATACCAAAGGACATGTTGATGTCAGTACTAAACTTCTCGGTGACTTCTAAGAGTTGCTGGATGTCATCTTTCGGTTAGCATTGTTTAAGGTGCCCAATAGAGCGGGGGTTTAAATCTGTGTCTGTTTTGGAGCATCGGATTAGGTATGGTGTAGCCTCCCCCTTGGTTGTGGGGGGGAAAAGCATGGAAAAGGGGATCAGTCCAAATAAAGTGTAAGGGGACAGCGTCCCCTTTGGGAAAAGGGCCTTCTTGTGTGTATTTGCCTAGGGCTACCAGTTTGTACTAGGTTCAACACCTTTTGGAACGATGCCTCAAAACAGCCGGTTAAATTTTGGGGGTTTATCTTGCCATCCCCAGGGATTTTAGGATCCGGAGTGGGGGGATGGGGTCGTAAGGCCTTTGGTAACAGAAGGCCATATACAAAGATCTTTGTGCTTTTTGAAATTCGCAAGATCATTTTTTGTCTTTGCTAGTTGCTCCTTACACCCTCTGCTCTTTTTCCGGCATCCCTTTTGCTCTTCCGGAAAGAGCTCGCTTACATCGAGGTGCTGGTAGATGTCTTCTGATAATATTCCTGTATACAACTTCCAGAGGTTGGGGAGACAGGTTATGGGCCTGAAGTTCCCCGGTTGGAGGTTCCCTTCTTGGGGGTCTTTAACCAGGAGAAAGGTTCTACCTTCAGTCATCCACGCTGGGACCTGACTCGTAGCGAGGCTTTCATTTAGAAGCTCAGCTATCCGTCCATGGAGGCAGGTCGTGTTGTTTAATCCAAAAGGCGTGGAGACCGTCAATACCAGGGGATGACCAGTTGGTCATTCCTTTCGCACGGGCTGTGACTCTTTCCGTGGTGATCTGGAAATCCTCCTGTTGGTTGACCGTTTCAAAATTCTCTTGGACACCGTCTAACCACTCTGCTGCAGTGTTATGGCCAGCTTCGTTTTCCCAGATGTTTTTCCAGAAGTTAAGGGTCCTAGTTTGGTCTTCTGGAGTGTATTCAAGTGGTATGGGATCCGATCCACGTTTCTCCAGTTTCCGGTAAAAGTTTCGCTGATTGTTCTGGAACAGGTTGTTGTCAGCGAATGTCTGCTGCTTCTTCTTGTATCTTTTAATCTTTCCGGCCTTTGCCAGCAGTCTCTGCTTCACTTCCTCTATCACCTGTTTATAGCCCTTCTTGGGTAGGAGCGGGTATCTTCTGTATATGATATCTATAGTTTGGAACTTTTGGGTGGCTCCTCTGCTCATTTCGGTCAGCCTGGAGAGGTCTGAGCGAAGCTTGGCGACACTCTCTTCGAGTCGTCGCAGCCACATAGGTTGTTTGTTTCTTCTTGGGGGGTTGCTGGTAGATTCACTCGGTGCCTCAATTCCCATTTGTTCTCGGACCACATGAGCTACGACCATCAGTAGCGTGTTCAGTGTGGTTAGGTCTGGGGTTTCAAACGATTTAATGACCGGACCTAGTCGGTCGATTGCCACACGTAGTTTACCCCATGGGACTTGTCTCAAGTCAGTGACCTTGATGAGGCTCGGTTCATCAAGGAGTTTTTGGAACAGCTCTCTGGTTTCAGGGTCAGGCGCTTGTTCTTCGTTTCCCACTGGGTTTGTAGGTGCAACGGGTTCTGGAGGTGGGTTGTCCTCTGGCTCAGCCTGCCGGGCCGCGTTGTCTCTCTCACGTTCAGATGTGGCCGCTTCTCTGATTTCCATAAGCCTTTGTGGTGAGAGGAGTCCCGTATGAGTTATAGAATTCATTTGGGATCTGAGCTGGGTATCAGTCTTGGAGGGGTAGGTTGTCTTTAACCATCTCTCCTCCACTCGATTCCACACTCCTCTTATTTCCGGTTGTGAGTACCAGTGGATGAACACGAGCGTAGTGTTCATTTCTGTGGTCCATTTCGTTCGTGGCGCTTTAGTTGGGGGAGGGGTGTTTGTGTTGTCCCCATTTGTTGTTGTACTCGGACCAGCGGTGTTACTATTAACCGTGAGGTCCACTACCGGGAGTACGTTTAGGCCAGTTGCCAGGGCTTGCATATCTGTCATCTCCGTCGGGGTCACCATGTGTTCAGATTTCTCTATAGATCTGAACTGCCCAGCGAGTTTTTTACCTGGCAGTGGGTCATATCCTTTATCTTCCCACAGGCGTTCTAGCCTCTTCCAGGATCCGGATGTGCCTGGGTTACTGCGATAGTAGCAGTATACCAAGTCTAGGTTCTCTTGCTTAGACCAGACCTTCCTTGGTTTTTCGGATGTTTGTACTCATGTCGGATAAGATGAGTAAGTTAGGGGGTGAGTTTCAAACCAATCACTGTGTATACATAGTCATCGGTTTGTTGAAAGAAGAGCCGGGTTTGGGGGTCTTAACACTGACACCGGTGAGCAGCGGTAACGGAATCCCACCGCCACATTTGGTCCGTTAGTAGATGGTTTGCCCGTCCATCCTTGCAGCTTTTCAGCACGAACCGACACTTTCAGCGTACGGGTGTGTATCTATATAATATGTCTATATGGTGGATCTGGGACAGGGGCCAGTGTGAAGCATTATGATCAACGGGAACGGGGTAAACTATCCTTTCTGGGACGGGGCAACTATCCTCTGTGAAGCGGGGTAAACTATCCTCTCTGGGACGGGGTAAACTATCCTCTCAGGAACGGGGTATGGGGTAGAATATCCTCTCTGGGACGGGGCAACTATCCTCTGTGAAGCGGGGTAAACTATCCTCTCCGGAATGGGGTAACTATCTTCTCCGGAATGGGGCTACTATCCTCTGTGAAGCGGGGTAAACTATCCTCTCCGGAATGGGGTAACTATCCTCTCTGGAACGGGGCTACTATCCTCTGTGAAGCGGGGTAAACTATCCTCTCTGGGACGGGGTAAACTATCTTCTCAGGAACGGGGTATGGGGTAGACTATCCTCTCTGGGGCGGGGCAACTATCCTCTGTGAAGCGGGGTAAACTATCCTCTCCGGAACGGGGTAAACTATTCTCTCTGAACGGGTACAATCCTAACTGGATCGAGACCTTATTAATGAAATTAACTATCCTCTCTGGAACGGGGCTACTATCCTCTGTGAAGCGGGGCAAACTATCCTCTCTGGGACGGGGTAAACTATCTTCTCAGGAACGGGGTATGGGGTAGACTATCCTCTCTGGGGTGGGGCAACTATCCTCTGTGAAGCGGGGTAAACTATCCTCTCTGGAACGGGGTAAACTATTCTCTCTGATCGGGTACAATCCTAACTGGAGCGAGACCCTATTAATGAAATGGATTAGGGGTTTAGCAGATTAGTATCAGGATGGTTAGTGGTTTAGTAGGTAAAGGGGCAAGGGAGGTCCACAGGGTAACTATCCTCTGTGGAGCGGGGTAAACTATCCCCTCTGGAACGGGCTTAACTATCCTCTAAGGAACAGGGTAATGAAAAGGGTTAGGGGGTTAGTAGAATAGTATCAGGATTGGTTAGTGGGTTAGTAGATAAAGGGGCATTGGAGGTCCACAGGTGGCTGGAAGGTGCCTGTTCCACGGGTAACCCTAAGCCGGGGAAGGCGGGGTAGGAACGTAATACCGCGTGGCCCAAAAAAAACTAAGGGTACGTTGGCCTTCTTTTCTCCTAGAAAGTTAATTTCAATCACTCTAATATTTTGTCACAATGTTATTATGGTTACTCATTCGAGGAATCCGGAGTTTCAGCCCTCTGGATGAAAATTCATTTTTTTCGCCCGAATGAACATTTAATGAACGCCAAAACGGGACCATATTTTGGTACCAAAGTTTTACAAATTTGTTTGGCTATCGATTTTCTTTCGAACGCGACCAGTTGGAGCTTAATTGGATCACCACAAGAATCACAGTGACCAGTTTACCTAGCCTAGGTTGGGTCATGTGATCCCCATCAAATTATGACGTGTTAGCAAGAGAACTTACATTCTAACGGACGCTGTATCGGTATACCGTCCTAATTAGCAGATGTGATACGTGATACGCGACCGTTACACCTGCTTATTGGCACTTAGTAATGACGCTAGCGGTCCAATAGGGGTCACTTGACCAGACCTAGTGTCGGAAAAGTGGCCACTGTGTCTCTTGTGGTGGTCCAATTGAGCTAAAATTAGTCGCGTTTGAAAGGAAATCGTTACCCAAAGGCGACTGTGAAATTCCGGTTTGGAATACCCTTTTTGTTTTCAAGTTCATTTAGGATTCATTCCAGTCGTAAAAATGAATTTTTAGATAGAGGGCCGAAATTCTAGCTAACATCAATATCGATCAAGTGTAATGGCCGTACAAATTTTTAGCGCCTGAATTCACCAATTTCTTGTCAAAACGTGTTAAAATCGATGTTTGGTAAAAATGACCGTTTTTTAATCATTTATTTCACCAACTAAACTTGATTCATTTTTAATAAAAACTCGGATTGCCATTTATTATTGTTTACTCTAATGCATGGTTGCTATTTTTAAGAATAAAATCGAATTTAACCATGAGAAAACGTGGAAAAACCCGAAAAACGAGAAATTGGGTTCATTCATGAACTTCACACTTTTATGCTTTGAAACTCCGGATTCCTCGAATGAGTAACCATACAAATATTGTGACAAAATATCAGAGTGATCGAAATTTAACTTCTGGGAGAAAAGCAGGCCAACGTACCCTTAGTTTTTTTTGGGCCGCGCGGTAGTTGGCGATGATACACTGTGGGCCGCCTAGCCAAGAAGATCTTTTTTTTTTTTTTTTTTGTTTGTATTTTATGATTTTTTTCCGTATTTTTGATACACAGCCACGCTTAGCCACGGCCACACGGACCTGAAAATCGATCAAGGGGAAAAGGGGATGGGGAAAAGGTACTCCGTGTGACCCTGTTGCCCGGGGGAAACCGATAGGAGGTGGTGGCAGGTGGACCAACTCCCCCCCCCTCTCTCTCTCTCTCTCTCTCTCTCTCTCTCTCTCTCTCTCTCTCTCTCTCTTTCTCTCTCTCTCTCTATATCCCTCATCTTTATGTCTCTCGATTCATAAAGCCACTGATACAAAACTTGCCCTACTTTTACTTTTGGTGAGAAAGTGTATGTCAGTAATCCATAAGAGCCACATAGAACCAATAGAGTGAACTTAATTAAACGTGTTTTGTAAAGGAGCAAGTATTGAATAGTTGATAAAGGAGCATGAATGACTGGATGTTTTTATGAAGGAGCACACCGACCTGCGGTACTGGCAACAGTAAAGAATCCAGAAGAGAGAAGGGCGATACTTCCCACACTGACAGGCAGAACGGCGGCCTCCCCATTCGCATGCACACTGCTTCCTGCGGGAAATGATAAAAAATTGGAGACAGATAATACTCATGAGCTGGGTTGGTATATTCTAATAAGATCTGGATTATCATAACCCTGTTTATAATAGAGAGGTTGTCTATATACCTGTACTGAGGGTGACGGTGTTGTCTCCGTAGACAATCTCCACACTGCTCACACCCACATCCTCTCCACCATCATTCTCAAGGGTAACCCGAATGGAGAAGGACGCACTGGAGGAGCAATCCCTGGCCAGAACATACTGACACGTTCCCTTAGCTTGGTAACCGGCTCCGTCAAAAGTCTCAAAGAAACCAACGCCAACCACGCTACACACACCTGCAGAGAAAAGGGAGGGGGTTGTGGTGATGGAAAAGGGAGGGGGTTGTTGTGATGGAAACTAGGATGTGGCAGAGGGGGATTATGGGATGCAGGAAATATGGGGGCTGCTTGATTGTGCCTTGGATTCCCTGTCATACAACTGCTTCACTAATACAGATTCCCTGTCATGATACATACGGGTAATCCAACACCAAGGAACTCTTACTAAAATTAGCCAGATCAAATCAAAACTTCAACTATAGATCAATTAACTAATCGGTTAATTAACTAATTAACTATTCAGTCAGTTAATTAACTAATTGACTCACCATCACACTCCATATCGACGCAGGACCATGTGCTGTTGGTACACTCACACGAGGTACACCCAACTGTGCTGGTCGTACCCGTTACACACTCTGCAGAAATGTATGGATGTGTTAGTGTGAAGTGTTTTATAGAGGCCGCTGCCACCTCAACGCGATGTGTGTGAGAAATGACTGTGACTGTCAGATCATTGGCCTGACCCTATTTTCATTTCTTTCAAAGAACAGCAGGCATGGTAGGACTGTGATCATGAGTATGAGCACAATTACCATCTCCCTCGGTGGGGGCAATAGCTCGTCGTGTTCGGGCTGAGATGTGTCTCTTGTTCCTTGCGATGGACCTCTCCAAAAGTCGGACTGCCTTCTCCTCTTTCTCCTTATTGGCAACAACTGTAGCTGTTAGGGAGAGAGAAGGGTGTTAGTGGGGAGAGAATGGGTGTTGGTGGGGAGAGAATGGGTGTTAGATAGCAGAGCTGAGAGAAGGGCGTTAGTCATAATCATCAAAAATCAAAATCACAAACATGTTTTCACAGGAGTTATAGCATGATGAAATGAAGCTGCAGTACCTGATCGTTTCTTCCTCTGACACTTGGTTCCCTCGTAACCAGAGTCACAGGAGCAGGTTGCTGGGGCAACGCACTCTCCAGATCCGCACCCTCCCTCACAAACAGCTGAAGGTGTAGAGGTTAAAAAACAGTGAAAACCGGGCTTTTACAACACGAAATGGCAGTGTTTTACAATATCAAAACACCTTTAATCTTGTTCAAATTCATGAATGTCATATTTTAAACTTACGGATGGCACATTTGCCGTCAGAGTCCTTCTCCCAGCCTGCACAGCAGTTCTCGACCATCTCCACAACCTCACGGGTCTTCATCACAGGTACTTCGACCTCTGATCGTCTGGTAAGAGAGAAAGGGGAGGGCGTTAGATAGGGAGGGAGGGTGTTAGAGAGATCTCAGGAGTGACATGTGTGATTGTGTGGGACTCTCCTTGAAGTGGTGAACTGTTCCTAACATTGGTGTAGATTGGCCTGCTAAGCAGTAAACTGTGAATGTTGTTGCTAAGCAACATGAACTGAACCCCACAAGTGTATCCTGATTTGCTTGTGTAATAAACTGATAAAACTGACAACTCAAAGATAGTAACAAGCAAACGTTATCTTTTGACGGACATGCACCCGCGACAAACTCGCAAGATTGGCAGATTATGAGATAGAGAGAGATAACGGATTGTGTCACTCCGATAGAGAGCGAGTTCTGGAGGAGTAATCACGTGGTGCGCGCACGTGATCAGATTGGACCAATCAGGAGACAACTGGGGAAATCGGCCAATCAGATCGCGCGCAGAGAGAGTCCTAACTCAGATCAATACACCAGACTGAATACACAGAATACACACTCTCTCCCTGTCTAGCATCTCTCTGTGCGTATGTCTGTTTGAATACTTAATTAATTACAATTGATTGGTAGTTGACACGCCTACTTTTGATCCCTTTTTGTGTTGTTTTTATTTTTCTAATTTTTCAGAATTTTTATTTTTTACTGCCACACCCCAATTATTCCCCTGAAATCTTGACACTCTCAAAGTCCCTAGCGGTATTATAACTCATTGAAACATGAAATGTGTGGTGGTTTAACTCACTTGACACGTCGGCAGGGATAAGTTTCCCCGGGATTATCCCCCGCACATCGCTCAATCACGAGGGTCTTCAGACTTCTCACCTCGATATCCTCATATTCCTCACTTCGTCTCACCTCCTGATGTCAAAGGTACGTGTTAGCTGGTTGTACTGATGCAACAAGGTTTAGAAATTAAACGTGTTTACCATGACAGATAACGTAATATTGGGTAACCATGGTAAAGTAATATTGGGTAACCATGGTAACATAATATTGGGTAACCATGGCAACGTAATATTTGATAACCATGGCAACGTAATATTTGGTAACCATGGTAACATAATATTGGGTACGTACCTGAACGCAAATGTTATCATCTCGCTTGTTAATGTTTCTTTTGACAATTGCTGTAGGCAGATTCAATTCTGCACACCTGTATTAAAGAGTACTGGGTGGCAAGGGAGAAATAGTATGTTAGGTGCCTGGTGCTCCTCCCCTTTTCGATTCCCCTTCTTCAAAACCCTATCCGTCACCCATGATTCTGTTACCTCTCCGATCCCTTAAACCATTTCATATTTTCACATAAACTTTTGTTGTTCAAAGTTCAAACCTTGTCTTACCGGGCCCCAAGACAAATTATGTAAAAGAGGGTTAGAACATACTGCAATCCAACCCCTGCTACACTGCCATCATAATTCCCCCTCCCTCTCAAAACCTACCCTCCTCAGCCTCTTCAGCCCCCGTTCAAATTCTTTCACCCTGCTCCTCCTCAAACCCGTCACCCACCCCTTCGACCCCTTCCCCGACTGCCTCCCATCATCAAACCCACCCCGGATAATTCCCAGCCCAATTATACCCATCATTACACGTACCATGAGGCGGAGAGAAGGGTGCAGAGTAGCACTAACCCGCCCCCATCCCACTCAAACCCACCACCCCCGGCCCCACTCAAACCCACCACCCGCCCCCATCCAAACTCCCCCTCCCCCACCCCGGATAACTCCCTATCACGTACCATGAGGCGGAGAGAAGGGTGCAGAGTAGCACACAAACCCGCCCCCAAGCCACTCATAAACCCGGGCCCCACTCAAACCCAACGCCCCCCCCCCCCCCCCCACACAAACCCCATCCCGGATAATTCCCCATGTCACGTACCATGAGGCGGAGAGAAGGGTGCTCAGTAGCACACAAAACAGCATGGTGGCTGGTGGCGGTGTCGTGAGGTTCGTTCTCACGTGTCACACACAGATCTCTCCTCTCTCTCTGATTTGTAGCGATCTTTCTTGCCTTTCACACGCTACTAATTACATAATTTAATATATTAATTAATATATTAATATATTAATTACATAATTTAGAATTAAACAATTGGTATTGGGACATAAAGTTTAGTTGGTAGATTCTGTTAATCTCCCAAGTGGAGAAAAGGCCAGTGATCCTCTAAAAACCAACAACAAGGTACGAGCCATTTTAAACTAAACCATATCGAATAGTCCTTGGAGCATAATTAGATAACTGGTGCTGGCGAGAGTGCAGCACATGGCTTCATCTTATTGACACTGTATCTGACTATAATAATGAGTTGTTGATTTTATGTGCAGGAAATGTGAATTGCATGGTCGCAGTTGAATTCAAACAATCTGATCTCTCCATTGTGTTTGAGATGGGTTGAAAACGTGATCAGGAAGCGAAGGATTGTGTAGATGTGTTGCCAAGGAAACAACCATTTTGATATAGGTTGCCAGGGAGTTTTTGATTTGATTTTGAAACATGTAGATTTGTTGGTTGATGATGGTGGTCGCTGGATGAGTAGCTGCAGAGTTGAATATAAATTGAGTGGATGAAAAGTCGAAAATATTATATCCACATTTGATGAGTTTCCTGCTGATAAAATGAACAAACTATCAGTGACAATATCGCCTGCTATGATATGACAGCAAATCAAAGATTAAGCAATATAATACACCCGATATAGGACCACAGCTGATAAGGATCCGGTCTGTACGCAACCAGGCCCCAGGGTAACCCTCTCTCGCGGCACGAACAGAGATAGAGAGAGAGCGAGGTGTGTGGGGGAGAGAGTTGCCCTCATGGAAAACCGTTTGCTGCTGCTGCTGGTCACATAGGTCACGTGACATCAACAAGACACGTGATCAGGGGAGGGCAGGGACCACCCGGGAAAATGTGCATTTAGCACACACACACAAACATTGCCGAACACTAGACCTGGAGGAGGGGTTGGAGGAGAGAAATGAACTCAAGGGGAGGGGGGGGATGGGGGGAGTTTTAGAGAAGAAATACCACTCCATCCCTGGCCCGGAAAGGGAAATGAGTGGGGAGGACATGCTACTCCTTGGGCACGTCGCGCCCCTCTGTTCCCAATCCCCTCACACTGCAACCTACAGTACCCAGCCAATGTCACTCCATCCCTGGCAGCTCTGATCCTGACCACTCCCCCTGATCTGGCTCGATATTATTCGGTTTGGAAATGATCGTTTGGAAAGAATTAGGAAGATTGCATATCTTTCTTAGGAAGATTTAGTCCTTTCTGTGTGATGCATGAATACATACGCAGATATTTTCCAAAAGAATTATCGGCTGGAAGCTAATTTACAATCGAATTCCTTCCCCCATCAAAATGAACCCGGTGAATTCTTGATTAGCGCCGCGATTTACGGGGCTAAAAAGCACATTCGTGGCGTGAATCCAGGTATTTGACGCGTTTTTACCAAATTGCCTAGCAGATTCATGTGTCTTATAATCCTTGGTTGTAAAGCTTAAAAGGTGGCAATATGGCCAAATGAGAGTTTGTGGATGGATATGTTACTTTTAGTTGGGTTAGTGGATGTAGATCACATAGTGATAAGTAATTCATCACTTGGGGCTCGGTAGCTCGAATCAAAAGTGGTGTTCAGTTTACATATTAGGGCCAGGTGATTAGTTTGGAGGGAGTGACCCCTGTTGTAAACTCGCGTGGTACCTACACAGAGCTGATCCAGGTGAATGGTGATTAGCTCTGTACTGTTCATTGCGGGAACCAACCAATCAGAACTCGTTATTTAGGTCATGTGTCTGGTTATCAGCCAATCAGGGACCAGTATTTCCTGATTAACTCTGTACTGTTCATTGGTCTGATTGGTCAGTGAATAGAACTATCCCCCAATTAGTCAATGTCAGATCTATTTGTATAGGTTCAATCATACCAGCTCCCATCTTGTTTATCAAACCCAATTCCTCCTTTCTCCCCATTCCACTATTATATTGTCCATCCCCATTATTATCTAGCACTCTTTGCAACCCTTACCCCACTCGAGTGGAGTGCAGTCCTTTATCTATCCTGCAAGTCACTCTGACCCCACTTCGAGCTATTATCCAGCCCTTGCCCCCCCCCCCCCCCTGCAACTCTAACCCTGGACCCCAGTTCGAGCTATTATCTAGCCCTTGTTCCCTCCGCAACTCTTTGTAAGATCCAGGGAGCTCTAAACTATATGAGTCCTGTGAGAATTAACTCTCTACCCCTCCCCTCCCTCCGTAAGAGTGTATCACCGGAAGATGTCTGCCTAGTTTCATTGAGATGATATTATAGAGGGGGGTGTTGTGCAATGCTTTCTAGATCACGTGATCTCCCAGTTGGTCACGTGACACGATGATCTGGGAGGGGACTCCACTCGCCCTCTCAGCCCACTGCATCCGGTGTGGTGGCCTCCCTCCCTCCCTCTCTCTCTATGCCTACAGCGCTCCCGGTTAGCTGGTCTGTGTGGTTGGGGAGGCGGTGTACGTGTAGAGGGGTGATTTTATGGGCTATATCCGGGGTGATAAGCGGGCTAGATATATCGGGGAATGATCGTGGTTTCCTGTTGATGATGTTTTTGTTGAATTTCGTTTTTTCGGCATAATCTGATGCACTGCATATCTTTTACAATGATCAAGTTTTTGTTGCCCAGATTTTTGTTCTTGACCCACGAAAACGCGATTCGTTCTTTGAAATCTGATATGTTTGGCTTAAAACAACTCTCTTATGACTACATTATATCTGACGATCTAAATATCCTTTTTAACCTCGTGTAACCCCCTTTGTAGCCCCTTTGTAACCCCATTGTAAACCCTTTGTAACCCCATGGTAATCCCATAGCAACCACCTTGGTAACCCCATAGTAACCCCTTTGTAACCCCATAGTAACCCCATAGTAACCCCCTTGTAACCCATTTGTAACCCTCCTTATTAGGTTGAAGGTTTTGTAAAGACACCAGTGGATGGTTAGCAGTTTCTAAGGGAAACCACATTACTATAGTAACGAGTCGTCAAGAGACGCACAATATGTTTCTCAATCGACTGCTACCACTTCTCCTACTGCTGTCAGCTGCCTTCGCCGACTTCAGGTATGGTAACCATGGTAACACCAGCATTCAGGTCATATCCTTCTCCCTATACATGGTTACACAGCCGTTACACCAGCATATCACCATGGTTACACCATCTATCTATCTATCTACGGAGCGCCTGGGCTTGCACCATGCCAGCCGTTACAACAGAATATCACAATGGTTACACCGAGCTGCAAATTCAACCCCTCTCCGAACACATGTGGTTTCAATTCTCATTTCGACCTTCAATCTCAAAATAGCTGTCTGTGGAGCTGCCTTGCATTATGTTACCCATGATGTATCATCTCTCGAAATCCATTACCTCAGATTTAGCCATCATTCAACCTTCAGCCATCATTCAACCTTCAGCCATCATTCAACCTTCAGCTGTCATTTAACCTTCAGCCATCATTCAACCTACCAAACAACATTATTCTCAATGTCTCCCATTATCAAGGGGTGCAATTTGTTGAATTCCTCTTCACTCAGCTGGCTGTCATGGAAAGACACCATTACATCACCATGCTAGATTTTCAGAGAGGCGTGTCAACCATTTTACCATTTCCCCTGCTTGTAACCAGATTTCAACAACTGAATTTAAAGCACAGCATCTACACAAACTACGTTCGCAAATCCTTCAATCAGCTGCACAATCTGTGGGTGATTCCATTCCCATTAATGTGAACTGGGGAAGAACTTCCCCGTCTATTGATATGGTTGTGCGTTTCATATTTCATACAAGGGACGAGACCTGCAGCTGATTTCATTGATCAATTCTTCATTATCATCTTCAATACGTCATGTGCTTTTTAACAGCCAATCATTTAACATTTAAAGCTTCTAACTAATGCTAATGGTTAACCATTCTAGAAAAGAATGGTTCCCGACTCCTGTAAAACCGTTCTCTCTCTCTCTCTCCCTCTCTCTCTCACACTCTCTCACTTTCTTTCTCTCTCTCTCTCTCTCTCTCTCTCTCTCTCTCTCTCTCTCTCTCTCTCTCTCTCTCTCTCTCTCTCCCTTCCTCTCTTTCTCCCTCCCCTAGCTCCTTTCTCTCCTTCTCGATCATTCTCCAAGAATTGCACCACCACCTATAAAATTCTGTCAGCTAGTAGTAAAAATGAATTGAGTTATGTTACAAGATTGCACTTTGCAGTACGGCTTACGTAGCTGTAGGCATCGCCCCACACTTTACTCAATACTATCCACGCAATCAGCATGATGGAGAGAGAGAGAGAGGGGGGGGGGGGGCGATCACAACTCCATTTGCATCTGCTACTGTCTTTGACATTGTTGTTGGTTGCTCTTGATCATATATTCTCTTTTTATTTGTCTCACATTATACTGCCCAACCATTCGAAACCCTCAGATTTCATCGCACTGATCAAAATATACGCTATCCTTGAAATTTCGTACCCATGATAACTCATACAATGAACCAGTCTCTTATTTTCCACTGCTAATCCATAATCCCCCCTCCCAGTCGTGATATTGTATTTTCCACTGCTAACCCACAATCCCCATCCCAGTCTTAATGATTTAGGGTAAACCGGGGCAATTCGAACAACCGGGGCAATTCGAACATAGTACTGCCCGTCTCTCGCCTAGTTAAGCTATCATAATGACGTCATCCTATCTCCAGAAGAAAACTGCTCGTTCGAGCCTGCCCGTTACCACTAAATAGGCTCTAGTTCCGGTTTAAGTTGGTCAATTTCCGATTTGAAAAAACCAGCTGAAAGCTAATAATATCAGCTTTCAGATGGTATAAAAATTATTTAAATATTCGCATGTTTTCATTCCAAATTCTGGTAAATTAAGATTACCGGGGCAATTCGAACAACCGGGGCAATTCGAACATGGGCAATTTGGTTAACACACCGGGGCAATTTGGTTAACTCCCGGGCCAATGATGTGCAGTTATTTGTACCACGTGATCATGCGTGATACCGGGGCAATTCGAACAAGAACGACCAGCGTGTAGATTGCGTGTAGATTACATTGTTCGAATTGCCCCCACCTCTAACAACACCAGGCGGGAATCTTCTTCTGGTGTTGTGAGGACGTTCACGTGACTCCCACGTGACGAAATAAAGCACTCCTATTGGTATTGTCCGAATTGCCCCGGTACCATTTTTTCCGACCAAAATTTTTAAATTAGTTATTTAGTTAAGTAAATGATGGTCCCTAGAGTTGAAATTTATCTTATTTGAAAGATAAAATAATGAACTTTAATCCTATATAATTTTTTTCATTGTATCTTTTTTTAAATGGGAGTGAGAACCGATTAAGTAAAAAGTTAACCATTTTGCCCCGGTTTACCCTATTTCCCACTGCTAACCCATAATCTCCCTTCCAGTCTTGATGATTTGTTTCCCACTGTAACCCATAACCCCCTCTCCCAGTCTTGATGATTTGGAGTTACCTAGTAAACTGAAAGAAGAAGAGGAGTCCACCTACAGGGTAAAGAGAGACTTCCTCGTACAGAAGAGATCCGAACTTGGTTAGTCTTTAATTAGTCTTTAATTAGTTACTAATTAGTCTTTAATTAGTCTTTAATTATTTAGTCATTAATTAGTCATTAATTAGTCATGTTTAAGGTTATTCACACACCTGTGTTTAGTATGTATGTCAGTAGGCTGCGCTAAACAGCCTGAACAGCGTAATCTTTGCGTAACTCGATCACACGTTTAGGAAAAAACGAATGTTACAAGAGAGTAGAGCAGCTGGAGGTCGTCAAGAAGTCCTCTGACACGGCCCGGCAAGTTCGAGCACTAAAAGTTGCACGGTGTTCCAATGCTGATGGCTCCGACTCTGCGTGCGGCCGGCTCAAGTATGTATATTTAGCCTCATGGTGACCCGTGCCTGGGGTGGCACGGCGCCGAGGGTGCAGCGACAGGGGCGCCGTTTTCACGAACAAACAGACAATTTAATGGTACTAGAAAGCCCATTGAAGTCCCTCAACCCCCCCCCCCCCACCCCCATGTCTCTCTCCCCCTCTCATTCTTCGTCTCTCCATGTCGGGGTAAAGAGGTTGGTAGTGGTAGAGCGCTGGTGATAATCATCAAGGGAAATTCCGCTGAATAACATGTAGAATCAGGTGATAAAGATCCGTAGAATTGTAGCTGTGTAGAGAATCAGCGGGGTACGTAGGTAGAAAGGCTTTGGCAATCATGGCGGCTCCAGCAGTAGATCCCAAAACACCACAGGAACAACACAGGAACACGCAACAAACAAACAATAACATGCATGTGCAGTATCCCCCCTCCAATACCCCTCCCAGAGCACCTCCTTGGCAACCCCTCTCTATTTGCACGTGTGGATAGGTCATCATACTCCTCATCACTACGACGTTCATTTGCAAATTATAATAAGGACTAGAAAGCCCATTGTTAAGTCCTACAACACCCCCCCCCCCCCCCGTCTCTATCCCCCTCTTACTCTTTGTCTGTCCATGTCGGGGTAAAGAATACGGAGGTTGGTATAGTGGTAGAATGCTGGTGATTTAAAACATCAAGGGAAATCCCGCTGAATAACATGTAGAATCAGGTGATAAAGATCCGTAGAATTGTAGCTGTGTAGAGAATCAACGGGCTACGTAGGTAGAAAAGCTTTGGCAATCATGGCATGAGGGCCCCAGTAGTAGATCCGAAACACCACAGGAACAACACAGCCCACAGGAACACGCAACAAACAACCAATAACATGCACGTGCAGTATCCCATCTCCAATACCCCTCCCAAGCCACCTCCCAGGGCAACCCCCCACCATTTGCACGTGGGATACTACATCACTACCACG